>CP050233.2:14158935-14758935 GCA_012066045.3 Morus alba
ATTTCATCCACATTACTACTTTTTGGTCAATCTTCACCTCAGTCCTCAATAATCACACTGGTTTCCTTCTGCTGGCTTTTTCTATATCAGGATGGTACTTGGTCCACTATCAAAGGAAGCTGCACAGCAGTACGAGATTTAGTAGATTTTTGCTTCCATTCTTATTTTTCTTACATGGATGAACTAATTGAGCAAATACCTGCGGATGAACGATCCATTGACATAAAGTAAGCAATCTTCCTTTTGATCACTTGGTTTATGCTGAAAAAAAAGAGTTTGGAAGTGAAACTTATAGACGTATCACTTTTCCATGCAAGGTTATCAAAATTGCCAAGCTGTTTGTTGGTCTGCTCAATTGCTGTGCTAGTAGATGTTCCTTTGATTACAGCTGTTGCTTTGTGGAAAAGCCCATTAATGCTTTTAAGAGGTTGGAAGAGGCTTTTAGAAGACTTGATTGGCAGAGAAGGACCATTCTTAGAGGCAGTATGTGTTCCATTTGCCGGTCTTGCTATCCTCTTATGGCCTCTGGCTGTTATCGGAGCTGTGCTAGGTGCTTTCGTCTCAAGCTTCTTCCTCGCTCTCTACAGCGGAGTTATTGTTCATCAGGTCTGCCATTACTTGCCTTTTCTTCTCATTTTACTGTGTTTTAGTCTCAGTTTTGAAAAGGAGATAGCTAAATTTCCAGGAAGACTCGCTTTGCCTGGGACTTGCATACGTCATATCAGTGGTTTCAATGTTTGATGAATATGTAAATGATTTGCTTTTCTTGAGAGAGGGATCCTGCCTTCCAAGGTACATGGTTTTATGTTTTATGTTTTATGATTTTTTTTTTGTTGGTTCTTAGATAATGAAACCAATTTCTCATCATGTCTCACAAGGGAGAATCTATTTTTTGTCCTTTGTTTTTTATAATGAGATTTTCTTGTGACAGCCAGGCCCAAGTACCGTAGGCATATGAGCTCCGGTTCTGTCAGAAAAAGGCTTGATGACAACCGTGACACTGATTCAAAGCGTGGGAGAGAAGGCTCGCACATGGAAAAACTTGTCTCAGAATGTTCGAGAACATTGAAGTGGCAAATTCAACAGTATAAACCAATGCAGGCACGGACATTTAAAGGCAGTACTCGTTTTTTCTTTTTTCTTTTTTGGGTGTATGTATTTATTTGTTTTTTCAAATTTCAATATCAGGTGTGGGATTGGCTATTTAAATCTTGCGAGGTGAATGGCAGGATACTTATTCGCGATGGTCTCGTAAATCTCAAGGACATCGAGGAATGCATTCTAACGGGTGATTGCAAGAAGCTGGGCATCAAACTTCCAGCTTGGTCTATATTACAATGTCTGCTTAGATCAGCAAAGTCCGACGCGTCTGGGTTGTTAATCGGTATGTATCTCGAACTTCTGTTCAAAGCTTGCCATACGGTTCTTTGTGATTTGTGATTCTCCTAACTGAATAAATAGCTGATGGTGTGGAGCTGACGAGGACAAATGGACCGAGAGATAAGGTGTTCGAGTGGTTCATTGGGCCTTTGATGATCATGAAAGAGCAAATAAAAGTTCTTCAGTTAGACGAGAAGGAAGAAAATTGTCTAAGAGAACTGCTTATGGAATGCAAAAATGAAAAACCTGAGGAGTGGGACGACACTTGCTTCCCGTCAAGTGACAATGTCAGAAGAGCTCAATTGCAAGCTATTATTAGGAGGTAAAACTATAAATGGAAAATAGAAGGTACTCAAACTAGTATATTACTTGGACGGTAATTTCATTTCTGCAAACTTATTTTGACCTTCTTATTCACAATATGTCCATGTTTTCCTCCGCAGTTTGAGTGCACCACTATTCGGTTTTACAACAAGCCAATATAGTTTTCATTGTCTCCATTATGTTCAGATTAAGCCAAGTTTGAATGTTGCAGTTTGTCCTTAATTCTCTACATTCAGAATGTGCATTTTTGTTTCAGACTGCAAGGACTTGTAGCTTCCATTTCTCGCATACCAACTTTTAGGCGGCGCTTTAACAATTTGGTGAAGGTGTTATATTTAGAAGCACTTCAGGCCAGTGCTTCAGCCAATAATATTGGAGGATTCCAAGAAACCAGAAATGGTAACAAGAGCTCAGTTCGAAGTGAGGATAGAAAAGATGGAGACTCAGCCGAGGAAAAGGAAGCCGAGTACAGTACAGATGAAATTGGTAATATAGTATGATAAAGAACTAGTTTTTATTTTTTTAAGTATGGAATACCATGTTCTTATGTCGTTTGTTTGAGAAAAGAGGCTCTCAATTTGGTCACATGAGCACTTCTAAACGAGACTTGGGATTTATGTTTGTAGTTAGTACACGGATTAGATATGTAATTGTGAATAGGGGGAGGATGCAGATAACAGAGCAACCTGTATAGGTGATATGTAAACGGAGAAGGTTTTTTTTTTTTTCTCTCTCTCTCTTCGAAGCACTTCCTTTTCCGTTTGGGTAAGACTCGCGTTCGTTTCTTAAGCGTCAAGTTATGAGACTATCCTAAAGAACAGGGCCTTTTGAAGGATGTAGTTCAAGTTTTCCTACTTGCTAACGATGTTTGCATAGGCATGCACGCATTTTCTTATGAGCTAAGTAGCTGTGGGGTCCGCATGGAGCGAGCTGTGCAAGAGATACAATGGCCTCTACTGAGGATTCTTGACGTTTAGAACCACCTTGCATCTCTTTACATGCTATGGATGCGAAAATGATTTACCAGACCAAGATGAGCTACTATTAGATCCCTCCAATTCATAATAACTCTCTTCTTGTTGTGCAAGTAAATCCCTCCCTGGCAATCCATACTTCCACCAGAACTAGTTTTGATGAACTTTGAAATAGGTGATTAGATATTTTGCTTTCAAATTACAAATCACACATTCGCACTTTTTCTTTCTAGGGCGCTGCAGCGGATGAAAAAACCCGCGGCGGGTTTGCTAGAGACGACTCACTGGCAGCAGCAAAGGGCACACTGCAGCGGGACAACAGCGCGTGGGCTGGCGCTGCAGTGCCTATGGCTGTGCAGATAGCACCAGTTTGGTGCTGTCTTGTAGGCTGCAGTGCATTTAATGCGCTGCAGCGCTTATGCAGTCTTAAATGCTTCCATTTGCATTTTAATGGTCCAAAAATGTGTGGCTTGTTACGAGAGACAGATTACAATCTCTTTAACATACACTAGTGTCTTTTAGCATTGTTCTATAAAGAAAAATTCATAAAGTGCCGGTTGTGTTCAACACTGCAACTAATAGAAGTGGCAATTTGTCTAGCACATGTTTTCAGACACATTTTTCTATCGATGTAGGTGCTGGATACCACTATACCCTTAGGAATAGAAATGACGACAATTGCGCTCAGTTCTAACATGAAATCAAGGAAACTTCTCACACCATATATTAAACTTGGCACTAGTTGAAAACATTAGGTCTTAAAGGTCCATATATATCTGAGCTCTAAGGACTTAGGACTATATGAATATGTGGCCTAATATTAATAGTTTGACTTAGCCAAGTCTTTTGACAGTGACAAAAAAATAATGTATTCATAACTCCCACATTGTCTATTCTGGATTTGTAGGCGTGCATGGGTGAGAGTCAACTTGGGATTTTTTTTTTTTTTTTTTTTTGCCTCAAAACACAATAAGTTAAATTCTTTTGGCTATACAAGTCAGAATAAGGCGGCTGCTTCATTCCAATTCGATCCACAAAAAGTTGCTATTGTTTTCTCTAAAATACATGTCTTCAGTGGTATTTTGTTTATACTTGATAAGGATATAAAAGTATCTCACCACGTGCACTTGTAAACTTTGGTATTATAATTTTAGGTGTGAATGGATTATGCCAAGTCAAATTTCACTTCTTAGACCAAGTTTGAACTTAACCTAGTTTTTTTTTTTATGGATTAACCTAGTTTTGTTTCTTTTCCCACATATACTAAAATAAGAGAAAATTGCTTAACTTGCCTATAAAATGTGTGGGTCTGGAATATAATTATTTAACTAAAAAGAATATTAATTAGGAAAAACTCAGGTAAATTGTTGTTTTTTGACCGCCTTTTTGAATATGAGATCTTTTTTGGTACATTAACATACTAGTATGTCAGGTTTTCTAACTGTTGAATCTGTATAAAACCATGTAAAAGTCAAAAAGTACACAGATTTAACGGTTAGGAAAACCTGACCTACCGGTACATTAACATATTAGAGAATCTCCCTTTAAAAAGATGGCCAAAATTTTATTTTTCAAATAAATAGCCAAAATTTTTTATTTTAGCAAAATGATTTTTTTTTCAGTAATTAATCAGTGATTGACTTATATTATTATAATTTACTAATAATTTATTATTAATAAACATTTAACTTGTTGATTGAAATTGATAAAATTACAAATTGGTTTCAATTGATTATTGTTGATATTGATTAATAATGAAAAATAATTGAGTTAATCAATGATAAATTTAAATCAACTAGTATTGATGTTAAAGCAATCAATGATAAACTAGTCAATAGTGATTGAGTTCTAAATTAATCGTGATTAACTACTAAAGTTAATAAAAGGAAACGGATATTTTACTAATTTTACAAAACTTCAAAAAGTTAAACCAAAAAAAAAAAATCCTTATAGACAAGACCATATATGCTCTTTATCTCAAAATTAAGAGTAGGGGATAAATCTATACACTAGAAAATCAGTTGTCTCCTTTTCTCTTAAAATAACTATCTAGTCAAATACAGTGTCTACCTTTTTTAGTGGAAAGATATACCACTGCATTATGTTCTACGACATGAAAAAAAATAAAAATAAAAATAAAAAAAAGAGGGAGAAGAGAGAGCGAGGGAGAAAACAAACTCACTTTTTTTAAGTCTCGTTTATTTCACTAATTTAAGTTTAAAATTTGAGTTTTGTTACAATAAAAGATTCTTAAAAATAGTTATATTTAACTTTTTTATTACAGTAAAAAATTTTCACATAAAATCACATCTCAACTCATAAACAAAAGTAGAGTGAACGATTACAAATTTAAATCAATGAAGTGAACGATTAGCAATTTGGGCCAAATCAAATTGCAAACGAAAACGATTTTTCTAGAAATATTCTAACGCATAAGGCAGTCGTACACACAAAGACAAAACCGTGTGCTAATATTGTTTTTCCATGGGTTTTCTCACTTCAGCTTAGAAAAGTAATAAAATAGCAAATAAAACCTCCACAAAAATCATGGGATTCATATATATTGTCGTTTCTTTTCTGTTAATCTATTTGTGCAAAAATAGACATCGAGAAAATGAAAATACATATGACAATCTTTCTTTCCATTAGTTTTTTTTATTAGAAAAAAATAAATAAATAAACTGAAAGTGGTTTCTGAACAGCTGTGTATACAAGACAACATCTAAACCAAACTTTTCCTCCAAGACCCTTTTGTTTCGGATGGCTAATAATCTACAGCCTCAAGACATGAGATTTTATCTCTGCCTATGTAACAGACTCTAATCTCTCTCTCCATCTTTTGTTGATCTCTTTCTTTCTGTTATTCTTTTTTATCTCTCAGGAAAATCCCTTTTTTCCTTCTTGAAGCCTTTTCTCTGCAACATTCAAAAGGCTCCAAAAATCTTTCATTTGGTCGTACATTTCATGAGGTAACGTGAGAGGTTTTCTCTACCAATTTAATGCACTAATGAATTTTGTTCTTTCCAGCCAAGTAATTTAAATATTTATTGTCCCTTACTATCCAAGAAAAAGGCTTTGGAATTAAGAAACGATGTCGTTTCGGACGATAAGAGCTCAATCGTTGAATCAGCCACCGCCATTGGCGGAGAAGATCACAGAAGAGCCCATCACGATAAGAACGGCTCAAAGCACGGTGACATGCGTGTACATGGCGAATATTTCAGGGTTTTGGCGAAAAGTGACCGTTACTTGGTGCAAAAATCTCATGAACCATTTCTTCAGCATAACTGTCCATAGCCTAGAAGGAGATTTCCATTGCTCATGCAAGATTGACCTCAAGCCATGGCACTTTTGGAGCAAAAAAGGGTACAAATCGTTTGAGGTGGACGGCAACACCGTCGAGGTTTTCTGGGACATTCGGTCGGCGAAATTCTCCACAGGGCCCGAGCCCTGCTCCGACTTTTATGTTGCTCTTGTTTGCGATGAGGAGGTGGTTTTGTTGATAGGTGACATCAAGAAAAAGGCCTACAAAAGGACTAAATCAAGGCCTGCACTTGTTGAGGCCATCATGTTTTACAAGAAGGAGAACGTCTTTGCCAAGAGATGTTTTTCGACAAGGGCTAGGCTTGATGAGAGGAAGGAGTGTGACATAGTTGTGGAGAGCTCAACCTCAGGGCCTCGAGACCCCGAAATGTGGATTAGTGTTGATGGGATTGTGTTGATTCATGTCAAGAATCTGCAGTGGAAGTTTAGAGGGAACCAAACAGTTTTGGTGAACAATCAGTCTGTCCAAGTATTTTGGGATGTGCACGATTGGCTGTTCCGGAGCCCGGGGAATGGCCGCGGATTGTTCATCTTCAAGCCGGGGTTCACGGAGCCAGAGAGCGAGAAGGAAGGGAGCGAAAATGGGAGTGTGTACCACTCAACAATAAGCAGTTCGAGTTCTCAAGAGTTCTGCCTTTTTCTTCATGCTTGGAAGATTGAGTGAGTGAGGATTGTTGTGGTTTATGTTGTGTTGTGTCATTTTGCTTGCACAAAAGTTGTTGAAAAAGCAAAGTGTGTTTGTTGGGTTTAAACCCTTTTGTAATATGCTAAGGATGGTTAAATTGTTTATGGGGTTTAAACCCTTTTGTAACTATAAAGAATGGTCAAATGTTTCATTCATTTTAACTCAAAAGGTTATGATGAGAGCTATTGCATGGCTAGTTCATCATTTAGTTTTTTTTTTTTTTTTTCTTTTTGCCTTTGGCTTTCCTTGGATTGGTTCTGAAGATGCGTTTAGGAACAATTTCAATCATAGTCTACCTTATGATATGTCTTTATTTGTGGCATATAAACACAATGTTCTTTCCTTATAAAGTTGTTTTTAAAAAACAAAAATCAAAATACAAAGTTTAAAGCCAGGGACTTAAGTGCCAAGAAACTTAAATTCGATTTTTTTTTAAATTCAAGAAAGAAGGGAGACCTACAAAGCAATCTTTTTGTACGTATTTGACCGTAAAAATTAAAATTTTAAGATTAAAGACCAAAGTGTTAAAAGCTCTATAGTTAGGGATCTGTGGCGTAAATTTCCTTAACTTACGTGAACTATACGACGGCAAAATGTACATTATTTAGGCTTCATACGTTTCGTTTTTATCTTTTTAACTTGATGACAAACGTGTCGTTCCAGTCAGACGAACATGACTTTTGAACACAAAACGACATGTCGTTTATCAGAGCATCTGTTTCTTCCATTTCCATTTCCTTTTGCTTTTGGTTTCCCAGAGCATTTGGAACTCGCTAGTAACTTGAGAGAGAGAGAGAGAGAGAAGAGAGAGAAACTTGTAAAGAAGAGAAGGAGAAATGAAAGTAGCCCCAATTACAGTCTTCCTCTTCAGAGACTCGGAGGGCTTCGGTACAGCCATTTCAGAGGCCTTCCATCTAAACCCCAATAACCCATCTTCTCTTCGCTCACTGTAAAGCTCATTCTTGACCGCGGTTTACCTTTTTTTTTTTTCTTTTTGGGTATTTTTCTCTTCCGTTTTTGATTGAATTTTAGTAAATTATTGGTACAGAGAGGAACCCTTTGAGCTGTCATTGGAGCGCTATGGAATCAAAGATAGAGTTTCTGGAAACATCCGTCACTTTGTTGATCATCAGGGTCTCTATCAGGTTCTTTTAATTTTCTTTTTTTAATTTTTTTCTTTAAAAGACCCAAATTTAGTTGTAAATTGTAATGAGCGTGTTTTGATAGTTTGCAATTGATTCTCAATCTGAGCTTTTTTAGAAGCCCATCTTGGAATGGCAATTTATTGGTTTAGTGGGAATTTTTCATCAACTACTATAGAAGAATTTCACTAACTTGACCTTTTGAGTTGTGTGTAGTACATAATACACTTTAAAAATGACTTTAGATATAACAACTTTCCCAATAAGATCTTGATCAAATGACCAGTTATGACTAAGTTTAACCTTGTTTGTCAAAAGGATATTCTGGAAGAAAAAGAAAAAGACTTTGTTCTATGTATGCAATGTGGTCTAAATGTGTCTCAAAATCATGTAACTGCCTATTTTCTTTTTTTAATTTGTTTAACTCCATTGTTCCTGATTTAAGAACTTAGACTGGGGGTAGACTAGTATTGCTTAAATCATACAGTTTTATGTAGAAGATTAAAATGTAGTGACATTCTTTCGTGAATTTTCTATCTTTATTCTCAGGTGTCATTTTTGCTTATACAACATTATGAACCTCCAATTCTGGCATGTGCTGTTGCTGAAGTTCTAGAGCAAATAACCAGAGAAAAATCATCGCCATTGCCAACAATCATAGCCCCATTTATCGTGCCATCGTCAAAGCTTAAACGGAATGGTAAAACATTGACGAAAAGTGAGAACAAGATTCCAGTTTATGGTTTACAGGTTGGCCCGGTAACTGACACAACCAAGGCCCTGGCTGCCAGAGTTGAGGAGCCATCATGCTCGTTTCAGGTTCATCATGAACCTTTAGCCTGCTTGCTTCAGTTGGCCCGCATCTCGAACTTGCCAACTTTTCTTCTTATCTGGGAAAAAGGTCGACGCTTTTCTGATAAAACTGCAGAAGAATTAGAGGTGCTTATTATCTTATCATGTTTCATTTTTCACTTTGGCTGAAAATATGGAGACTATAATATTGATTTAGAAGTTTTGTGGCATAAGTAGAAATCTGGAGACTAATTGATTTAGAAGCTTTTGTGGCATAACTAGATATCTTTTTATGAACCCCAAGAGTTTGGCTCAGTGGTGAATCACTTGGACTTAGTGACTCAAGTAGCATTAGGTGTAAGGTTTGATTCTCATTGAGTGCTATCAATTCCTTGGGGCAACACCCTTGGTCAAAGGCCCGAGATTTACCCAATCCATGTGGAGAGGGCACTTTACAAGGATCCCATGGATTAGTCGGGGCAAAGTCTCAGGCACCACCGCCATCAAACAATAAAAACTATTAAGTTTTTCTCATGAACATGCTTGTTACATGAATTAGGAAAGATCTACACTCCTACAATATCTAATTCTTTTCATGGTATTCAATCCAGATAATTAGTGAAATTGGAGAAATTTTGTCAAGCACTCTCAACCTTTGCTTTTCAAAAGAAGGAATCAAGTGGAATCCCAAAGGTACATCAAAGAATATTGTGGAGCCATGGCGCGCCCTATATGGTTGAATGCAACAATTCTGTAGCATAGAAATGTTGCTCATAACGGCGTAATGCATCAGATTAACAGAATTTGGAGCCAATATTTCTTCTTCATTCTTTGCAATGCTTTAAGTTTTCCTCTGTTTGTAATTTCTGTTGTAAACCTGCAATAGAGATAGTGCTATAACTGTTTTATTGGCATTTCTTCATTGCATTCAGGCGAGAGGAGATTTGTTACCAAGGACTCGCAGATGAGTAAATGGGATTCTATTATAATATATTTTCCTTTTTCACACTATTAGAAAACAGTTTATTTGGCCATTTTAACAATTTATGGCTTGTATTTTTATTGAAAGTTGCTTTTTAATTTAATTTAATCTGGCGATAGAAGCCTACATGTTGTGAAGATTGTTCACAAGAACATAGTAGCTACAGACACTGGAACTGTTCTAGTGCATGTGCTAAATGCCATGCTAATTACGGCATAATTAGCATAAAACCTAATCTTAGTATAATTATTTCTCCACTGTTAAATTTTAGAATTTCATATGACATTACTTTACTGTCATCATTTGAAATCTAAACTGGAACGGCTAGTTTATAAGTTCTATTTTGATCAATAATTGCCGATGCAAAATAGTGGGAAGATCTGATTTTTTTTTTTTTTTGGTTTACTCTATTCTCACAGTTTTTTAATGAGATACTAGAGAAGAAGTATATACCTGATGCATGGAGGAAGAGTATTCTCGTCCTCATCTTCAAGAATAAAGTAGATATGATGAATTGTAATAATTATTGGGGCATAAAGTTAATAAGCCACATTATGAAACTTTAAGAGAGAGTTATCTAAAGGAGATTAAGGGCCACAACTACCATCTCAGATAACTAATTTGGCTTCATGCCAGGCAAATCAACCACGGAAGCCATTTTTCTTCTTATGATGCTAATGGAAAGGTACAGAGAAGCTAAGACGGACCTATATATGTTCTTTATAGATCTAGAAAAGGCATAAGATAGGGGTCTTGATGGAAGTTTTATGGTGGGTGTTAGAAAAGAGAAGTGCATGTGAGGTATATTAATGTAATTAAGGATATGTATACGATGTGGTGGTCATAAGTGTGAGAACTGCTCAAGGCTACACGACAGAGTTCTCCATTCAGTTCGGCCTTTATCAAGGATCTGCTCTTAGTCCTTATCTTTTCACCATCGTGATGGATGAGCTGACAAGAGAAATCCAAGATAGAGTTCTTTGGTGTATGCTTTTTACGGATGATATAGTTTTAGTTGATGAACATAGAGAATGAGTTAACTGTAAGTTAGAACTGTGGGGACAGACTCTCGAGATGAAGGGATTTAAGTTAAATATGACAAAAACTCGAATACATGCATTGTAGGTTTAGTAACTCAAGTAATCAAAGTGATGAAATTTCTTTAGATGGTATGGAGATTGGGGCTTCTAGGAAGTTTAGATACGTTGGGTCTATAGTGCAATCTGAATGAGATATAGAAGAGGATATTCAACATAAGATTAAGGCATGGTGGGTTAAGTGGAAGAATGCTACAGGAGTTTTATGTGATGACAAGATGCCTATTTGTCGAAAGGAAAGTTCTATATATTTGAATCGACCTACCTATGTTGTATGGTAGTGAATGTTGGGCCATTAAGAGACAACATATATCTAATATGAGTGTGGCAAAAATGCATATGTTAAGATGGATGAGTGGCCATACGAGAATGGATCGCATAAGGAATGAAGTTATTCAGTAGTAAAGTAGGTGTAGCACCAATAGAAGATAAGCGTCTTGAAGGAAGCGCGGGCTTGAGGTGGTTAGGACATGTCCAACGTAGACCACTAGAAGCACCAGTTTGTGCTTAGGAGGACATTCTTATACCTAATACTAGGAGATGGAGGGGTAGACCAAGAATTATGTTGACCGAAGTCGTTAGGAAAAACATTCTAGATCTAGGCCTTCAGGAAAGTTTAATTTCGAACAGAACCGTGTGGAAAAGTGAAATCCATATAGCTGACACCAATTAAATTGGGATTAATGATTGTTGTTATTGTTGTTGTTGTACTCTACTCTCACAGCTGTGTTTTTCTAAAGTCAATTTGAGAGTTCTAGAGAGAGAAAGCTAGAGAGAGGTGTTGTGCAACAAGCTTAGAGGAGGAGTTCTCTGGGGTCGATGGTCCGGCTAATCGTCAATCTGCCGACCTTCAAAGTTTGTCGAAGAGATCGCAGAAGTCACCGGCGTTGAGTTCGTTCTGACAGAAGTGTGGATAGTCACCAAAATTGAGTTGTTTAAGGGGAAGCATTATATGGTCTTTTACTTTAGATCTTGGACGTGTTCGCTGTGAGATTCTATTGAAACTCCAGGAACTAGATTGTGGAAGGGAGGCGAGGAAGATGGTCCAGAGCGTGTGGTAGTCGCCGCTCGTTGGCGGCGGGCGTGAGTCTCATGCACCGCCGTGTCTCTGGTGCTTTTGTTGTTGTTTAGGAGCTTTTCTATGACACTACTATCGTGTTTCACACACACCTCCGGCGTTGAGGGGCTCGATTTTGCTAGTTTGATTTCTTGGGATCTTTGTAGAGTTTTTTTTTTTTTTGTTTTTATGTTTTATGTTTTTATTTGTGTTGTAATAACAATGATGGTGTCTCTATCTACTGGCGTTAGGTCTTGGCTAGGGGTGGTCTCTCCACCTTTCTAAGTCTAAGTTATGTAGTCTATTTTATGACTGAGATGTGGTTCATCTTGAGTCGTTTTGAAGTAGCTGAACCTTATTATAGAGCCACTAGTTAGAGGAGTTCTCTCCTTTATTGAGGTTATCTTATTCTTGATTTTGTCGTCAGGTATTTTAAAAAAAAAAATTTATTTTTTTGGATTCTAAGGTTACGTTACTCTTGATTTTAGAGGATGCCAATAGTGAGTGAGCTATTTTCACCTTACTGGTTGGTGCCATCTAGGGACTCCCATTAAATCTCACTGAGAGTCCATGTGTTCCTCCCACAATTGATCATAGCCTAAACAACAATAATTGCCGATGCAAAATAGTGGGAAGATCTGATTTTTTTTTTTTTTGGTTTACTCTATTCTCACAGTTTTTTAATGAGATACTAGAGAAGAAGTATATACCTGATGCATGGAGGAAGAGTATTCTCGTCCTCATCTTCAAGAATAAAGTAGATATGATGAATTGTAATAATTATTGGGGCATAAAGTTAATAAGTCACATTATGAAACTTTAAGAGAGAGTTATCTAAAGGAGATTAAGGGCCACAACTACCATCTCAGATAACTAATTTGGCTTCATGCCAGGCAAATCAACCACGGAAGCCATTTTTCTTCTTATGATGCTAATGGAAAGGTACAGAGAAGCTAAGACGGACCTATATATGTTCTTTATAGATCTAGAAAAGGCATAAGATAGGGTGCTGATGGAAGTTTTATGGTGGGTGTTAGAAAAGAGAGAAGTGCATGTGAGGTATATTAATGTAATTAAGGATATGTACGATGTGGTGGTCATAAGTGTGAGAACTGCTGAAGGCTACACGACAGAGTTCTCCATTCAGTTCGGCCTTTATCAAGGATCTGCTCTTAGTCCTTATCTTTTCACCATCGTGATGGATGAGCTGACAAGAGAAATCCAAGATAGAGTTCTTTGGTGTATGCTTTTTACGGATGATATAGTTTTAGTTGATGAACATAGAGAATGAGTTAACTGTAAGTTAGAACTGTGGGGACAGACTCTCGAGATGAAGGGATTTAAGTTAAATATGACAAAAACTGAATACATGCATTGTAGGTTTAGTAACTCAAGTAATCAAAGTGATGAAATTTCTTTAGATGGTATGGAGATTGGGGCTTCTAGGAAGTTTAGATACGTTGGGTCTATAGTGCAATACGAATGAGATATAGAAGAGGATATTCAACATAAGATTAAGGCATGGTGGGTTAAGTGGAAGAATGCTACAGGAGTTTTATGTGATGACAAGATGCCTATTAAGCTGAAAGGAAAGTTCTATAGGACTGTAATCAGCCTACCTATGTTGTATGGTAGTGAATGTTGGGCCATTAAGAGACAACATATATCTAATATGAGTGTGGCAAAAATGCATATGTTAAGATGGATGAGTGGCCATACGAGAATGGATCGCATAAGGAATTAAGTTATTCGTAGTAAAGTAGGTGTAGCACCAATAGAAGATAAGGTGCGCGAAGGCCGCTTGAGGTGGTTCGGACATGTCCAACGTAGACCACTAGAAGCACCAGTTTGTGCTTAGGAGGACATTCTTATACCTAATACTAGGAGATGGAGGGGTAGACCAAGAATTATGTTGACCGAAGTCGTTAGGAAAAACATTCTAGATCTAGGCCTTCAGGAAAGTTTAATTTCGAACAGAACCGTGTGGAAAAGTGAAATCCATATAGCTGACACCAATTAAATTGGGATTAATGATTGTTGTTATTGTTGTTGTTGTACTCTACAAACTGTGTTTTTCTAAAGTCAATTTGAGAGTTCTAGAGAGAAAGCTAGTTAGGTGTTGTGCAACTCTACTTAGAGGAGGAGTTTTTTGGGGTTTTTCTAAAGTCAAATGCCGACCTTCAAAGTTTGTCGAAAGAGAGAGAGAAGTGTGGATAGTCACCAAAATTGAGTTGTTTAAGGGGAAGCATTATATGGTCTTTTACTTTAGATCTTGGACGTGTTCGCTGTGAGATTCTATTGAAACTCCAGGAACTAGATTGTGGAAGGGAGGCGAGGAAGATGGTCCAGAGCGTGTGGTAGTCGCCGCTCGTTGGCGGCGGGCGTGAGTCTCATGCACCGCCGTGTCTCTGGTGCTTTTGTTGTTGTTTAGGAGCTTTTCTATGACACTACTATCGTGTTTCACACACACCTCCGGCGTTGAGGGGCTCGATTTTGCTAGTTTGATTTCTTGGGATCTTTGTAGAACTTTTTATGTTTTATGTTTTTATTTGTGTTGTAATAACAATGATGGTGTCTCTATCTACTGGCGTTAGGTCTTGGCTAGGGGTGGTCTCTCCACCTTTCTAAGTCTAAGTTATGTAGTCTATTTTATGACTGAGATGTGGTTCATCTTGATTCGTTTTGAAGTAGCTGAACCTTATTATAGAGCCACTAGTTAGAGGAGTTCTCTCCTTTATTGAGTAAGGGTTGCGATTGTATTGTCTAGCCATATGAGTATTTTTTTTTTTATGGGATGTTTTCGGGTCCTGTTTCATGTTTTTAATATTTTATCTCACAAAAAATACACATAAATTAAAAATAATTTTAATCCATGAACCAAATGTCACCTTAATTTTTCCTTTTTAGTGGCTTTTTAATGAAGTTATGCTATTGTCTTTAAAAAAAATAAAAAAATAAAAATCCTCAATTTTATTCTCTCGTTTTTATTTCTTCATTCAATTACAAGTCTTCAAAATTATTATTATTATTATTATTATTATTATTATTATTATTATTATTATTATTATTATTATTCCTTTGGATTCTAGGGTTATCTTATTCTTGATTTTGTCGTCAGGTATTTTAAAAAAAAAAATTTATTTTTTTGGATTCTAAGGTTACGTTACACTTGATTTTAGAGGATGCCAATAGTGAGTGAGCTATTTTCACCTTACTGGTTGGTGCCATCTAGGGACTCCCATTAAATCTCACTGAGAGTCCATGTGTTCCCTCCCACAATTGATCATAGCCTAAACAAAATGAATATAATTACAAAAGCGACCCTTTATCAAAAAATTTTCACCCCATATTTTATATAATAATAAAAATACCCTTTTTCAGAAATTGCTAATAAAACAATTCTTATATTTTTTTAAAAATGATTGTACACATTATTTTTTTCCTTAAGAATAAGTATTTTTTGAAAAATATATCTGAGAATAATGTTTTTTTTTCTTTTTAAGATCACAATTGCCATTCATAAAAATGTCAGATCAGATTTTTCAGTAAAAAAATCAGATCACAATTTACTCATAAAAAATGAGGTCAGGATATATATAGAAAAAATATGATTTCCTAATTAAGATTAAGCATGATAAAAATCAATAAAAAAAATGTACGACAGAATTCGTATTTAGTAATTATCTCCTAATTTAATCAAGTTAGTTATTGTTCAGAAAGATTGTTAAAGTATAAAATTATTATTGATCTACCTCTTAATAATTTAAGTTTTTAAGATAAATTGGTAAACTAACATAGTATTAAAACATGAGGCTCTGAATTCAAATTCTCGTAATTACATTATTTATTCTCATTTAAAATTATCATCATGTGTTGAGTGTTTAATATATCTCGAACTTAAATATTCTTGTATTGAACTTTCTAATTAATTTACTCATATAATTACCTATTGTCTAACTCACAAGTGACAGTGAGTATTAAAATATAAAATTATTGTTAACTCACCTTTTAACTATTTAAGCTTTTAAGATTGATAATTAAACTAAGAGATAATCACGTGCATAAAATTTATTAAAAAAAAAAAAAAAAAAAAAAAAAAAAAAAAAAAAAAAAAAAGAAGAAGAAGAAGAAGATGCCGAAAACTCAACAGATCCGAAGAGCATCGTCATATGCAGAAGAAATCAAAAGCAGATGCAACTCGCACAAGTCATAGTAGAAGAAAAACAAATCCTACATGAATATGTTGGATAATAATCTGATAATTTCACAAAACCCAACGACGGAGCTAGGAGGCAGAAGGGGGGCCATGGCCCCTTTTTTTTTTTTTTTCTTTTTTTAAATACAATAGTTTTAATTTTAATATAATAAATATGTATATAAATTAATCTTAACTTTCCATAAATTAATAATTCTCTACCTTTAATTAAATTAATTATTTAAATTTTTAAAAATAAAATATTCAATTTTATTAAGTTCATAAATATTAATATAATCTTGATAAAAAAGAATTTGGCCCCGATAAATTATGGCTCCACAAAACCCAAAAAAAAAATGACACCAATAATCTGATAAATCTGACAAAAATGACAAAAAATCTGAGACAAAACTGAAACAAAATCACAGACAAATCCGAGATCAATCTTGCACAATGCCAACAAAAGGAAAAAATCAAAAACTTTTAGGTGCGTTTTGGATTGGTTTTAAAATAATTTTATTTTTTGTACGAAAATAAAAATGAAAACGTTTTCATTTTTATTTTTGAATTATTTTAGAAAATGCGTTTAGTAGTTTTATTTAGAGATTAATTTCAGTTTTAAAAAAAACTAAAAATGCGTTTAGTTTCATTTTTGAAAACATGTAATAGGTATTTAATATATTAAATAAATAATAATTGAATCCTAAATAAAAACACTAATAATTAATAAAATAATTAATAAAATATGGAAATTACAATATATTAGCTTAAATTATTGTCGCCTATACGAATCTCACATTTGATTAGCAAGATGATCCCTAAAATTAACCATGTAATTACGTTGTTGCCGACCATCCATTTCAGATGTTTCTGCTTTTTGTGCATCCATACCATGTTGTTGTTCTTGTTGCCCTTCTTGAGCTCCCTCTCCCTTAGGGCTGATCCATAAAATAACACTTTCATCATTAAAATAAATGTGAATTTGTAAATGTCACACACACTGATCATTAAGGTGATGGGGGTTGATTTTCAGCCCCCATCAGGGCTGATAATCAGCCCCCATTGGGGGCCTCCCAGGCCAGCCCCAAAAGGAGGCCCCCACGGACTGATGGGAGCTAATTTTCAACCCCCATTGGGGCTGATGGGGGGGGCTGATTTTCAGCTCCCATTGGGGGGGCCTCCCATGCCAGCCCCAAAGGGAGGCCCCCAGGGACTGATTCAGCCCCAACAGGGGCTGATGGGGGCTGATTTTCAGCCCCCATCAAGGCTGACAATCAACCCCCCATTGGGGGCCTCCCAGGCCAGCCCCAAAGGGAGGCCCCCAGGGACTGATTCAGCCCCCATTAGGGCGGGATGGGGGCTGATTTTCAGCCCCATTGGGGGCCTCCCAGGCAAGCCCCAAATGGAGGCCCCCAGGGGCTGAAAATCAGCCCCCATCCGGCCCTGATGGGGGTTGATTTTCAGCCCCATTAGGGCTGATGGGGGCTGAATCAGGGCTAACCGTCAGCCCTCATTGGGGCCTCTGTGCCCTAAGGGAGCCCCTAGGGGGGGTTGATTCAGCCCCATTGTGATGATGGGGCTGATTTTCAACCCCATTGGGGCCTCCCAAAGGCCCCAGGGACGGATTTTAACCCCCATTGGGGGTGAGGAGGGCCCCGGAGTCCCCAGGGGCCTGAACCCATTAGGGGCGGGATGGGGGTTGATTTTCCAGCCCCATTAGGGCTGATGGGGGGCTGAATGTTGGGCTAACCGTCAAATGGGGCCCCGCCTAAAGGGAGGGAGGCCTCGGCCTGGGGTTATGGGGTGATGGGGCTGATTTTCAACGCCCATTAGGGGCCTCCCGTGCCGCCCCAAAGGAGGCCCCGGGGATCGATTCAACCCCGGGGTCGATAATTAGCTAAGGGGTGGCAATCGTGTTAACAACTAGTTGTGTTCGTGTGTTGAACCCATCGGTTGACACGAATAGGTCTCGACACCTAACACGACCCGTTTATTAATCGTGTCAAAATTCTAAACCCAAACACGACATTTTATTAGCGGGTTGACACGACACGCGACACGATTAACCCGTTTATTAAGCGGTAGTAAACGTGTTGTGTCAACAGGTTAATTACCTCGTCAACACGTTTCTGAAGCGGGTCGGGTCAACCCATTAATTACACATCCCAACACGTTTATGACCCGATTCTTTGTCAACACATTTGAACCTATTTCCGAATATGTTTCTCAACTTTGTTTAACATGATGTAGAGACATTACATAATTTTAGTTCAAAATTAAAACTCTTCAACATCAACATCCACACTTTGAGACTCAATGGACTCAAGATCAATTTCCATTGTGTTAAATTAAGCACCCTCCGAAAACTCGAAAAGAGGCGGTCATCATTAGTTTTCTAATATTTACCTCATAATGTATGGTCAAAAACGGTAGAACTCAATCACTAGCCTATGGAGAATTAAACAAAGAAACTTTCAATATAAAAGACAATCAACATTTCCAATATAACCAATATAATCTGCTACAACCGGCCAATATAAACAATATCAAAGACAATCAACATTACCAATATAACCAATATAATCTATTCCCCTGCTTTTAAACATTGTTCTGTTCTTAGCTACTTCAGTAATATTGTGTTTTTAGCACATTCTAAACTTGAGACAAAACTGAGTTGATTATCAACCCGAGTCTATAAAGGCTCCTATTTGTTCAAACTCTTTGTTTTGCAAAAAATAAAAAATAATTTTTATTTTGCAAAAAGTAAAAAAATAGTTTGAACCATTTAAACCATCAAAAACAAGAATCATATTCCTCACATATGCTTCTCTCCCGTGTTACCCTTCAAATCTTTGATCAAAGCCACCACCAATACAACATAATTTAACTAAAAACGACACCCTATGATAAGAAACGACAATTTCTTAAACACCTACCACCAATTGTTCATCCTCGATAAACTAGAAAGAAAGATGACCAACTTGTAAGCACAAATTCCACATACTCATCAAAAGACTAAGCAAAATAGGATTTGGGAAAATGTAGCTTAATATCGCAGAAAGAAAAACCATGATATAATATAACTTGTCCAAAACAATCCTGATTTTGAGGTGGTTTAAAAAAAAAAAAAAAAAAGATAAAAACACTACCAAGAACCAAAAACTGCTATAACCAATATATTACCAAGAACCAATATATTACCCCCCAATATAAAGCAACGAAAACTTTAAGATAAATGGTTAAGAGAAGAATATGCTATAACCAATATATTACCAAGAACCAACCGCTCGGGTCGAATTTAAAATATGTACAAAGCAAGAACAAGCAAAGTTAGGAAAAAAAAAAAATGGAAAAAAATCTTGGATCGTTTGTTTGCTTTGATGGAGAAACAAGCATGGAGAGGAGAAGAAAAACAAACACCAAATAAAACAAAAACAACAAGAGAGAGTTGAGAGAGATTTGGTTGAAAACAAACACCAAATGAATGGGATGGACAGGGAGACAAGAAAGAGAAAAGAAAAAGAAAAAAAAAACAAATTGCTCAACCAAATCAAATATTAAAAATCAAACACGCTTTAAACCAAGTTATGAAAGTCAATTACGGGTTGGCGGGTCAACCCGAAAATGACACGTTATTTAATCGTGTTTCACGGGTTCGACCGATTTTGACCCGACCTATTCAAACAGTTTTTTGGCTAGGGGCATAATTAGCCCCTCGGGCTGACAAAGTCCTCATTGGGGCTGATGGGGGCTGATTTTTATCCCATTGGGGAGAAAACGGGGCCTCCTTTGGGGCCGGGCCTCAGGAGGCTCCCAGGGGTTGATTCAGCCTAAAACTGACAGATTTTCAGGCCCTAGGGCCAGCCCCAAAGAGACCGGAGGAGCGATCATCCCAACGGGGCCTCAGGAAAAATGAAGGTGCTCATAGGATGAGTTAAAACAAAACCAAATCAAAACGAGACAACACAGAAAAAAAAATTAAAAAAAAAAACAAATTGCTCAACCAAATCAATCGAAAAATCAAACACGTTCAAACATTTTTGGCTAGGGGCATACCTCAGTGAGAAAACGGAGAACGGCGCAGATTAGGCAACAAGAGACCGGAGGAGCTCAGGCGAATGAAGGTGCTCCGGTGAGAAGCAAACGGCGCGACTCTTGGGCGAGAAGAACGCCGAGGCTCGGCCGAGAAGAAGATCTTGGCTGAAGAAGGAAAGGAAGGGAAGGGAAGGAGGAAGAAGAGCTCAGCTGAAAAGGAAGAAAAAATCAAAGAAGGAGAAACGGGGGAGGACGATCGAGGAAGAAAGGAGGAAGCCAAAAATGAAAACAAGAAAATGAAAACGGATTTTTTCCGTTTTCAAAATTCCGGAAAACGACAAAAACATTTTTTTTTTGTTTTCTAACACAAACTTCGCCAACACACGTTTTTTTGTCTCCGTTTTCAATTTCTTGGTTCGAAAAATGTGAGAAATGAAAACGAAAATGCTAACAGGCCCAAAACTTCCTGAAACTAAAACTAACAACAACAGATTCCAAACACGCACAATATTTTCTATACAAAACCAGAATTCGACGATTGTACAGGGGAGACTCGGCGCATCCCACCGTTCGTAAGACCCATCAATGGGTGAGGGGCTCGACAATGAACCCGTAGCGGTGCAAAGGAAGTCTGAGCTTTCTGGCGGCAGCGACAGTTCATAGTCGGTTGTAGATTGCAAAGCCCATTAAGTGGGTCACGAAGATTTGATGAGCTAGAGGATGACAAAGGCGCAAGGGCGAGGGGTAAAGTCTGAGGGCTGCGACGGTGTGAGGGCCCAAGGTGTTGACGACGAGGGTGGACGCAGTGAAGCTCTGATGGGAAGGGAATCTGAGGTCCCAACGACATGAGGTGGAGATCCGGTGGGGAAAAGTCTGGGCGGTGGTGGCTGTTGAAGTTTTCTCAAAATTTTAAGGGATTTTAGGTTTTCTGATGTTACGTGTTAGCAGGTGAATGGTTCAGATCCAAAGTCAATTAGATTTATGGTTGAGATATAATTGGATATAAAATAATTTTTTATGAAATATGTGTATAGAATTATAATTATGAAGTTGAAAGGAAGAGTGTAATCAAATCTAATTGTTTTATTTTTGTTTCTATGAGAATGATCATTTTAGGCCTTTGATCTTTAATCTAAAAGTGATAATGATTTCACCCTACCACTAGGATTATTTGGCTCACTCTACCATAAATTTCCCTAAATACAAACAAGTTATTCTTTTGTCTAAAAAACTCAAAAAAAGACAACTCGAGTTTCAATTTTATTTAAGTTCATGTTCTTTTAAGTTCTAACTTTATTCAACTTTACTTAACTTTATTCAAGTTACAACTTCAACTCAAGTTATAACTCAAATTTAACTTAAAAACTGCACTCAAATTACACTCTAAAAGAACATGCCTTAAAAATGTAGAGGAAATTAGATGAGTTTCCATTCTCATACAAAATGTAAGATAAAGAGTACACAACTAAATTTAATAGGGTAGTTCTATTCATTTTTTTTTTTTTTTTTTTTTTTTTTTTACATTCTCTTTTTGACTACAAACTACATATAATTTTTAAGTGATTAAATTTATTTTTTACACACTTTTATTATTTTAAAATTGCCCCTAATTATTTTTATAAAATTATTATTTTTGATGATTTTTTTTTTCTTTTCTGTGAATGGAGAAGGTGATTGTTAGAGAGATTAAAATAAACAAAAATAAAAAAATAATAATACTATACTGTATTGTTGCATGGAATTAGGAAGAATAGAATAGGATAATTTTTGAGTATATTGTGTTTGGACAAACATTTTAAAAGACTAGAGTGGATAAAATTCATTCAGCCTATTGCCGAATCCCCTTCTAATTTCTATGGGGATTCAGCGATCACCTACAAAAACATGAGATTTAATCATAATTAACACTTCACTTATGTACTCTCTTATGTAAAGTCAGGCCCTCTCTCTCCTTAGGCTGAGTTTTACTACAAAGTAAAAAGCTCTCACAAACAATGTAAAAAGTCATAAAATTAATCAATATATGATTCAAGATGGTCAATAATCAATATATGATTCAAGATGGTCGGTGAATGTTTTAAAGGGAGTTTTTTTTTTATAGGATAGTCCTATCAGTAGTGAATTTTTTACTATGTTTTTAATATAGATCTTATGGTCAAAAGTATAAAACTTTTGGTAATTTTTTTTTAATCCTACTGAGAAGCTACCTATTTTAAAACCTTCAATTTTTTAAGACCCGTTTAATTCGTTGATTTGAGTTTTTAATTGAGTTAAAATGTGACTTTATGTAAAATTTTTACTATAATAAAAAAGTTAAATGTAATCGTTTATAAGAGTTTTAAACTATAATAAAATTCAAATTTTAAAATCAAATTAGTAAAATAAACGGGACCTAATTATCAAATTTTTCTGTATATTGTAGTAGAATTTCAAGCTATCAAGCTAATAAGATATTTTTTTGAGAATAGCAAATAAAGATATTTCGTCACTTTATAAGCTTTATCTGTTAAGATGTTTATTTGCGTTGGGAATAAAATGAGGCAAATCATTTCCTAAAAGTAAGGTACTGTTTAAATTAAATTTATTAATAAATCCATTTTTTAAAAAACAAATAAATATGAAAATTATATATATAGTCATTTGCATAGTTACATTTTACATTTTTTTACATGTATTGGTTCAATATCATTTTTTTTATTTTGTTCGATAAATTGCAAATTAAGTCTAAAAGTTTGATTAAGTCTCACAAAAAACACGTAAATCGAAAATGGTTTTGATTCGTTTAAGTCTAAAATTTGATTTTAGTTTGACGTTTAATTTGTTTTCTTAAAGTCTCGTTTAGTTTCTTGATTTAAATTTTTAATTTGAATTAAAATATAATTTTATATAAAAATTTTAATTATAGTAAAAAAAAATTAAATGTAACTTTTTGTAAAAAATTTTAGCTGTAATAAAATAAAAATTAAAAACTTGAATCGGTGAAATAAACAAAAATTTATTTAAAATATAAAGTCCAATCCTATCTTAACAGTGAAACAACATTTTAATCATATAAGGGCTGTTCGACAACCCATTTTTTTAAGTTAAAACTCAAAAAAAGCAACTCGAGTTACAATTTGAGTTCAACTTTTCAACTCGAGTTCAGAAACTCAAACTCAAATTAATAAACATTATTTTTTCTATTCTTAAAAATGCTATTATTTTTTCATTTTAATTCTGATTGAAATGATTTTTTTCTATGCGTGGATAATGAAAAGACGAATAAAACCTCACTCATATACCCCATTAAAATTTTTCATCAGCATTAAATTTTATTAAAATACTATCTAAATACAAATTCAAATTTTAACTCATTTAAATACAAACTTAAAAAAATTTTAATCTCAAATCATAACTCAAATATACACAACTAAATACAAACTCAAATTATAATTTTAACTTAAATTATAACTTAAACTCAACTTAAAAACTACACCACCTAACTCAAAAGATAAAAGAGCAGCCCCATATTTTCTTATATTGTAGGAATGTATAACACTCCGATCCAATCTCCCAGTACAATTCTATCTAATGTTAGTAAATAGACCATTTATGTGTAAATTCAAATTTGCACACACTTAAAATTATCAAATACACCCCCAAATTGAATGAAATATGCTCCGATGTTATTTTCTCAATTCCTTCCTCAAAGAGCTCCGCGGCAAGATCCACAATTTGTCCTCCGCTTAAAGATGATGACGATCTTCCGGATAGTCATCTTCTCCAGCAACTAAGGAGCCACATCGCCCGGGGGTTGTGCTTTCAGGAGCGTAGAAGTTAACGACGAACAGAACGGCGACGATACGCTTGCTATCTTCGTCGAAGACGTTCATGTGGACGGCCGACGATCTAAGGAGTAGATTCAATTGAGAGAAAGATAGAGAGAGGAGAGAGAAAGACAGGTTGGAAGAGAGAGAGAGTGGACGGTAGAGTGGGGAGAGAGAAAGGGGAAGATAGAGAGTGGACGGTAGAGAAGGGAGAGAGGAAGAGAGAGAAAGGGAAGGCTAGAAGGAAAGAGATGGAGAAAAGAAAAAAAATTAAAAATAAAAATTAAAAAGGGTAAAATTGGAAGGTAAAATATTAAAATTGGAAATCGCGCATTAATTTCTAATGACCGGTAAATAGTTATTTATTTTCAAATGTTTTAAAAATTAGCTCATTTACTACAATTTTTTAGTATCATTTTGATACTTTATTCGATTTCTTAGACGTGTGTGTAAGAAGAAAAAAGATGTTTAAGGGCATTTCATTTGGATAATTAGAAGAAAAAAGTGAATCTTGTGTGCAAGTGTGTTTCAATTCTCATTTATATTTCATTATTACTTTATCAAGTTTATAATTTTGATTCATTTTTTTTCTATTTAGTATTTATGATAATTATTTCTATAGTGACAACAGTTATAATTATTATACTCATTGCATGTAATTGTTATTTTTATGTGAGTATTCTTTATTACATTTGTCTAAAAGTATTGGTTTAGCTCTTAGATAATACAAGAAAATATATAAGATTGTTTTAAAGAGCAGAGATTAATCTTGTCAAATACTTTTTTTATTATTGAGTTAAAAATTATATTTTCCGAATGCATGTTTAGAATATGAATTGTGTAGCTCTGTTCATTTCATTGATTCGAGTTTAGAATTCGAGTTTTATTACAGTAAAAAGTTCTGACAAACAATCACATCTAATTTTTTTACTACAGTAAAAAAGCTCTAACATAAAATCACATATCAACTCGAATTACAAACTCAAATCAGCGAAGTAAACGGGTACAAATCATGTACTTTTCCTCACTATCTTTATTGTTAATTTTGCTTTTTTGTTTATTTCAAGTCATGAAAGTTCCAAAAGTCATTTTGTCTTTTTTATTCTGTTTAACGTTTGTTTTTCCTAATCCGTTTTGTTCGTTATTTAGCCACATCCTCATGAGATTAACCATCTATTTTGTGCTACACTCGACCGATTTATGAAGACACAATTTGGACGTTAGACGTGGGCAACATTATAATTGCACATTCAACAGTCCAACTCCAACTGCCAATAAGTGCCACATGTCATTTTTTATTAGTAAGTTAACAGAAGGGAAAATTTGTAAAAGTCATAAAGTTCGGGGAATTGATGTTACTAATTAAAGTTCAAGTGCTATCTAGTAACACGACCTATAAATTGGGAAAAATATTTGATTTCGTTCAAGTTGAGAACTTGTATTAAAAATAAATTATCGTGAGAAAAAATACTGTAATAAAAAAAATATTTAAATTTTAATGAGAGAAAACACTATAGTAAAAACTTGAGTTGTGATTCAAACTAATGAAAAGAACAAGTTAAAATGTGTATTTTAAAAATTTAAAATCCAATAAAAATAATTTTTGCATTATTTTTTAGATTAATTATAAAATTGGTCAAGAACTATGACTTTTATAACACTTTGTCTCACGAACTTCAAAACGTAATATCCATACCCTTAAAAAATGAAATGTTAACAAAAATACTCATCTGTTAGAATTTGACGAAAAGTTAACTTCTGTTGCATAAAGTAAGGGTATTTTGGTAATCCCACTTTTAAAATGTAAGTTCAATTTCGAATCTAATGTTATAACTCTGATTAGTAGAATACGTTTAATATTAATGAACCATTAAAAAATACGAATGACATTAAGAAAAAAAGCTAATGAAAAGTAAAACAAGAAACATATATATATTTTTTCATTAATGGCTTTCACGCACAAGCCTCGAACTAGGAGGGAAAAAAATAATAATAAAGTTGAGGGAAGTTCAAAATTTCATCTGAGGCAAAGGTTAGGCTTGGTTCGCGAATTTAAATTTTTAACTTGAGCTGGGACATTATATTTTTTAAACGCTTTTAATTGTAATAGTTATATTTTTTAAACGTTTTTAATTGTAATAAAAAAAATTAAAAGTTAAATGTGATATTTTTTAAAATTTTTAATTGTAAAAATTTAAAATTAAAAACTCCAAATCAATCAGGCTTTAGTAATTTATATTTCTACGGTTGTTTCTGATTTAGTCCACAATGTTCATGGCTCTTCCCTCTTCATTGCATTTTTTTTTTTTATAAAAAAAAAAAAAACGGATTGCATATTAGGTGAAGAAAAAACCCATATTGGATAATGAGTGGTGTGGGCAACAATCTCGCTGGGAGGAAGGGAGATCTTAGGACGAACGAGTGAGTTTTGTGGTGAAGTTTTTCTTGCGCCAGCTGCCAAAGGTAGTTGCAGACATCGTGCATGGGGTGAGGGGATCTCGGGACGGCTATGTTGGTTGTTGGAATGCACTGTGTTGACGGCGGCTAACTCGCGGCGTGGGGATCTTGTGGGCATCGATGGGAATGGGAAGGTGAGCACTGAGGCTATATTTGGTTAGAAGGAATATAATGAAAAAGAAAAGCCATTTCACTAAATTTCATTATTTGCTTTTCATTTTTTGGGTTAGAAAGGGCTTTCCGTAGGAAAATTCATTCACTCATTTGAGTGAATGGCCATTCACGTGGGGGGCTTTGGAATGGTTTTTTCATTCAATCCTGATTCACATTATCTTCAAAAATTCTCTGATTCACATTTAAGATATTATTATTTAATATATTTAATATTATTATTTATTTAATATATTTAATAATATTATTTATTTAATATATTATTATTGAATATATTTAATAATATTATTTATTTAATATATTTAATATTAGTATTTATTTAATATATTTAATATCATTAAAATATTAAATATTATTTTTTCACAATTGAAATATAGTTTTTAAATTATTATTCTTCAAATAAAAAGTTTTTAATAATTAAATTATTTTGTTTACTATTTTAATTAATAAAATATTAAATTATTTAAGATTATTAATCAAGGGTATTTTTGTCAAAATACAGTTTATTTTCATTTCATTCCGCTATCAACCAAACAACATAATTCTCATTCAGGTATTGATTCTATAACTCCAATCAAACAAAAGAATCAGTTTATGATTCCAGCACATTCCAATTCCATTCCATTACTATTCCCATTACCATTCCTATTATCATTCCGTCACTGCAACCAAACGCACCCTGAATGTCAACGGCGAGATGCTATAAGGATTATAGTTTGCAGGAAATTTTTACACCAGATTTTATTTTTAGTATAAAAATAAAAATAAAATTATTCTCAGACTGATTTTAAAATTACATTTAACTAGTTTTTTAAAAAATTGTGTTTGAATATAATAAATAAGTAAAATCATATTTAATTACATTTACAAAATTTTGTTTCGAGTACATGTAATTAATAATATTAAATTAATATATTAAGTAATTAATAATTAATATTCACTTAGCAAATAAAAATTAATATATTAATAATATAATAATAATAAATGTATTATAAGTAATGAGTAAATTGGTAATTAAACTATACATATAATGAATTAGAATACTACATAATTAAAAAATAATAATTAATAATCAGTTCTAAGTAATTATTGTGTTAGTAACGTACTTATATTTATTAGTTTATAAGTAATTAATAAGTGTATTAAGAAAAAAAATGACTAGTATAATAAAATATTAATATTCTATTTACTATTTAAATAATTAACTTTTAATTACATAATTAAATGATTAGTTAATTAGTTATTAACATTTATTTAATAATATATTATTTGATATATTACATGATCAATTTTTGATAATTATTCTTTACGTAATGATGAATTTGCTAATTATCATTATCAATTATTATTGATTATTATATTACATAATTAATTATTTTTATTTAATATTGATTATTAATTAAGTAATTACTATTTTTTATTTATCAACTATTTACTAATTAAAAGATTATTAATTATGATTGATATATTAATTATTATTTATTTATTTAATAACCTATTATTAATATATTATATAATTATTTTTTGACAATTAAACTTTAACTAAATAATTAATTATTATTTATCATTTTTATTAATAAAATTAAAATTTTAATTATATTAATTTAATATTAATTAATAATTAAGTAATTACTATTACAGTCGTATATATTTATTAATTATTAATTAATATTATATAATTAATAATTAATAATTAAAATTTTAATGTAACATTGTTAGTAAGTACTAGAAAATTAAAATGAAAAAAATGGAAAATAACTTTTAGAGTGCGCTCAGAATTGATTTTTTCTTATTTTTGAAAAAAATTTTGCACATCTTTTGAGGCACGAAAATGAAAACGGTCTTCAAACCGTGTTTGTTTAACAAATATTTTAAAAACGAAAACGAAAATAAAAAACGGTGAGAATAGTATTTGTGAAGGAATTAGAAAACGGTTAAAAGTATGCGTTTGGAATTGGTTTCGAAACAATGTTGTTTTCAATAAAAAGTAAAACTGAGATTGTTTTGAGAATTATTCTGTGACTGATTCTGGAATTACGTTTAGTTGATTTTTTATGTTTTCATTTCCTAGTACTTGTCAAAATGTTGTAATATATTAATTAATAATTATAACTAAATATGATTTCACTTTTTTATTATACTTATAACAATCTCTTAAAAAACTAATCAAATGTAATTTTAGAATCGGTTTTAGGATTATTCTCAAAATAATCTCATCTCATTTTTACTTTTGTATTGAAAATAAAATTATTTTAAAAAATTACCAAACGAGCCCCTAATTGTTTTCTATTTCTTCATAAAAAGTATTTTTATTGTTTTTTATTTTTCTTTTTATTTTTAAAATATTTATTAAATAAACATGATTTACAGACCGTTTTTTATTTTTACATTTAAAAAAAATGTGCGAATACTTTTTTAAAAACAACTAAAAAACAATTTCAAAAGTATTTTCAGGTCTCATTTATTTCGCGGATTCGAGTTTTTAATTCGAGCTGAGATGTGACATTTTGTGAGAGCTTTTTATTGTAGTAGAAAAAATTAGATGTGATATTTTATGAGAGTTTTTTACTGTAAAAATTTAAAACTAAAAACTCAAATTAGTGAAATGAACGAGACTTTAATAATAAATTATTATTATTTTTAATTAATCTTTACTTAATTAAAGATTAATCTTTTTTTTCTATTTTTACTTTTAAGGGATTTGGTCTATATTTTTTCAAAATAAATAAAGAAAAAAATTTCTTGAGAGTTAAGAGGGTGGGGGAAAAGAAATTCAAATCCATTTAATAACATTTCCCGCACAAACACGCTCCATCTCTCTCTCTCTCTCTCTCTCCAGAGACTCCACAGACGACGCAAGAACGCTCAGAGAAGACGACGATCTGCAAAACCCTAATCATAGAGTTCTTCTGAGAGAGAAAATTCTCTCTCTCTCTCTCTCTCTCTTCTCTCTCTCCAGAGACTCCACAGACGACGCAAGAACGCTCAGAGAAGACGACGATCTGCAAAACCCTAATCACAGAGTTCTTCTTCTGAGAGAGAGAAGAGAGAATCCTTTTGCATTTCTCCTCTCGGCTCGTTCGTTGGTTTAGTTTCCCCAATCCATGGCCTCGAAGGACCCGGACGAGGCTTCTCAATCGGCGACAGAGGAGGAGAACCTGACTCGCCGGCTGGAGAAGAAGCGCACGCGGCGAGTGAGCTTCGCCGACGAGATCACCTCCGTCCGCATTTTCTGCCGCGACGAGGATTTCGAGACGCCTCCCGAGTCCAAGCCCAGCTCTGGGACGGCCGACGCCGAGGCGCGACCAGAGAACGAGGCCTCAGGGTTTTTCGGGAGCTTGGGCGGCGGCGACAGCGATGACGAAGGAGAGGACGAAGGAATCGTCAATGGCAGGAAGACTTTCCTCAGGCCGATGGGTTCGCCCTCTCCAGGGAGCAGTTCCCCTGGCTCTGTCACCTCCAATGATGGTAAGTTAACATTTTCCTTTTTCTCTGCGTATTTGTTTGGTTCTCGGGAAAATAAGAGAATTATGTCAAGGAAACTTGAGCTCTCTTTTCAGCATTTAGTGTTTTGATCCCCTTATTTTTGTTTTCAATTTTAAAATATGATAATAGGACACCAGTGATTGTTATTAACTAGCTTGCTGAAACTTTGAGATCTGTGAATTACATGCCACTGAAATGCTATGCTTTTTCTTTAAAAAAAAAAAAAAAAAATAGAACTCTTTCAGATGCAGCTGAAAAAAAAAAAAAAAAAAAATAGAACTCTTTCAGATGCAGCTGAAAAAAAAAAAAAAAAAAAAAAAAAAAAAAAAAGATATATGTGAAGAAAACCAAAGTTTTGAAAGAGGATTTTTAGCCTTAGAATTCAAAGTTACCCTGATAGGACGCTAGTATTTTTTGTTTCCCCTTATTTTACGGTTTGTTGTTCTTTTAAAAATTAAAACTCATTTTTGTAATACCTAGTGGCATTTTTGTTAGAATTCTTTCATTTTGTAAATCTGGCTGTTAAGTTCTCAGTTGAATGTTTGAGTTCTGATTGTCTTGGGAAAAAAACACTTAAGTACCTGTTTCTGGGATTTCCCTCTGCAGAAGATAATTTCATTGGTCCTGTGTCGGCGAGCTTCATTAGACCTGGAAGATTATCTGACTCTGCTGCCTCGGATGAGATTCATGAAGAGACTTTGGATACGACAGCATTTTCAATGCATTACCGAAGTCTTGCAAGGTCAGACTCTGGAGAACTCAAGACCCCAACAGCAGTTCGCCTTGTCTTTGAAGAGAAGACAGCAACCAATGATCCTAATCTGACTGATTCAGGGAGTTTAATGGCACTAACAGAGCCTAAGAGGCCAAGTTCTCAATCTCCAGTTGCCCTTGAAAAGAGCAGAAGTGGCAAAGAGTCAGATGACAGCATGAGTATTGTGAATGAAAACCCAAAGACATATAATTATGGAGCTCTATCACCAACATTGGATGCACTTTTGGCAGAATGTAGCAATGATCTGACTACACTTGAGAATGAGTATTTAAGAGCGGACCAAAATGGGATGAGCTACATGGATCACAGAAATAGTAGAGATTCAGAATTGGTAAATCTTGATACCAATGAGAATCTTGTGGAGGCAGCTTCTGTTTCTCATGGCATATTGCTCGAGGCAAATGGCAGTTCCTGTGATCAAATTGGTTTTGATTTCTTGTCTAAGAGAAACAGTGCTCTAATATCTCCTGGTGCCTCCAACCACCAAATACAGAGCCCTAATCAATTACTCAGTGTATGACTCTCTGCTTGGTTAGGCTTGCAGTAGAGTTGTCACCCAGTTTATGCGTTCTCATCTTTTTGTTGTTTTAAATGCCTGATACTCCAGGTTTCTTCGATGTTTACCTTATTGAAGCTTTCTTGCATCTTTATAAGATCAATATTATACTTCTGAACACGCAATAATATTGTTTTCTTTTTCCTATTAGACTTGATTCCCAGAGATAAATATCTTTTTTACCTACTTTTAACATTACAATTTATGTTGCTTAAAGATATTTGAAGTCTCTTATGGATACCTAAGGCATTGATGTTCATGCTTTTGTTTGCAGGGAAGTGAGAGATTTGTTGAACATGCTACATCCGAGTGCCGTCATTTAAATGAAAGCTCAAGAAGAGAAAGTTCTACATTGGAGGGATCGCCCATTTCATTGTCTGGTAGACAACAGCCAGCAATTTTGAATACTCCTACTTCAGCCAAAATTTCAGATATAGCATCTCCTTCCTCTAAACGGGTAGATCTCCAAAGTAATGAACACATGAAGCATGCTGACAAGAGCATTTCTCAATTCAAATTTCCCGTTACTTTGTATGCTGGTTCCAGTATCAAACAGGGAATTGATAAATTGAAACACAGATTATCAAAGTACTCCTCTATAAGTTCTCCCTTTAGTAGTGTTTTAGATAAAAATAACAAAGAACTTCAATCTGATTATGGAAGTACTCCAATAGCTTCATTGGTGGAAAAATTGTTTACTGCTGATGGGAAGAATGAAGATATAAGCATGGTTAGCTTAGCAATTGATCAAGTTGAGACACCAAGAAACACTGGAAATCTGGTCAAGAACAAAGAGATCACAGGTCCTGCAGAAGATGGACAGTCTTTGAATTCCATGTCGACGGATGTTCTTTCCGAGGATAGACCCAATAAAATAACATCAGGGTCTTCACCCTATGGGTTGGCATCGTCAATAACAAAAGTGATGCAAGAAGAGCTAGCTCCAGGATCTGCCATGAATGCGCAAGCTCAGAGCTCTCCTGTGAAAGAGCCATTGCAAAGTCCACGAGCCAACATGCTTATTTCAAGTCCCTCTTGGTATGAAGCAACTCACAGTCCTTCCAGAAAAGAACCAACAGAGAGCCCTTCTAGGCTAGACACATCTAGTGCAACTCACAGTGTTAATGTGCAATCCTTTCCTGGGAAAGACATAGCATCTACCAGGTCTGATTCTGGTGGGGCTGAAAGTGACAACCTCCATCAAGGACATATGTCACAGAGTCCTTTTTTCACAAAAGATGTAGAGTTCTCTTCGGAACGGAAAAAAAGAAGAATTGGAGTTGTTCTTGAGGATGGAAAGCCTACATACAAAACTCCCAGGATCGAAAAAAGTTCAGATGCCGATAGAAGCGGAAATTATGATTATGAGCTCATGTACAACCAGTCTAATAAAATTCTTCATGAGACAGAGACAACTGAAGGTGACAGAACACAGAAGCAGTGGCTTGATGTAAGTGTAGTATTTTTCTGTTTATGGATTCATGTTATATACATAATCAGCTTTGTTAACAAAGCAGGCAAATCTTCTTCCTCAAGTCGCTCCCTTTGTTTTTCACCTTAGACTTTATCTTGCAGATTTGGGTAGCATTTTCGGGGGATGCAGAGCAGTTGCTCTCACCATCAATAAAAAAGCTTAATCTCAAAGCTGTAAATTCTGTTATCTTATCTTTCCACCCCCCACACCACACACACAAAAAAAAGGATTTATGTGTAACTATTGATTATGGTTTAGTTTTTCTATGGTTCATTATTCAAATTAGCAAATCACTATTTCTTCATCATTTCTCAGATAAGCACGCTGGAAGACAGTTTGATTCACTTGTTGAAGGTTAAGAAATATGAGATGCTTGCTTCTGAAATTAAGTCTCCGGTATAATGCATAGTGGAATTTGTGCTATCCTATAATTTTATGTGCATAATTTACTCTTTTTGATCATGTTGCTTCTCTAGTTTTCTTGTTTCTCCATTGATGTTCTTTTTTCTCCCTTCTACAGGGTGTCTCTGACCACTTAAGTGTTAGGCATAATAAAAGGTGGTATTTCATTATTTATGGTAATCTGGTGGATGCTTCATTATTGTTCTTATCTTTGCAATACTGATTCTGCCTATTGACATTGGCTAGTGGATCTGCTACAGGGTAGCTGAAACAAGATTGATGCTATATAAAATTGCATGTGAAAAGGCAAAATTACAGTTGATGGGTGCAAAGCAAGTGAAATTGCAAGTATTATTCTCTCCCTTTTTTTTCCTTTTTCTTTTTCTGTAGGCAGGATAGTTCTTTTGCAAGTTTATAATTATTTACATATGCTAAAGCTTTCTCACACGCTCTTGTCTGGTAAGCAGAAAAGAGTTTTGCTTTTGAAGTCCGGAATTCAGGAGTGCAAAATGTTGAAATTGAATTATAGCCAACAGTCTAAAAGTGGTACAAGAAACGCTCAAGTTGATGACAGTCACCTTCAGTCATGTACAGTTAATGTTGAGGGTGAACAACAGGTATACGTATGAGCTTGTAGATAGTGAAGGTATTAGGTCTTGTGCTGTGTATATACGTGTTTTTACAATGATGGTTGCAATTCTGCCATGTTCTAATTTCCTTTAAAATTTTAACCCAACATCCTGAACAGGGTGATTTCCCCTAGGGATTTGGGTTGGGAAGTTTGGCAATAAATCTTGCTGTTCATTGTTATCATGAAGTTTGCTTTATTACTTGGAGGTGGTTTAGTCCTTCGGAGTCCTCTGATTATTTTCTTATTCACATGTAGCAAATCCGTTTGCCGATTTTGATGCTTGAGTTAATTTGACGTTTCACTAGAAACATTAGTAGTGACAATACCCTTATCTCTCTCTTACAGCTATTAGTATTTATCTTACAGTGTTTGTCAATAGCTGATGGAATTGTCAAAATACATGATGAAATGAATCACGTGAGTGACAATATGTGTGGTTCTTTTATTTGGGCTTTGGCTGTCGACTTGTATTGGTAGAACTATTCTTTGATTGTATAGGAATATATCAAATAATATATCATTCAGGATACTATTTTGCTTTCTTATTCTTAATCGGTGGTTGTCCAGCCTATGGATAGACATAATCTTGTGCTGATAATCAGGTTAATTTAGGTTGTAAAATTTGTGTTCATAAATGTTATATAACAGGATGCAAGTGACACCATGAGCATAATGGAGCAGGACGTTAAAGACTTGCACACAAAAATAAATAGCTTAAGTAATTTCTTTCATAGTTATTGTAAGTTGAAAGTAGGAGACCGAAGCTGCGCCGACACTCTTGCATTAGTTTATGATGATCTAAAGAGAAGAAAATGTTGCAGGCTTTTACGTCAGGAGTTACAGGTCTTTCCACTATTTGCTGTGATTTTTGTTGACTCATTAACTAAGTGTGTCTGAAGTAGCTAACAGGACTATCTTGTCTATATTTCTTCAGTTGTGGAATGTTCATAGGTTTGAGAATCAGGATGGCCTTTACAATCTTTGTCTCAAATATCAGGATTACCTCATCCAAAGGTATTTTTTCCCTCCTTTGATTGCTCTTTTATATTTAGTTTTATATACACAATTGACCGTGGCTTTGGTTGTTATGGCTCTATTTAGATTTTACATTTGGGAATTCAAATTGACAATACAGGTTTACTATAAATTTTGGACCCGTATCAAGTATTGTTATCTCAAACCAATTGAATGATATAAACATTGTGAAGGTAAAAAGGCTAAGAAGTTATTTGTCTCATCCATTTTTTAAATATATTTTTTCTTTTTCGTTAAAGAATTTGTTTGTCTTGTTAACTTGTTATCCTTAATATGCTATTCAATCTCTTGTTAACTAGATGTTTCCAAACATGGATGCTCATGTCGCTTTTGCATTTGTGTTAAATGCTGAGGTCACTAAACGATTTGTTGATTCAAATTGTTTAGCACAAGAAACTCAAGTAAGTTATTGCATCTCTTTTTATTTGTTTTCTTTAAAAGTTTATTAGCAAAAAGAGTTGCGGTAGCAAAAAAAAATTATGGAATAGCATTGTGGATCCTCAAAAATTGAGGGATATGACTTCAAATTACTTTTGGCTTTTCCATTGATATTGTTATGTTCTGTATATAGGTTACCCAATCTCTTCTACGTAATCTGCTAGATGTCATTGAGGAGGTACAAATGGCTCATATGGAGATTTGGAATTTGATTCAGACAAAATTTCTCTCTTCATCTGGTAACAAATATCTTTGTTAAATTGCTCTCTCCCTCTTTGGTTCTTTTCCATTTTTTTCGTCCATTATCTGCTTTTAAGCTTGGGATTTATGACCTCGGGTTACATGAGTGATGTTCTTTTAATGCTAACCAATAGTCAATAACCAGTTCCTGACTCCAGGCTTTCAAACCAATGAGTCTATAAAGGCTTTCATATTGCCTATAGTAAATTGATGTCCTATTGTGCAATTCACACTCAACGTTGATCCTTTTTGGGATATCCTTCCATAAATCTTCCAATTGAAATTAGTAGGTTGTCATGCCAAAAAATGCTTTCATACCATTTTGGCATTGTTGATTGATTATTGCTACTTAAATTGGCTACACATGGGTAACGTTTGGGAGAAGGGGGAAAAAAAACTATAGCCTACAGCATCTCCAACCCCTAACACCAAAATGGTGTAATTGTCACATCAAACAGTAAATTCATCTCCAACCCATTTCACAATTTCTAACCCCAAAAAGAATATTCCATGCATATTCTTTTTTATCTCCTTTTTTATATTCCTTTTTACTAAATTCCCTTCTATTTATCTATTTCACAAATTATGCCCAGTTACAATATTTTTTCAGTTCGTATTATTTACATATTAATTTTTCTCCATATTAAATTAACCATAAAACACAATTATCAATGTCGGATACAAAATAAAGTCTTTTTCATTTTTAGGTAGCAAAAAAGAAGAAAGCTCGTTGAAAAATAAAAAATTGGGGAACTATCGAAAAGTAATATTCTTTTGGTGCCCTTTTTGTAAATTAAAAAATAGGAAAAGAACAAAAATGACATGGCATTTGGTGTGGGTTGAAATAGTGGAAACGAATCCACATCCACGGCAAATTGTCGTGAAAATTGGCGTGTGATTGGAGCTAATCTCCACCGCGATATTCACTTTTGCACACCAAAATGGCGTGCGTTGGAGCTGGCCAAGTGATTTATGATCTACTTGACAGTAATGAAGTGACTAAAAAAGGTGGGAGGAAAGAGACATATTGTGTTTTTGTCGGTGTTCTGTTAAAAATGAAAAACTTTAAGGAAAGAATAGAGTTGCTTGTTAGATCAAGATAAGTTAGTCCAGTTACAACCAGAAACAAGGTCGTAAAGAATTCTCTGCTCTTGGATTTTAAACATCTCTTAGTTACCATACTTGCTATTTACATAATAACTGCATGCTGTTTAATCCGTCATTCTTCACTAGATTTATATTGACGAAGTCTGTTATGGAGCAGTTTTCAAGGTCTATATGCTTGGTTTGCAGGTCAGCAGCTTGATTTGCAGCTGTGTTTTATCAATTTTCATACTGGTATGAAGGTGACTTTGACCCTTGATGTCACATGTTTGAATAGGTATATATTTTTCTGTTTGTTTGTTATCTCATCTTTTTTTCTCCTCTAAATAGATTGGTTGATTGATATTGTTTGGCGAACCTTAAAATAGTGATACATCTTGTCAGTTCCAATGCTGCTCCTAGCCACGCTGCTATTTTCGATGGTTATTTCAGTTTTGAGACACATTTTTTTTTTTCTTTCTTCTTCTTCTTTTTTTTTTTTTTTTTTTTTTTTTTTTGTATATTTACGAGTGGGTTTATTTTATTCTTTTGTTCATTTACTCTGGGTAATGCTTAGTTGACGCTGTTAGTTTGAGACTTTGTTTGAGTTTGACCATATTAGCATGAGTTGCCTTGTGAGGATCCCTATGTCTAATTAAAGATAGTGTAGGATGTGACAAACTAATAGTGAGCTTAAGATCCGTGGATTTCTTTAACGCAATATATCTCATAATTCTTTTAGAGAAAAATATATCTAATAATAGCTGTGTGGTTATGCTTTTCAAAACTGCCATCCATGCATGCATTAGAATCTGTTTTTCTTAGAAAAGAATGTGAAACTTGAATTTGGGCAGGTAATCTCTTCTTCTATAGCCTATGGTTGAGTTACTGCGGATAATAGTAGCTACAGTCGTTCTTTCTGCTGTTTATTAATTCAATAGATGACCCTAATTTATTTATGCCTTACACTGTATCAAGTAACTTAATTACACTGAATTGTCTATTGACATGTTGGACAGTGGTGTATATCCTCTAGAGATCCTTCCGCATCAGGTACAAAGTCCGCCGGCCGTGGCACAAAAATTACAATCAGCCTTGGGTGAAATAAGGTCTGCGGCCAAGAACCTTGAGGTCGGGTATTTGAGGATATTGAGGCTCTGCAGGCGTGTTTCCCAGGTGCTGCAAGCTTCAAGGACCTAATCTCTCAAGGGGAAAAGTTAGGAAAGAGAACAAACTTTTTAGATCGCTTTATGATTGTTTTTCCTTGTAAATAGTAACTGAAGGCGATCCATTCCTGACCCATTCAAGTAGATATTGCGGTGGATTTGGACTTGCCACTGTCTTTCTCGGCGATATTTCAGTTAAAATGTCCATTCCCCAAGAGTGTAAAGTTACAATTTAATCTATAATTTTGTGAGCTTGAGAAATTACACTGGCCTATGTTTTTCTGCTTAGCATAATGTTTTGATGTGACAATCACGAGGAGAAAAAATCTGCTTCTACTAAGCAGAGGTGAAAACAAAACGTAGAAGTTTTAGATTCATTTATCCTTTTTTCTTTTGGTCTCCTTGAAAGTTCCTTTACAATGTTCTAGCGATAGATGGTATATAATTACAGAGACATTCTAGAGAAATCATCCTCGAGTCCTGAAAAAGTAAAAACAAGGCACTAGTAGGCTTAAAAAAAGAGAAAAATACCCACTGATAAGACAAACAGAAAATTACCCATTGATAAGACAGTTTTTCAACAATTAAACTTTGATCCAGTTCTGTTAAATTATTATATTTTTTTTTATACAATATTAGTTTATCTGACAGATAAAGCTGTGTTATGTTGGTGGAGTATCATGAAATTATCGTAGTTTGCATACACACATAATAATAATGATGGTGGTGACGGCGGTGGTATAATGGTAATGACGTTAGTAATAGTAATAATGAGGGTTTTTCAATTGTTAGTTTTTTATTATTAAATTTAGTTTAAATCGCATAAAAATTAAAAAAATATATAAAATAAATATTTTTTTTATACAAATTTAACAATTAAAACTTTAAGGTAGTTTATATTTCAGAATCTGCTGGAGAAATTTGCTAATATTAAATACTCAAAAGTCTTATACCTTCCCCTATCGAAGTTGTTGTACATTTGCGGGTACCAGCTTCTTCCCTATTTGTTGTAAGTTGTAATTTATATAATCCAAGACTTTTCATGGCACCAGCATGCTTTGTGCAGTTGGAGGTACGAAGCATCTGTTATGAATCCTACTTTGATCCAAAGTTAGAAAACGGCATTGATGGCCCTGCAAGCAACTTTTCCATGACCCTAGAGTTCAGATTGTCGTTTAGGATCTAGCTGAATTTTCATTTTTCATTTTTTTTTTTAATTTTTGGAAATATGCAGAATTCTGTGACTTGTTGGTTGGTGGTCCAAAGGGATAAACTCCCAACGTGGTAAATGCTGCTGAGTTGTATGATGCTTTCGGTAAAGCAATTTTCTCCTCAAAATTCAAAAAAGGGTTGCTGAAAATAAGATATATTCCTCATCTACGTTTTTGTGAGATCCTCTAAAACAGTGTTTTTTTTTTTTTTTTTTTTTTTTTTTTTTTTTTTTTTTTTGTCACAAAACTGTTTGGCATAACAAGTCTATGGTAAAAGAGTCAATTCGTCAGCCTTTATGTTAACGGGGACAAAACTCACATTTGTGACTTTGCGTGGCACGGTTGTTGTGTGTCCCATTAATTTTCACACTACGCCTAATTTTCTAAGTGGTCCATACGCTGGCAATTTCCACACATACACCCAAATTCAATAATTGAAAGTATTTATTTGTATGTATCCCTACATTAGCATTCATTTTGAGGGTTTTTCCCTAAAAAAAAAAAGGAAAATAAAACTTCTTCGTGTGTGTGCTGAAAAAAAAAATCGAGCATTCATTTTGAGAATTCATGGAGTGATAACGATCGTCTAATTAGTAGAATGAAATTTTTCGTAATTTAGTTTCTATTTGCGTCTACAATGATGGTGATGATCATCATTATTATTATTATTTTGATAATTAGGGTGATCATCATTATTGGCAATAAAGAACAATATTCTCATACTTTTTATTTAGAGATGCACAAATTAATGCTTTCCTTGTTTATGGCAACATTTTGGTTTGGATTTACTACCACTAGTCGCTTATAAGGGAGACTTCTTTATGTGTTCACGAGGAACAAGTGAGAGTAAATATTTGCTTTATGTTTACAAAGCAATAACTGTTAATAACTCATATTGAGGATTAAGAGTATTCTTAAATTGAGGTTTCACAGCCGAAACTTGACTTATTTTAATTTTTATTTCATTTCATTTCCATTCAGACAAAAGTAACATAAAAAGAATAAGTCACGGGGATGTGAAGTCAATGCCTCAAATCAACAAATGAAGAGAGACAAGATATGGTCAATGATTAAGATTTAAGAAATGACTTAGGAGTTGGCTTGTCTAAAGGGCTAAGCGCCAGTAAGGACTAAGGAGGAAGAAAAGAAAAAGATTAATGCTAATACACCAACTCAAATATTAATTTTTATGTATTAATTAATATGATATATGAGTTATTTTTTTATTAATAAATGTAATCTCTTATTATAAATTAGTATAATAATATTTTAAATACTTATTAATATAAAAATGATAACTCATATTATATAAATTATATATCAAGTTGAGATTTGAGTTAGCTTTTCTAATATTATTCAAAAGAAAATGGGGTCACGTGCAAAAGAAAAGTGTCTGGGGGTAAATTCTCCTTTTTGAGCAAACTGGGTAAAGAGTTCCCTGATGAGAGTGAGGTGGGTAGGTAGGGTCCGTTGGGATCTCACATGTCCTTTCTTTGCATGTCCTTTTTTTTTTTTATAAGCTTCTGTGCAGTTTTTTCCTTTTCATCATTGTCCTTTCTTTGTTGTTTTTTGACAGATTATTTGCAAAAATAACACCGCTTATAACACTAATCTTACAATTGACATGGATAATGTGTAGTTTAGATCTCCCATGCTCATGTTTGTATTGAGATGTTGTTTGTAAGGTGTTTGATGTAATGTCTAATTGAGTTATTCACGTATGGTAATTTGAAATTACCACTAGGCAAATTCTAATAATGATCATAATTGATTTTTTGAATAAAAACTGTTTAAGTTATTCACTAAGTGGTTTTTTTTTTTTAGATTCTACTGATGGTTTTTCATTTGATGTATAAACAGTAAAAAAAAACCTACAACTAGCAAGACAAAGTTGTTGAATTGGTACACTATTGTAATTTCTGAAATGAGCACTCAAAAATTTTTGTAATGACCATAATCAATTTTCGAATAAAAACTGCATAAGTTATTCACTAAGTAACTTTTTTTAGATTCTACTAATGATTTTTTCATTTGATATATAAATGGTAAATAAATGGTATTACCAGCAAGACAAAGTAGTTGTATTGGAACACTACCGTAATTTTTAAAATTACCATTCAATAAATTTTGTAATGACAATAATCAATTTTTTAAATAAAAACTGCCTAAGTTATTGACTAAGCAACACTTTTTTAGATTCTACTAGTGGTTTTTTCATTTGATGTATAAACGGTAAAGAAATCCTACTACTAGCAAGACAAAGTGATTGAATTGTTACACTACAGTAAACTCTGAAATGAGCACTCAGTAATTTTTGTAATGACCATAATCAATTTTCTGAATAAAAACTGTCAAGTTATACACTATGCAACTTTTTTTAGATTCTATTGGTGGTTTTTTTATTTGATGTATAAACGGTAAAGAAATCCTACTACCAATAAGACAAAGTAGTTGAATAGGTATACTACGATAATTTCTAAAATTACCACTTAATAAATTTTGTAATGACCATAATCAATTTTGTGAATAAAAACCGCCTAAGTTATTCATTAAGTAGCTTTTTTTTTTAGATTCTACTGGTAGTTTTTTCATTTGATATATAAAAGGTAAAAAAATCCTACTACTAGCAAGACAGAGCAGTTGAATTGGTATACTGCGGTAATTTCTGAAATGAGCACTCAATAATATCTGTAATAACCATAATCAATTTTTCGAATAGAAATTGTCTAAGTTATTCACTAAGCAATTTTTTTTTTTTTTTAGATTTTACTGGTGGGTTTTTCATTTGATGTATAAACGGTAAAGAAATCCTACTACTAGCAAGACCAAGTAGTTGAATAGGTACACTACAGAGTTTTTAAAATGAGCACTCAGTAATTTCTGTAATGACCATAATCAATTTTGTGAATAAAAACTGCCAAGTTATTCACTAAATAACTTTTTTTTTTTAGATTCTACTTGTGGTTTTTTTTCGTTTGATGTAAAAAGGGTAAAGAAATCCTACTACTAGCAGGATAAAATAGTTTAATTGGTACACTACGATAATTTCTAAAATTAACACTCAGGTAATTTCTGTAATGGTCGTAATCAATTTATTGAATAAAAATCGGTTAAGTTATTCACTAAGCAGTTTTTTTTAATTCTTTTAAAACAAAATAATAAAAAAAAAAGAACAAACAAACAAAAACATCAACACATCAAACATACTCCTACCAAAAGTTTAAAATATCAAAGTGCGAAGATAGATGCGTAACCAACATTAAAAGAAATCCTGGAAGATGTTGACGATCCACGTTTCAGTGGATAAGTTAGTAACAGAGTACTCAAACTGATCCGTCGGCGGAGGCTAAAAAAAATTGAAGGTAAACTAATAAGCCAAGAGCCACCTCCCACCTCTCTACGTGCCAACTCTGCATTCTGGATCTCAAAAATTCCATCAAGAATCCAATAGGTATTCTCCTGACCTTTTGACATCATACATAACTCACAAATGTAAAATAAGAAACCTTGAAAAAAGAACGTTTAAATTGTGCATCTAAGAGGGAACTAATTTAAAAGTGAATTTAACATTAAAATCTCACTCATGAAAAAAGAAGTTTAGCATATGATGCTGATAATCACCATTATGAGCACTAGTAATTATGATAATTATTATATGAGTCACAACGATAATTATTGTTGGTTATTATCGTAATGACTATCTGGTAAATTATTTTGCGAACATAAGATGCTTACAGAGCAAATCTAACTGATATTCCACTTATTATTCAAATTGGAACAAATTTGACCAATTGGTTCCCTCAAAATCATAACCGAAGAGTTATTTTTTTTTTAAAGATTTCTTACCATATATGTTGAAAAAAAAAGTCAAAGTGCTCTTTATTAACACTTTTAAACGAGGTTGTGCTGCACATTATATGCAAATAGGGATTAAACGCCTCTAGAAAATATCTGCAACTTGTTCATATGAGGAGAGTGAGAGAGAAAGAGCGTAGAAAGAAAAAGAGTGAGAGAAAAAAATGTGGGAGATCAAATAAAGAGAGAGAAGGAGAATGAGAGAAAAGACGTGAGTTCAAATGAAAAGATAGAAGTTGAAGAGATATTTGCAACTTAAAGTGAGGAGAGAGAGGACAAAGAAAGAGACATAGAAATATGAGAGTTCAAATGAAAGAGAGAAGAAGAGAGAGAAAAAGGAGGGAGATCAAATGAAGAGAGAAGCTGAAATCGCATTGAATTTTATTAAGGATAATTTTGACAATTTAATTTCGTGAGTCCCTCAATTGCTGATGTCACAGTATTAAAAATAAAAGTATGAAAAAGTGGTATTCGTCATAAGAAATTGTTATAATCAGTGTTATTTTTGTAAATAATCTTTTTTTTTACTTGGCCCTTTTTATGCACAACCAGATATCATTGATTCATTAACTCCAGTAACTTTACTTTTTAATTTTTATAAATTTTTAGAGACTTTTTTGGTACGTCAACATACCAGTAGACTAAGTTTTTTATCCGCTTAATCTGCATAAAATCACATAAAAATTAAAAAATACGCAAATTTAATAATTAAAAAAACTTGACTTACGACTTACTGGTACGTCAAGCATACCAAAAAAATTCACAAATTCTTATACCAATATTACTTCAGGCTTCTTTTTTTTTTTTTTTTTTTTTTTTTTTCCTTCTCTAAGAGCCAATGTCAGTATAATTCTATATTTGTTATTTAAGTTTTACTTAAACACCGAGACTAGTTGAAAAGTTTAAAATGGCTGCAAGCATAATCTAGTCCATGACTCCATGCCACTAGTCCTAATTTTGAAATCAAAAGTTCGTAATCCTTTTTTTTTTTTTAACAAATTAAAGCATTCCGCTAATTTAAGTTTAAAAAATGATCTAAAAATTATTTTATTGGACGAAAAAACTAGACCAGACGTTTATGCTCATATAATCTCATATTAATAGTATGTTTATTTTACCATTTAAGTTAAAAATTTAAGTTGTGTATGTATGATAAGAATATTATAATAAAAAAGTTGAGTTTAAATTCTTATGAGAAAAAATACTGTAACAATAGAGCTTAAATTATAACATGAGTTATGAAAAAAACAATGCATTAATTTCTAAATAATTAGCTAAAAAAAATTTAGGTAAAAGTAAGAAAATTTTATGGTTCCATCTTTTTTGAAAACATCAGTATTTCCTGCTCATCAATTATTGGATCTATTTTATTTTTTAATTTAATTTAATTTTGACCAAATTTAATACAGATCTGACGACTGTAAGCATGGAACACCGATGTTTTCAAAAAAAAAAAAGAACACACAAGAGAAAGAGAAAGTCTAGTAAAAATATTGTACTTGTAGAGTTGTAGTCTTGTATTTAGTACTCAGTTTTTTTTTTTTTTTTTTCATTTTTTGAGGTACACATCACATTAAAAATAGAGAATTTCTCTCGTGTTCTATCTTTTTTGAGAATAGCAGTATTTTCTATTTATCAACCGTTAAATTTGTTTTACTTTCAATTTAATTTGACTTTTAACTAAATTTAATACAGATTTAACAATTTCATTTTACCGATTCGAGTTTTCAGTTTTAGGTTTCTACAGTTAAAAGCTCTCAAAAAAATTACATCTAACTTTTTCTGCTACAGTTAAAAACTCTCAAAAAATATAACATCTCAACTCGAATTGAAAACTTGAATCCGCGAAGTGAACGAGGCCATAAAATATTGTTATTTCTAAAAAAGAGAAAACTAAAGAAAGTCTAAGGAGTTGTTATTTTGTAACAAAACTCAGAAAAAAGTTTGAACTCGAGTTACACTTTTATTCAAGTTCATGTTCTTTTGTAAAATTTGAGTTTGAACTCAAGTTTGGGGCTAAACTCCAGTTCAAGTTTCTCCTTCAACTCGAGTTCATAAACTCAAACTCAAATTAATGAACAATATTTTTTTATTTTTAAAAATGCCATAACTTTTTCTTTTTAATTCTAATTGAGATGATTTTTTTTCTATGCATTCATAAAGAAAATACGAATAAAACTCTACCCATATATTATATTAAAATTTTTCATCACCATTGAGTTTTTATTAAAATATTACATAAATATAAATATAAATTTTGCTCACCCAGACACAAATTAAAATAGATTATCAATTCAAATCATAATTTAAATATGTACATTTAAATACAAACTCAAATTATAACTTTAATTTAAGTTATAACTTAAATTCAATTTAAAATCATCACTTAAATCACTATGACTACAAAATATAAAAGAACAACCTTAAGTAAAAATATTATACTTGGTCTTGTATTTAGTACTCAGTTTTTTTTTTTTTTTTTTTTTTTTTTTTTTTTTGAGGTACACATCACATTGTCTTCGTCATCTTTAGGAATAGTAAATGTTGCTGCTCTTCTATTACGCTTTCTTTTAACTTATTAATACACTAAATATATTAAAAAATCTTCTAATAAACAAAAAAAAAATTAAAAAGAGCAAACAAACAAAATAAATATGGCCTCGTTCACTTCACGGATTCAAGTTTTTAATTCGAGCTGAGATGTGACATTTTCTGAGAGCTTTTTATTGTAGCGGAAAATTTTGATGTGACATTTTCTGAGAGCTTTTTACTGTAAAAACCTAAAACTAAAAACTAAAATCGGTGAAGTGAACGAAGCCATATACATATGTATATATAATTTTTTATTTTTCATTTTTCAAAATTCTTTGGACGCATCATTACTAGGTCACTGGCCCTTTTGTTGTTGTCAGTTGTCTATTGACTATTCGGATCTTCTCGTTTATTGACGAAATATTTTTTTAATTTAAAAATCAACAAAATAATGTGGACAAAAAAGAATTTTAAATTCTCTCTGCAACCGGCAATAGCCGCTCCATTACAAACTATATACCAACAGAAATTTAAATTCCGGACACCTTCTTTTTAAATGTTATGTAATCAATATCTTTAATAAATAAATGAATAATAGGAAGTCTATTTATGTTCATAGGTGCCTATATTATTTATTCATTTTTTCACAGATAATAAGGTTAACTAATTGGACGATACCATTTTTTTTTTTAATTTATTTTGCTTTGACAAGTAGGCTCGGACTCAGACAAGGCAAAAAAAAAAAAAAAAAATTTTTTTTTTTTTCTTTCATTTGCTTCAATTGTTTTTTAGTTGCTTAAATTGGTTAGAAATAACCAAATTATTGAGTTTTGGTATATTGCATTTTATGAAAATAAAATAAAATAAAGGTCGTCAAAACATGGGGTATGAAGACATGTGCTTGTCGTGCAGTCGAGTCATGAGTGTGAGTGCTTATTTGAAAGGTATAAAACCTACCATAGGAATAAAATAATGTGCGTGTGTGTTTATATATATATATATATATACACACACACATATATATATTGCAAGGAAGATAATCAACAACCCACCAATTGTTGAAAAAGCACTATCCAATGGGGAATTGAAGTATGTGCACTTTTTGGTGGCTTATTGGGTTCTCATTCCTTAGTTGCTTCATCTACTGTGATAATAATAATGAGGTTTCAAGAGCTTTTTAAGGTTTTTGAATCTTGGCATGCAAGCAGTGGTTCAAAAGCAAAGTAACCAATAGAATGAAATGAATGACACTAATAATAGGTATTGGTAGTAGTATTTTTAACCAATAATATTAAACATCATCAACTAATAAAAACTACATCATCCCCACTTACCTTCTATTAGTAGTAGTATTTTTAAGCATTTTTCTTATTATACTCCCATCACAAAATTCTCAAAACATATGTATCATTTATACAGGAAAATTACGTGGTGGGGTATATATATCTATATCTATATCTATATATATATATTCATCCTATCACATGTCTCCGACGGAAACTTGTCTTTTTATTTAGGATTAATTTAATCCGACCAAAACTTTTATAGTTTAAAAAATACCTCACTATCAAAAGACCAAAACCAAAAAGATAAAAATCTTGCCAAGTGGCGTTCGTTTATTACTCCAGGTCACAAAAGTAGAGTGAAAACTACTTCTTTAGTCCTTACTATAAATAAATGTAAAAAATTAATATAAATAGATAAGAGTTAAGAGTATCTTAGAAAATTGAATGCGAAATTGATATTTTTTGAGGATGGACCCCACAGAAAAGCGAAAAGTGTAGCAAAAGGGACCAGGGACCCACAAAATGTAATGCACTTTTTATCAACTTTGCTCATGTCACATTATATATTTCTTTTTTTTTTTTTCTCTCTCTCTCTCTCTCTCTCTCTCTCTCTCTCTCTCTCTCTCATGCCCAAACATACATTATGCTTATGCTCACATCCACCCCATATTTTTGATATCTATCCCTCTTTCTCTTCTCTTCTCTCCTCCTCTTTCTCTCTATCTTTTCATTTCTTCCCTTTTTTTTGCTAAACCCAACTTTCCCATCTCAGTACTCTTGGAAAGAGATTCTGGAAACCTCTTGCTTTTGGGGTTCTCTCTCTCTCTCCCCCTGCTCTTTCTCTCTCTACCAATTACCAAAATTTCACTCGCAGCATAAATTCCAGAGCTGTCAAGCCGATCTTCTCCGTCTTCTCTGTCCTGTGCGGTAAATCTCCAGATATTTTCTGTTTTTTCCTCTCCTTTTATGCTTATTTTTTCTTTGTTATGCTTTTAAAGTTCTGCTTCGTTGGAAGAATTCCTTGGATCAACCCTATTTTTTCTTCCTATTTATTGATAATTATTTCGTTCTGTTAACTTTCTGTGTTTGATCTTCATTTGGTAACTCTGTTATTTAATTCCAGTTCATTTTTTCATAATTACTAGCTGGGATTTGATTTATTTCTCCTTTATGGAGACAATAGTTTTGTGTTTCATTGAATTAGTATAGCATATTCGATGTGATTTTCTTTTTCCTGAAATTCTCCATGCCCTTTTGTTGCTGAGCAAAAAGTTCTTGTTATCATTTGGTGTCAAAGCTCTAAGCTTTTTTTTTTTTTTTTTCACACATATATATTTTAATTTATTTTTCTTTTAAGGTTTTCTATGGTTATCATGTTTTTGCATATAATCAATCAATCTGTAAGTCCCAAATTTTGATCAAATTCTTGTGGAGTTGAGTTTTGTTTTATTATTTCCTTGGCGGAAAGTTGCATGATTTTTGGTCAAACTTCCTTTATTCTGTTGGATGAGAAGTAATTTTCTTGTTAGTTTTCTGTCCAACAAAGCTGACTTTTCTTTTTTTCTTTTTCTTTTTTTTCCCTTTTTTTCTTTTTTCCTCTATGACGTTGCTTTGAAGGTTGTCAGATATACTCTGCAGAAGTGTGGAACTCGGCTAATTTTGAAGGAGCTATATTTTTGTTAGGTTGATCTGTAACTTGGCAAGAAGTTTGGAACTTTAACAAGTTTTCGATTGTTTCAGTAGACTGGTCAATTTTGAAACATGGGTTATATGTGTGATTTCTGTGGGGATCAAAGGTCCATGGTATATTGCCGGTCCGATGCTGCGTGCTTGTGTTTATCATGTGACCGCAATGTCCACTCCGCTAATATCCTGTCGAAGCGTCACTCTAGAACACTCTTATGTGAAAGATGCAATTCGCAACCGGCATTAGTACGATGCGCAGAAGAGAGAATCTCTCTTTGTCAGAATTGTGATTGGTTGGGCCATGGTTCCTCTACATCAGCTTCATCACATAAGAGGCAAACAATCAGTTGCTACTCTGGCTGCCCGTCGGCAGCAGAGCTTTCTTCGATCTGGTCCTTCGTTTTAGAGTTTCCTTCTGGCGGAGAATCTGCTTGTGAGCAGGAACTGGGTTTGATGAGCATCAATGAGAATAGCGCAGAAAAAGCCCAGGGGGGCTCTTCAGAAAATGCATCTGGTACAGTTGGTTTAAATGATATGCCCATCATTGGTAAGGCTAGCGCTTGCCCCAGCTCGTCTTTGGTGCCCAAGTATAACGCTGCATCTCAAGTTCTAGACCCGCCAGTTGAATCTGCAAATGCAACTTTTCCAAAGGTAAGGTACCTATAAATTTTTTTCAATGAGACAAAAAAGCTTGCTGGAATTGTGTCCTTCTAGAAAATTGATTCTATGCTTTATATCAGTCGGACTGCTGTTTTTCCCCTTCAAGTCGGTCCTTATCTCGTACTTGACAGTTTCATATCTTTTTAATTTATTTGCACCTTTGCATATTATGACAAGTCTCATATTTGCCTGGGAAATAAGTTCTCTATTGTTATAATTTTCTGTGAGCATTGTATGGAAAGGAATATATATTTTCTTTCACTTGTCATCTTTCTCTTGTATTTGGGAAATTTCACTCTTAGCAAGGACCCTTCCATTTTATTTTCTCTTGCATGAGATGGAATATGGTTAGCCTCCACCGAGTATTCTTCTGCCTTTCTTCATTTAGAATTTGGATTTATGTCAAGTGCTCCATTCCTTCATTCCAGTTCCATATCAAGGGGAGGTGATATTCTGCATATTTCTTGTTAGCGCTGGTGATCCAAGTCTATGTCATCTATTGATAGGAATTTTTGTACGTTGGACATATGCAAGGGTTTCTTGATGCATGTTGGTTACACCGGCCATCCGTCGCATATTAACCATCTTATCAAAGCCGTCCAGCTGTTTGTTGATGAATAATCTAGGTTACTTGATTTAATGCGTGTGGAGCCCCAATTTTCCTTCTGAGTTCTTAGTGTAAGATGAGTCATTTGGAATGTTAGTCTTGTTTTTGATTTTTCATTTTAGTTTATGATAATTTTGGCAATACAATAACTGCGTAGGAAAATCCTACTTTACATCCAGATCAACCCATGAATGATAACATTGTATATCATGGATTTGTTTTGTTCTTTTTAAGATCAACCCAAATTTTCATGCTAATGAAATTTATAAGTAATTTCCAATTTTTCAAGTTGATATATTCAAAAATCATTTAAAAAAAATTGATATATTCAATTAATGTTTTATGTTTTTATAGGTAACTCTGTAGTGTCTAGTCTGTCCAAATTTTTGTTTACTAACCATGCACATTTTCTAGCTAAAGCAATATCAATTACTTGTATCATCACTTAAAAAATTGTCTTAGAGAAATGCTACATCAATTGGTAAACAAATTTGGTGCCTGGTGGTACTAGTTGTGTGTCACTAAGCTTTACTAACATGTTCTTCCAGGTTCCCACTTACGGGTTGGTGACAGAAATCATTTTATCTAAAGCTTCGTATTCATTAACTGCCTCTAAGTTCTTAAAAAGATAGTCTTTCTGTTTCTTCATAATGAAACTTACACACCATATTATTGATAAACAGTTAAGCTTTGCTGGAACAAAAGGTCCTGAACTTTGTGGGAATGATGATCTGTATGCGGACTTAGACATGGATGAAGTGGACCTGAATTTTGAAAACTATGAAGAGCTATTTGGGCTAGCTCTAAATAACTCAGAAGAGCTTTTTGAGAATGGAGGGATTGCTAGCTTGTTTGGAACAACTGACGTGTCAGGAGCGGACTCCAATTGTCAGGGTACAGTTGCTGCTGAGGTAAATGCACCTCCACTTTTATCTTGTGTTTCACTACCCTTATTTTCCCTTTCAGTAATTGGCTCTTTTTTGTTGATACATTTTGTTGTGAGTGGTATTTCAATTTCATCACTGCATTGTTTTGACGTTCACTTCTGTTACCGTACCAGGAAAGCTAATGTCGTATTAATTAACACACACAATTAGGCTATTAATATATGAAAATGCATTAATCTATTCATGTGCGAGATTATGAAGAGCAGAAGAGGTTAATGAAAACTTGTGAAAACATACGATGGAGAAAGCAGTAATAAAACCTCATCTTTTGGGGGGCTGTGGTAAATACTGGTGTAGTTTCTCCAAAAAGTTTGGGTCTGTGTCAAATTTTAAATACCTCATATCACCGTAGTTTTGACCAGATGACTTTAACTCTTAAAGCTCATTTCCTCTGTAGACCAACACAGTATAGTTTATAATTTCTTATTTTTAGGATGTGTCTTTACTTTGCCCAACGGACCGAGATGACAAGTCTGGATTATGATGCTGACCTTTATGGATGTTATCTTCAGGAACCCAACGATAAGATTAATTTTCTCAAAAACACTCTGAAAACTATACTGGAAATCACATTGTTATACAGTTGGATTTGGGATTTCTGTCTGGGGTTTTCTACGGTCGGATTTGGGATTTCCATCTCCGTGTTTTCTACAGAGGGGGGATTGCGTGTAACATATTTCATTGCTTTAACCATTGTCCAAATTTTACTGAACTTCTTGAGAAGCTTGGGGTGGCTTTCCCTTCTCCATGCCAAATACAGAAATGAAACAAAGAAAACTTAAAAGACGTAAGATGGGTTCACTATCAGAGAGGTAAAACTAATAGCTTATAAGCTGCCCACGTTAAATGGGACTGGGAGTTACTTTATGTCACAAATTTGTTGAGCTTTATTTCATGATATTTTTTTTTCGTACCTTTTAATCTGGAGAATGAAGTAAATAACAGACTTATAGTAAATATTTGAAGTAAATAGCATATTTTAAAACTATTTAAAGTAAATAGCAGTTTTCCGTATAAATATTCTTTTTACTACTAGTAAAAAGATTGTTTTCCACATAAATTTTCTTTTTACGACTGGTAAAAAGATTTTTTACCACGTAAATTATTTTTTTACTAGTCGTACGTAGAACATTTACACGGTAAACTGATATTTACTTCAAATAGTTCTAAAATCTTCTATTTACTTAATTTAGTTTCATAAATATGCTATTTCATCATAATTTGATTAATTTGACCTCTGAATCCTTCAGTTTGACAGCTATGCAGCAATGTGTTGTACCATAGAAACTATTTAAACAATCAATTTTGGGAATAATACTTCTGGTTGTAACACGTGATCCGTAATAATCAACAGAACTGCTTGGAGAGATTTCCTTCAGTTGAAATTTACACTTATGAATCATATACCACTCTTAGATTTGGATTAGCCTCCTCTCCAGTTTCATGTCAAAGAGAAAAAGAGAGCCTAGTACTTGACCATAGTTATTATTAGATAAGTCCAGAAGGTCGAGTTTTATAACATGAATTATATGTACCTTTAAGATTGTAAATGTTCTTGTCCTTCTTAATGGCATAGTCAAATGAATCAGGACATTCAGTTTTACCAATTGAGAGGAGCTCAATCCTCTATGCTTAGCTCTAAAAGATCATGTATAAATATTTTGAGAGCCTATCAATTTGTCATTTTAATAAATAATACTTCTTGAAAGCCTTATTCTTTTGCAATCTGATATCATTGATAATTGAAGACTACTTGAGTTCTCATGTTCTTTTCCTGTCTTGGTTGTTGATCACACTGGACTACTACTTATTTATTTTGGTCAGTTGAGTATTTTCTAATCCCATTCTTATGACATGATATAGTCAGGGCTAACTAAAAATGCTTCTCCAGGGATCTGTTGGACTGTTGAATGCAATGCAACCGGCATGCAGCACGGCAGCATCTGCTGATTCGGCAATGAGTGCTAAAACAGAACCAGTTCTTTGTTTCACGAAGCAAGGACATTCAAGCCTTTCATTTTCTGGCGTCACAGGGGAAAGTAGTGCTGGAGACTATCAGGATTGTGGAGCTTCTCAAATGCTTCTCATGGGAGAACCTCCATGGTGTCCTCCAAGCCATGAGAATTCCTTGCAATCAGCTAATCGTAGTGATGCTGTTCTGCGATACAAGGAAAAGAAGAAGGCGCGCAAGTATGTATCATGATCATTTCATCTCGTAACTACCATGTTCACTGCTTTGCTTATGTATTTCCTTGACCCTTTATGTTATATCGAATGACTTTGTGCATGCTAGGCTATTTACATTCACAGATGCAAGTATGCATATATTATATCTTTATGCTTATTTACGTTGTCGAGAGTTTGGAGAAGGCCATTTGATTTCAAAACAATTTTGGTTGTTGTCCACTTGATTAATTCGTGTTCTTACTGTTTACTATTTTAGGTTTGAGAAAAGGGTGAGGTATGCTTCCCGCAAGGCAAGGGCTGATGTCAGAAAGAGAGTGAAGGGGCGCTTTGTCAAAGTGGGTGATGCGTATGATTATGATCCATTGAACCAAACCAGAAGCTACTGAGTTCAATTTTTAACCATGCTCTATAAAAGGAAAGAATCACCTGATGTTTAATTGGAAACAATCATACCTAAACAATGGATGAAATTTGGTGCATTTTTATCCGGAGCAATGGCAAGCTGTATGATTGTATCGCAGGGGCCTTGATTTTCATTGGTGGGGAAAAAAGGTGGATGTAGAAAGCTGTGTTACGGCCTCACCAATAAAGTTCAGGAGCAGAAGTTTGACTCCTTTGTCAACATGAAGGACCACAGATCATGACATGATCCAAATTCCAACCAGGTTGCATAGGTTGGCCCTTGCCTTTATTAGTCTAATGACCTTTTATTTCCTTTCCCTTTCTCTGGGCAAGTTCATCTTCTATCATCTCATTCATTCTCTTGACAAAAGGAGAATTCTTATTGATCCTTTATTGGCCATAATTATGCACAATATTCATTATCCCTACTCTTATATTCCTTCTGCAGCAGTAACATACATAATGCGAGGCTGCCATGGCATCGTGAGCGGCTGAACTCACGGTTGCCTGCCGGTGGCTTCGAGGTTGTAATATTATCCTTTTTGTTTCGACGTCTTGACATGTGTAGTTATGGGATCCATATGTATGCCTTAGAGGATAAGATGTTCGGCTGCAACGGCTGCTGGGTCGAACACTAAACTTTCAGTTGTAAATATTTCTTTCTTTGCAAGGACATGTATAGCACAGGAGGATACTCTGTACTGATTTTTATACACACGATTTCTTTCGTTTTTTCCTTGTACCTTTTCCTCCATTTTTGATGGATTTCGATGCCTGTGGATATGGATTCATCCGTTATCAGAAAGCTGTAGACACTTTCGCTTTCATATTTTGCTTGATCTGGAGTGCATGGATTGAATGTGTAGTGCATTGTTTCTCGACAGATTGTTTTTGTACTTTTGAATCATGAAGAAAGTGTTGTTGGGTAGAAGCAGGACCTGCAGGGGTTTTTCCCCACCTTAACTTCTTTTGGGGTGGTTTTTTTTTTTTTTTTTTCCTTTTTTCTTGAGTATATTTTCTCATTGTGATTTCTTATCAAAAACAAATTGTGGGATAAAATGTCCTCTCTTAACAAATGGTTGTTGTTCCTACTTTCTTTTTCAGTTCCTCTTGTTATGCAACGTGAGCTTAAAGAAAGAGGATAAATGAGAGTCCGTAGATGAGAGTGTGGTTCTTAACAAAAGAATGTTTTCTTTTTTCTTCTTGCACCGTGCAGCGTTGAGCTCATAGCAATTTGCGTGCAACTAAACACATCTTTTGAGTGAGATAAAGAGATGTTTAATTCATAAATTAAAATTATGAGATTAGAACTATTTTTGATTTACGTGTATTTTTTGAGAGAAAATACTATAGCGAATTACGAATCATAATTTGAATTAGGCTATAAATTTATGCTATAGATGACAGGAATGAGCAGGATGACACTAATATATATATATATTTTTTTTAAAAAAAATAATCCTAGATTGATCAGGTATTAACTAGGTCAAGTCAAGATTTAATATTATAATGCCAAATTGCATCATTTATAAGTGATTTTACAGAACATCCGAAAAGGGATAAGTTCTAATTTCTTATATATATATAAAATGGAAAACTTCATTTCAAAAAAATAAAAAATATTTTTTTTTTATTTTTAATTCTTAAAGAGTTAATATTACACATTTGACTGGATGAGTATACATAAAAATCATAAAACATCCATTCAAAAAAAGAAACATAAAACATATACCTTTTAAATGGAAAATTTCATTTCGAAAAAATAAAAGTAGATTTTTTTTAATTTTATTATTCCTAATAGTTAATTTTACACATTTGACTTGATGTGTGTTCATAAAAATCATAAACATATAAAAACAATAAAAAAAAATTAATTTATATGAAAACCTTTGTTTTTCCTCCGCTGCCTCAGTCTGTTTTTTCCTTAAAACCCTAAAAATCGAAATCAAGTTCTGCGAGCGACTCAAAAACCCTAATTTTCGAATTGCAGTTCTTAGAAGCCATTTGATCGAGCGCAATGGTGGAACTGAAAGGGATAATGGAATCAACAACTGGTCCGAAGAAGAGGAAGTTTGGGAAGAGAAAGAACCCTAAGATGATGAAGAAGAAAGTTTCACATTTTCCAGAGGGAGTTGGAGAGTTGAAGCCCAAGAAGATTGATCGGAAGATGAAGAAGCTGTTCCGGAAGCGAGCGAGGGACTACAATTCCGACGAAGAATCCGAAGACAAGAGAGAAGAAAACGACGGAGATGGAGATTCCTCTGAAGCAGCGGAGGAACATGAGAATCAAGAAGTGAATAAGGAGGATGATGAATTCTCCGACGAAGACGAAGCCGGTGAAATTCAGCCGGGGATTACCAAGTTAACGGAGGGATGCAGAGCATTTAGGATGGCTTTCAAGAGTATTATTAAGAAGGCCATGAATGATGATCCTTTGGTAAAAATATCTGCTGTTATGTTTTGCGAATTTTGTATTGGTTTAAGAATCTGAACTTGGATTTGAATTTATTTATATATATATATATTTACACACATTTTTTCAGGGTCCGGTTTTGTCAGCTCACAAGAAGCTTGTTGCTGAAAAACTTGCTGAAGAAGAGACCGAGCGTAAAGTCAAGGGTCAAGCCAAGAAGGAGAAGCACTTGGTAAATTCATAGTTTGTTTTATTTCCATTACTTTTTTTTCCTTTTAAATTGGGATTTGTTCATGTTTTGTGTGTGTGTGTGTGTGTGTGTTCATACATTGGTATTTCTGTAACACTTCCATATAGAGAAGAATAGGGTTGCTGTGTTCTGTCAAAGCACGGTCCTAACCTGTGCCGATTTTTGGCGGGCCATGTCTTATGTGCATTTTAATATGTAATAATAGGTAGGAGAGAAGGGCCATGTGAAACCGGCGACATATCTAGATTCCCACGAGAAGTTTCTAATCGGTGTTGCTACAAAAGGAGGTAGTAGATTCTTGTTCTGTTTTCTTGGTTGAGATTTCTATGATTATAACACGTTGTTTTGTTTTTTACTTACTGAGTCTTGGTTTTACTTGTGCATTGATGGAGTTTCAGTGGTCAAGCTGTTCAATGCTGTAAGTTGTTTCGTGAAAATCTAGTCAAGTTTGGTTCTTTTCATACTTCATTACTGAACTTTTTCCGTTTTATTGCCCTGTAGTTGCTGTTGTGTTTAGGCACTGACTTTTGTTGTTCAAATGCCCTGCAGGTTAACAAGGCACAACATGCTCAGAAAGGATTGAATCCTTCGAGTTTTAAAGACAAAAAAGGTTCGGGTATTTACTGTCTGCAGTGATAATTTGAGTGGCCTTCATTCTTCCTTTACTTTTCCTTGTTGAAGTTTGTTCTATAAAATACAAATGTGAACGTATAGTACCATTAGGTTTTAGGTAAGGAATTGATAGTTAATGTGTCATTTTGAATTGAATATGGTTCTCTCTCCAGTAATAGTCTTATAGCACCTCTGGCCCTGATGAATTTCGGTGGTTTATTTAAATCATTTCCTACTAAGCCTGGAAGGCATCTAATTTTTTGGCCATCTATATCGGTATTCTATGTCTTTTCTTATCTATTAGTGTATGAAAAGAAGGATATTACCGTGTTTTCAACAACATTTCAATCAGGCAGTTACAAACTTTAAATGCTTATTTGGTTTCATAGATAGGCTCTCATTCTTGATTGTCTATTTAAACTTAATCCAACTGACTATTAACAATTCCTTTTACCATCACCATTCATTATGATCTGGGCTAGGGGGTGGAAAAATCGTGATTTCTCTGTTTCTTTCCCCCCTCTTTGGTTGCTATTTCACCTTTTTTTTTTCTTTTTTTTTTTTTCAATTATCGGTGCGGTATCTTTGACTTCTGAACGGGAAAGCTTAATCGTCTTAATCTGTGTTCCCATTAACGCCTCTGTTATCATATTTAATGTTACCAGCTATAAGGAAACGGAGGAAAGAAGCCTTCTTTACAGAATTAGGCAAGACGCCATCAGCCGCAGTCAATGCTACTGCAAAGGTTGGTCATTTTTCTACTTCGTTCTTTTGTTTCTTACATCCTGCAACCTGTCTTATCTCTTATTTTTCTTGGGTCGAGAGAGGACCCTCTTATCTCTTATGTAATATCGGGGCAAAAGTGCGCTCCTCATGACATATTACTTGGAAAAGTTCAAGTTTGCACTATGCATATTTGTAACTCAGTAATCTCGCTTTACATTTGTCCATAAAGTTATGATAATAGTTGTTTAGTAGGAGATCTTGCATGAAAATGCGTTTCGTTTATATTCAGCGTGTTTACTCATGTGCTCCATTACCTTTTTTAATATTCCTTTTCATTCTTTTGGTGTTTTATTTACATTCAGCTTCAGACATCTAGTGGTCAAGCAGATGATGAAGGGCCTGCTTGGGGTCCATTACGTGATAATTACATGTTAACGAGTTCGAAGTTGAAGGACTGGGATAAGATGCCGGTAAGAATCTTTTTTTGGTAATCTGGTGCACTTGTCAGATTGTTCTTTTTATGTCACTCAATAGACAGTCACGCGCGGAGCACAGTCTTGTTCCATATATTTTCCTTTTCGGTGACACGCTGTTTGGAACGTGCTTTGCAGGACAAAACTGTTACAGATGAGATTGGGAATGTATCAGAAGATAGTAGCTCTGATGATGACTAATTTTAAGGGACTTGACGTGTAGACTTCTTGTTCTCCTTGCTGTTATTGCATGGGAAATTTTCCAATCTCCTTTCTTTCATTCCAAAGTTTTGTAAAATTTTGTTAAATTGATAATTTATAAATGAATGCCGTAATTAATAGCTACATATGTTAATTCGTCAGGCTTTTATATTTCCATCACTTGTAAGAAATTGCTGTGACCTCAAACAAACGGTTATATATTAGCACATGACAACGAGACAAATGCAACATGCTCGCACACGATAATCGGACTAACGTCACATGTTAATAATTAAAATATATAACATGTTACTAATGTTTGTTCGGTTGGTTTTCCGCAAGAGGCTAAATCCATGGGAAAAGTGTACAGAGAAAGAATCCTCTTTTGGCTCTCTCCTACATGGTGTTGTTGTGTAGAAAATACTGCGGAATTACAGGATGACCTGCTTCTCCATTGTCCCGTGGATAGAAGAAAAATGTTTGAGGACACTGGCGGTGCTAAGGACCATCGCTAATAGGTGGGTCTTATTGGGAGTCTCACGTTGTGGAATCCATTCTTTATTAATAAGTGGTGTCGGGCATCATTGATGTCAACTAGTATTGTTCTGGATAGAATCATATGGAATAAAGTATTCAGTGAAGCTGGTTTTCTTCTTGGTGTAACCTGCTCATTTAATTAGTTTAGGATCAAGTGAGATGGGTAGGTCATGTGGAAGGGATTGTGATTTCTCTATTTTGGACGATTTGGATGGAAAGAAAAGCTAGTGCGCATATGTGTGTCTGTGTGTGTGCTTTTTTTTTAAAAAAAAAAAATTTAATTATAAGGATGAGGTGATAGGACAATAGACTTTTTTGACCAAATAAATTTAAAAAAATAGAGTTTTTATCTTTGAGAATATATGAGTTTAAATTTTTATTTTTTACTTTTAATAAATATCTTTTTGTTTTTATAAATCAAGAATAAAGAATAAAATTCTTGACCCATATAATTTTAAGGGGTATTTGTTAATTTTAAGGTTTGTTTGGGGAATCATGATTTGATTAAGATTTTTCACAAAAAAATTAGTAAATCAAAAATGGTTTTTCACATAATTTGAATTTCTTTATGGTTTTCTACATATAAAAGATTCAGGGTTGTCCTTTCTCTTTAATTATTTTGAATTAGAAGGATGTAAACATGGGTTGGAATTTAACCTTATTTGTTGAAATTTTGTAAAAATAAATAGAAAAAAAGAGAGTATTGCAGTCATTTGCTCATTTTTTTTAAGATACGTTAAAAAGAAAACGGATAAAAACTACATGACAATGTTTAATTTTTTTTTTTATCTAATTTGAATAGAAATTCTTACATAAAGACTTAATTGAGACTAATTCAAAATTTAGAAAGTAAAAATTTTCAAAGTTTAAGAACAAACTGAGAATAGCCTTACAATTTAATGAAAGGTTGTTTATGTTTCTAATCTTGTTAACTACAACCATATAGCTAAAACAGTGACGTTTTAAAGCCAAAGATGTAGTCAACCCTAAAACAAAGAAATGGATTCGTTCATTTCGCTGATTCAAGTTTAGAATTCGAGTTTTGCTACAATAAAAAGTTCTCACAAACAATCATATTTAATTTTTTTGTTACAGTAAAAAACTCACATAAAATACATCTCAACTCGAATTAAAAACTCAAATCAATAAACTAAACGGGCCTAGCAGGTTGTGACAAATTTTTTTGTTAAGGTTCTTTTCCTTGTATGTTGAGCTAGCGAATAAAATAAAATAAAATAAAACTTGACCATTTGCATGATTAACCCTGATAGGAAAATAAAGAGAAATATCCTTCCATCGTAATTTCATTTGACTCTCAGCAAAAAAGTAATTTCATTTCGCGTTTTATTCACTATTTCTTTTCTTTTATAATACTCATTAATAGTACGTAAACATAGTATCATGTTAGGATTGTCATAGGATGAAATGAAATTATGATAGCACATAAGTGGATTACAATAGGTAATTGTGCGAATTCGCTTTTTCTGGAAAAATAATAATAAAAAAATGCAATTGTGTCCCTGAAGTTTTATTTTGTTATTATCATCATTTTATTTTTTTTTGTTGGATAAGATGATTTCTTATATGTTTATTTTCTTGTATTCATACTTAATTTTGAATTATGATTTATAGTTTTTTATAGTTTTTTTTTTTAAAAAAAAATACATATAAAATAAAAATAATTCTAAATTATAGTTCTAAACTAATGAACCAAATTACCGAGAGGAGGGAAACCTCAAAAGCCAAAACCGAATGGCGAATTATGGAAAACAAGAGGCGAAACCATGATAACCAAAGCATGAACAAGAAACATAAACGCCACTTAAACAGCCAAAACAACAAACTAGCAACAACCAAGCCAACAACAAGAACAAACGAAAAACACATACAACAATATGGAAACAACAACAAACTAGGATCACAAGAAGAATCCAGAGAATGAATCGGGGGATACAAGAGTCGTCGATGTGTACACACAGTCTGAGAGGATGCTAAATAATTATAACTAGATTCTACAAAAAATAGGGAAAGTAGGGACATATTTTAAAAATTTTACAAGTTATATTGAAATAAGAAAATAAATTTAAAATGTTTTATAAATAGCATGAATTAACCTCATTAAAATAATTGCTTTGCAATTTTGTAGTATAGAACGTGAATATCATTATAATAATTGCATAATGCTATTTCTAAAATATTTTTAAAAAAAAATTGTCATATTTCAATTCTGTTCTTATAAATTCACCATGTAGTGTAATTTCATCTTTTATAGTTATAAAATCCTTATTTTTCCTGACTCTAGTGTGGTATAATCTTTTATTTTTTTGATAGAATACTTTAGTTTAGTCTATGGCCATTTTGTAAATTGGTGGTTTATTTTATAGACAGTAAGTAAATCATTAGCTGACTCATTTTTGTTCCTTACTATTTTTCTCTCTCTAACTCTCTGAAACTTGAACAAACACTACTGGACATAGCCTCTCTTTTACTCAATTGATAAACCAATTTACTTCTGTTTGTTTTGTTTTTTTTTTTTTTTTTTTTTTTTTTAATTACTTCTAGAACATCTATACGTCTAAAAATCAAATCAAGAAGTTACCAACACTAATATTGACGTGAATGATCCCAACATACAAGTAGAGTCAGCCCCTAACATAAACAAATGCCCCATTCACTTCACGAATTCGAGTTTTTAATTTGAGTTGAGATGTGACATTTTTTTAGAGCTTTTTATTATAACAAAAAAAATTATATGTGACATTTTTTGAGAGTTTTTTACTGTAAAAATTTCAAACTAAAAACTCGAATCGGTGAAATGAACGGACATGTAATTTTGAATAAGAATGCTCAAGGGGGAGAAATATGTACTAAATTCTAACAACAAAAACCAAACGAATATCAAGCAGACAAATAAGCTCTTTCAGCACTATCTCTATGTATAATCGATGGAAATTTTTTATTAGTACAAGGGCCACTCAATATAGAGTTATCTTTACACAATTATATTGGTATCATCTAGAAATCTACATTAAAGTTCTTTTGCCTATCGAAATCTGATCAATCACTATCATAAGTATTTATGGGCATTTTCTTTTAGTGTAAAACTCAAAAATAGTTTAAACTAATTTAAATTTGAGTTTTAATTTGAGTTTGGAACTAAAATTTGAGTTTAAGTTTCTCTTTAACTCAAGTTTTTAAACTCAAACTCAAGTTAATGAACAATATTTTTTTTTATTTTTAAAAACATCATAACTTTTTTGTTTTAATTCTGATTAAGATGATTTATTTTTTTTCTATGCATTCACAACGAAAAGACAAATAAAAACTCACTCATATATATTATTAAAATTTTTCATCACCATTGAGTTTTTATTAAAGTACTATCTAAATATAAATTTAAATTTTGACCTACTTAAATAGATTCTCAATTTAAATCATAATTTAAATGTGCACATTAAACACAAACTCAAATTATAATTTTAATTTAAATTATAACTTAAATTCAACTTAAAATTTATACTCAAATTATTATAATTTAAAAATACAACTGAACAAGTCTTAATTTTTTTCACTCCGCTTTGGCTTGTTTTTGGACCCTTTTGGAAAAGTGCTCCGACACCTCCTTTTGAAAATAGTAACAAAGTCTTGTACCTCTGATGCAACAATATTACATAAAAAAAAAAAAAATGAACATTATCGCCAAGTGCATTAATTATGAAGTCATACACTTGGAGGAAATCTTATGACGCAGATCATGCACTTGTGAGTTGTAATGATCTTTATTATAATTGCCTCAATTAAGTGGAGCTCATGTTGACACCTTACCATTCAAATATGATTTGTAACTTGCTTGACTTATGCCCAATTTTATGAAACAATAGACCAAACATAATTATTATAAATTATATTTAGAAATTTGCAGTGCTGATTGATCAATAATAGAAAACAGCCACTTTCTGCATAACTTCACGATATATGCACGCACATAGGGTTTTGGGGGGCCCACATACCCTATTTATGAACCATGCTTGTGGTCGTGAGTTGAGGTGAGGAAAAAAGCGCAGTGATAGAGTCATGGGAAGTCAGGTGGCAGCACGTGATCAATGGGCCTATCTTTTTGGAGCCGCCAAACAAACGTCGGACAAACACGTGATCTTCACAGGACGTCGTACTAGGCTCCTATCCATTTCCTAATCCTATCCATCTTCACACGTGATCTTCACACGTGATCTTCTCAGGCCCGTTTAGTTTGCTGATTCGAGTTTTTAATTCGAGTTGAAATATGATTTTATGTGAGAGCTTTTTACTGTAATAAAAAAGTTAAATGTGATTGTTTGTGAGAACTTTTTACTGTAATAAAACTCGAATCAGCGAAATGAACGGGGCCTCAATCTCTTAGCTGGCCCATCTATCAATCAATTCCTCCTTTTTTTTTTTAATCTTTATAAATATTTTTTAAAAATGTATGAATCTAAATATTTATTTTTTATTATTAATTTATAATTTTTTTAATTAAATAATTATCTTAATAAAAATGTATTTATTAAAAGTAAAAGATAAAAATATAAATTTATATATTTTTAAAAGTAAATTCTCAATTTTTTATTTTGGTTTTCTTTTTATTCTTATAATATTTTTCTGTTAATTTTTTGAGAGCTTCTATGGTAGGATGATAAAAAAAATAAACTACTAATAATTTTATACTTTTTAATCGTTAGATCTGTATTAAAAATAATTTATTTTGCATACTTTTAAATTTAAAGTGATTTTAACTAAATTTAATGATCAGAAAACAAATCTTACTATCTAGCTAGCTAGCTAGGAATTTTAATGGTGAGAATATGAGAGACATAAGAGAATCTTTTTTTTTGTTATTATTATTAAGATAAATGAGACAAATATTCTTAAAGAGTGTACGAGTTTAAATTTTTATGTTATATTTTTTATTAATATTTTTTTAATCAAATAAATATATTAATTAAAAAAATATTAATTAAAAGAATATTAATTAAGAATAAGTGGTAAAATTTAAACCTATATATTTTAAGATAAATTCAATAATTTTATATTATTATTATTATTATTTATTTTAGTGAATAAGGACGACCTGGGGGACAAATAAATCAACCAAAATGTACAAGCTTTTGTGATTGTGGGTGGATGCATGTTTGGATCAAAGTCATGTTCGGTGCTTGTTTGTCAGGTTTGGTTTTTATATATAACATTTATATGTGACATGTGTTATGTGTAGTTCCCATGCTATGTGTTACCACTTACACACTATCTATGCATGTTCCACGTTGCTTTGTCTAGTACCGAAACCCATTTCTTTTTAGGTGAATTGTGGCATTCACTATCAAGAATAACTTGATTTTTAACTACAAAAAGTCATTTTCGGAAAAAAAAAAAAAAAAAAAAAAAAACCCAAGTATTTCTTCTGGCGACGAGGTAGCAAAATGGCACTTTCTATAAAAGTGGTAGCCTACTTTTATTAGGCTACTTATTTGTTGGATGAAAGATTTCAGATTTGAGTTTCATTGGAAATGCTTTGCGGGTGTTTCGTTTGCTGATTTTAATTTTTAATTTGAATTAAGATATAATTTTATATGAGAATTTTTTACTGTAATAAAAAAATTAAATGTGATTATTTTTTAGAATTTTTATTATAACAAAATTCAAATTAATGATATGAACGGAACTTAAATTTATTTTTAGAGTATATATCGGGTCAATGTTTATTACTTGTTGATATGGGGTTGAAGTGAAACACTTTTTTTTTTTTTTTATCGACTTAGTCAACACGTGAAGCCTTAGAGAAAATTACATATTCTCTTAATTTAAGTACATGATTTATTAAAAATATTTAAAAAAAAAACTATTTTTTTTTACTAAATTTAGTTTACAAATTAGAAATATATAAGCTAATGCTAAGATATTGAGTAAAAAGGGCTTAATTTTAAGGAATATTTTTAAAAATTACCCTAACTTTTATGTCACGTTAAACAAAATAGTTACGATTAATTGTCTCTATATATGTATATTTTTTTTTTTGTGAAAAGAAAGAAAAAAAAAAGTAATTAGGATATTTATAAACCAATACTCTCCTTGTTTCGGAGTTCCGTCAGTATTTAAGACAGAAGTTTATGTGGTAATCTTTTTAATAGTCAAATAACATAAATGGACGAAAAATTGAAAATATATAACAGTTAAAATAGAATACAAACAACTTTTTTTTTATTTTGGCCTCGTTCATTTCACGGATTTGAGTTTTCGATTCGAGCTGAGATGTGACATTTCTTGAGAGCTTTTCACTGTAGCAGAAAATTTTGATGTGATATTTTCTAAGAGGTTTTTACTGTAAAAACCTAAAACTAAAAACTCGAATCGGTGAAGTGAACGAGGCTTTTATATTTTGCTGAGTGAAGGAAGAGAGAAGAGGTGGGGCGAGGGTTCTCAATCATCCTTATACATAAGTGGGATTAATAACTAATGTCATTTAACGTGAATGAGGGTTTTTTTGTCTCCTTTTGATTAATCAGATTTTTCGTTTTATCATACCTGCAGTGTTATTTTCAAAGTTGCCCTTTTCAGCAAATAAAAGTGAAAAGATGTTTCAAAGTTGCCCTTTTGAGTATTTTAGATGACAAAGGTGACTTGTTATTTTACAAGATTTCCCATCAATTTTCTGTATTTATTTTTTTAAATGAAAAATCATGTAGTGAAATGTGTACTTTGACTTAGGTAGAACCATACTTTATAGACCTTAATTTTTCTTGACACAAATAGTTCTTAAATCATTAAATTTGACCGTCTAATTTTTTTTTTTTAATGTGGACAAAACACTCCTAACTTCATAGATCTTAATTTTTCTTTTAAGTAATTGACACAAATAATTTTTAAATTATTAAATAAGTGACTGTTTATTTATTTTTTTGGATATTGACAAAACACCCCAACGTTTGATTTAAATATTGACAATTTAACCTTTTTATCTAAATTAATTAGTAGACATTTGCTTAATATATTTAAAATTATAATTTAAAATTATTCTTATTTTACGTATATTTTTTTATAAAAAATATTATAAAAAATTATAAATCATAATTTAAAATAAAAAACGAATATATATAAGTAAATTACTAACGAAACAATCGCGTGACCTCACACCTGAGCCTTTTTACCGTTGAAATGACAGAAAAGCCTCAATTTTGAGAAGAGGCTCAATATTATTCTATTTTCTTATTATTTTTTATGGTTTTTACTTTTATAAAATTTGGGTTTACTGTTTATTCTTATTCTTCCCACTGCAAAAACTGAATACGGAGAGAATTAACCAAACTGGTTCTGCCATCGAACTTGCACCGTAGCGAGTTGCACCACAGCCATCAAGTGTCGTTGCGTGCCGCACCATTACCAACCCATCCATGTCGAACCCGCGCTACACAAGCCCAGATCTGCCACACAGACCACCCCAATGCCGAGCCTCCTATCGCTGTCCAGATCCCTCCATGAGCACCCCCGTCTTTGGCGCGCCCCCACCCAGACCAAACGCAAAAACCCCCCCAAATCTCACGTCGCTGCCAGATTTCTTCACTTTAAATGTTTGTTTGTTTTTTTTTTTTTTTTTTTTTTTTTTTTTTTTTTTTTTTCTGGGTTGTGTTTCGTGGTTAGAATAGTGAAGAAGTTTTGTTCAAATATTTTTGGACTGATTGGTTGTGAATGATTCATGAGTTCTGCTTTTCTGGATTTTTCCGTGCATATTCTTAGAGGGAACAAAAAGGAAATTACAAAGAAATAAATTGGAAGAACTAGTTAGTGTGCCTATGTAAGAAAGAAAAGCTAATAACAAGTTTTTAATATAAGCCAAATCAGAAAGCAACCTGTTTATTTCGCTTATTTGAGTTTAAAATTTAAATTTTATTATAGTAAAATTTTTTTATAAATAGTCATATTTAATTTTTTTATTATAATAAAAAATTCTCATATAAAATCACATTTCAACTTAAATAAAAAATTTAAATTAGTGAATTAAACGGACATTTCAAATCCCAGTTTGCAATCTGACTGTATGTGGTCTATGGTGGTGATGGGCTAGAGTTTGTATTTACGGTGGTTATTACGGCAGTTCCGACGGCATCTTATAGTTCCCCCCTTGCTTTATTAGCATAATTTTTTTTTCTCAATAATTTTCTTTTTGTTTCAAGTTTTTATCTCTTATTAAATTTAAGATTATGTTAGTACAAAAATACCCTTCTATATGAAATCACAATCTGTTAAATATTTGATGAATTTGGATGAAAATGTTAAAATTGTCTTTAAGAGGTGTTTTGCTAAGATTAAAAAAATATGAACTAAATCGTTACTTACTAAATAGTTTAGAGACCATTTGTGTCAATTATTTATTTATTTATTTATTTATTTTGAAGAGTGAGAGTGAATGGAAAGCAAAATTCTAAGTGTAGGTTTATCTTGTTTGGGATTGGGACTGATAAGTCACAATTGCAATCCTACCAGAAATCTTCAAAGATTTGAAATTCTTTAGAAGCAATGTGTAACCCATCATTTATTTATTTATTTATAACTTTAGAAAATAAGATAGCATATATCATGGTTTGGCATCAATCAAAATGGGGAGTCCAGCTTTTCCAAACATTGGACCATTTCAAAGAAAATATGAAGTAGAACAGTTTCCATTTTAATCAGATGGTCAAGATGGTCTTTGTCATATATATAGAAATGGAGAACATGAACAACATTCCCTATAATTCAATGATCAAGTCAACCTCAACCCAACCTTCCATTAAGAAATATATAATTTAGGGTCCGTTTGGTTGGAGGATTCGTCTCTCAATTTGAATCATGATTCGTGGTTCGCTACAATAATTTTTTTCATAAAAAATATATGTAAATAAAAAATAATTTAAATTACATGATTTGAATCTCTGATAGTAATGGAATCTCCATTGTATTTGTGAAGTGAAGAGACATATATGCAATTTATAAAGATTTTTTCCTATTCATGTTTTGACAAAGTCAATACTTGGAAAAACAAAAAGATAAAAAGATAAATGAAATGCAATAGATTACTATATGGACTCTGGATGAGGAATCCTTGCGTTTTTTTTTTTTTTTTTATATATATATATATATATTTTTTGAATTATAAGATTGGTAAAAAAAAAAAAAAAAAAAAAAACTTTATTGTTAGAACTCTGTTTTAACCCATTATATGTATTCAATTTTATTAATTTTGTATAGTAATTCACTTCAATATGATTTTGATTAAATTTATAGTTCAGAAACATGTATTATTAATAGGTCCCCTTTTTGTATAAAGCTTTTTTTTTTTTTTTTTTTTTTTTTTTATTCGTGTAGTTGTGCTCCAATTCATTAGATCAGGATCACAGCGACATGACCTGGACAAGATAATTTATACTACCGCAAAAGACAAATTACCCCTTAATTCAGTTTAAAAAATCTCAAAATTTACTTGAATCTGTTGACAGAATTTGACATACTATATAAAGAGCAAATGTTGCTTTCAGGCAGCTAATATCCAGACAATATTACTGCTATTCTTGGATTTACTTAAAGCAGCTAATATGTAGACAATACTGATACTATTCTTTGATATTGACTAAGATTATAGAAACCCCACAAATCATTACGTTTAGTAAGAGAATTTATATCATAATTTAAATTATAGTTCATAATTCGTTATAATATTTTTTCAAAAAATAGTAAAAAATAGGTCAATATGAAAAATTTAATAAAGTATATAAGCCAAATTTTAGTTATAGAAATTAATAGGCCATAACTTGTCAAGTTATGGTTCATAACTAGATAAGTTGACAAGTTATAGACAAACTTGTCAAGTTATGATTCATAGCCAGATAAATTATAGACAATTATGAATAATAACTTGTCAAGTTATGGTTCATAACTAGACAAGTTATGGACGAAAATAATAATTTAGCCTATTTATTAACTTATGTAAACTATTGGCTTATTAATTTTAATTCATCTCAAGTCTTGACTTATTTTCCTCTTTCTCCCTATTTTTTCTCATAAAAAATATACGTAATCAAAAATAATTTTAATCTTATAATTCTAATCTATAAACTAAATATCTTATGCAATGCTTAGTTAGAAAATTCATATCCCAATTCAAATCATTATTCATAATTTATAATATTATTTTTTCTCATAAAAAATACACATAAATTAAAAATTATTTTAATCTCATAATTTTAATTTATAAACTAAACATTTCTTTAATTCATGACTTCTAAATTGTTGATTATTTTGAGGTCTTCGCACTTTTGCCTCTTGCTCAGAGTCACCCACATGGTCCAGTGAGCATAACAAACAAGTGGTTGGTTCATATTCATTTTGCATAAAAAGATAAAAAAAAGGAAATAAATAAAAATAAATAAAAAGCTCGGTACCTTAAATTACCATAATATTAATCAGTGGTTTTGGTCCTTTCTAGAATTGTGAACACGACCACTCCATACCAACCTAATTAGGATATTTCTCCTAAGATATCTCAGATTCAATCAAGAAATCAGAACCCAAACTGAAAAAAAAAAAAAAAAAAAAAAAAAAAAATGACAACATAATCTTTCATGATTTCATCTGCTAAATTGATTAAAATGGAAAAGAAAAGAGGGGAAAAAAAGAAAAAAGAAAATCTAAAAAATATTTATGCAAAAGTCCAAAGAAAAGAGAGGTTTGATCCAAATTGATTGGGATGTGACATGCATTTTGTTTGCATTGATTCAATTGCAGTTTGACAATGTTTTGCAAACAATTTACAGGCGTCTGCCACCTGCACGATGATCACGATGAGTTGGGGATGCTTGTGAGCCCTCCACCATGTCATTTTGCCAACTCCCCATTTAGATGCCGACACGTTGGCAAACTGTGGATTGCGATAAGAGGGCATTTTTTATAATTTTAACACCTTTACCGTATATGATTATTCATTGTGACATTACATCAAACAGGTAGACTGCAAAAATATGCAAACACAAACACACAAAATTATATATATATATATGTTATATGAATATATGATTATTTTGTATGTGTAAATTTGTAATATCTTTGTATACGTGCATGCACTATGGCATAACACATGTAAAAAAATTGAAATATATATATATATATAAATGAGATGGTGCCATATCACAACATGACAAAGTGGCTATGTCGGCCCTAAGGTTTGATGGTTCCATATTACACCATGACAAAGTGGGTCCCATATTTCTTTGTCATACCCTCTGTTTTGTACTAAGGAGCCTTAAATACATGAGGACAAATATGGTCATTTCAAAGCTCAAGTGAAGGAAGATAAAAAGAAAGGTTTTTGAGACTTGAGAGGGAATAATGACTAGAGAAAGGCCAAGCTGGAATGATCCGAGATATCCCAAAAACTTGACAAGATTGAAGGACAAAATCAATAAAATAAAATACAATAAAATATCGGGAGGTCTTTTCAATTAAACGATGTTTCCAAATAGAAAGTGATATTAAAACTAGGCTTCATTCAAAATAATCCTAAATTAGTTTACTAATTTACGTTTAGTTTGTGAATTTAAATTATATAATTTAAATAATTTTTAATTTATATATATTTATTATGAAAAAAAATATTATAATAAATAATAAATTATAATTTAAATTAAAAAATAAATTTCTTTACTAAACATCTTAAGTGTCTATTTGATTAGAGTATTTTTATTTTATTTTATTTTTTTTCAAGTTAATTCAATTAGAGATATATTAATAATAAGTGAAGTTACTTTGTCTTTTCTCCTTTTGGGACCTTTTTGTGAAGATTAAACTTGCTTACCAAAATTTTTAAATGTTTAGAATATTTTTATCTTGTCATCTAACGTGCTATTTTTTTCCCATAAGTTTCTGATGTGGAACAATGCAAAGCACAAAAGTACGTACTATTAGAATAAAATAATATTGTAGTATTTTTTTGATCAATCTTACAACAAATTAAACTAATTGATATAATTTTACGGAGGTGAGCCATTAATCTTTGTTCCACATTCTTTTTTTTTATTATTCAAAAAAGTGAATTATGGTAATAATATAACCAGGTATTATTATATATATTTTCTAGAGAAACAAGTATTATTATAATTTAGAATAAAACTGAAGTTGACTATATATATTATTGTCCAAAAAAGTTGATTAAGTATTATACATTCCAAGCTTTTTCCAACCAAGGTTTTTTTATTTATTTTTTGCAATTTTTATATTTTTTTATTTAAACATCAACCCTCATGGTTCATTATTATCCAATCACTTGCTCCATTTTTATTAAAGGGATTTTTTGTATTCTTTTATACCACAACAATATTAATCTAATATAATCTAACAATACATAAAATAGTCAAGGATCTTGTGATAGTACTCTTCTGAGCTCTTTTTATCTTTTAAATGTTTATTTTTTTATTTTTTTGTTGTTTTGTGATTTTTTTTTTTTATAATTGATCTTTTGCACGAATTTTCTTTTAAATGTTTTGCTTTTTATTCTTTTTTGTTTTGTGATTTTTTTACACTTTAATTTTCTAGTTGAAATTTTTAAAAATAATTTTTGCTCACTTTACTCCTATAAAAGTAATTTTTTATTTTTTGCATGTGTTTTTATTTAATTTTTTTTTGTCAATAATTAAAATAATTTTCTTCAAATGTGTCCATACTTAATTATATTTCGTATAATTTCTTTTATATCAAAAATTATATTTACACTTTTTTTTTTCAATGTTCCTACATAACACTTTTCAAACCGTCATGTGATAACTCCTCCCTTCTACGCCTAAATTGATTAAAATGGAAAAGAAAAGGGGAAAAAAAGAAAAGAAAATCTAAAAAATATTTATGCAAAAGTCCAAAGAAAAAGAGGTTTGATCCAAATTGATTGGGATGTGACATGCAATTGATTCAAAGTTTGACAATGTTTTTGCAAACAATTTACAGGCGTCTCGATGATCATGATGAGTTGGGGAAGTCCTCCACCATGTCATTTTGCCAACTCCCCCCACCTTTTTTTTCTATTTTTTTTATTATTTTATTTTTTAAATGCTTTATTATTTTATTTTTATTTTACGAATGTGTTTTTAGAGTTTAATTTATTTACATGTGCTTTGTTCTTTTCAAATCTTATTTTGTTTTTAATGGTTTTTTTTTTTTTTTTTTTTTTTTTTTTTTTTTTTTTTTTTTGACAAAAGAGCTCTTTTAACGTTTATCTATACATTTGATCTAACATCTAAAAGTATACAAAAAGCAGCCAAATCGACTGGTTCCTAAGGAGGTCACATGTTGTCTCCTTCTTATTTATTCTTTTTAATTCTTTTTTACTTCTCTTTTTTAATTTTTCCTCTTTTCTTTTTAAACTTTTTTTTTTCTTCTTTTCTTTTACCTATTGTCCTTTTTATTTTTGCTTAATATTCTTTGACAATTCTTCTTCTTCTTGGGGGTTTTTTTTTTTTTTTTTTTTTTTTTACAATATCTTTTCTTGAAATACTTTTTTCTTACTTTATTTTAATTAAAATAATTCCTTTCGAGTATGTATTTACTTTTTTTACTCAAAAACTCCTATATAATTTTAATTTTTTCAACTTTTTTTCTTTTTTTCTTATTTTCTTTTGCTTTTTGACATTTTTTATTTTATTTTTCCTCTAAGATTCTTTAACCGTCACATTTTTTTTCACAATATCCTTTTTTAAAATACTTTCTTTAAAATTATTCATTTCAAATCTCTTCATACTTAAATTTTTTTGGTCAAAAACTCTTGTATAAATTTCAGTATTTTTCAATATGATTTTTAGAATATTTTTTCTCTTGTTCTAATTAATGCTATTTATTTTTAAGGACACTATGTGTTTTGATGCGGGAATACACTTATAAAATTATTCTCCGCTTGTATAGCAGTGACTCAACTAATATTATTATACAAGTAATACAAATACAATCGATATCAATGTTTTTAATCAAAACTGAAGTAAAAAAAAAAAAAAAAAAAAAATTGATAGGATATGAGAAAATACTATTGGTCTCTGCACACCTAAGTCGAAATAAATTCAAATACAACTCTTTATCCCAAGATCAAATCAAAATTGTATTAAAGTAAATAAAATACAATAATTTATCAGAATTTTATGAAAGATTTAGACCTCATTCACTTTTGGATTCGAATTTTTTTTTTGATTCGATTTGAGATGTGACATTTTTTCGAGAATATCCTTTTTTAAAATTTTTTTTATTCATTTCAAGCAAAAATTTTTTTAATGTGACATTTTTAAGAACTATTTATTTTTTTATGTGTTTTTAAAATTTAAAATTATCAAAAAACTAAAAAAAAAAAAAAAAAAAAAAAACTCAAATTGAAATGAAAATACGGTCGAGACATTAATGTTTCAAAAAATTGCCTCATTTATAATTTTCTCATTATTTACAAAAAAGGGGAAAAACTGAAAAAAAAAAAGAAAACATGATATAAAGTAAAGAGCATGGGTTAGGCAAGTGATGGAGCCCGCAATTGGCGGAGGGCTAACCATAGTTAGAAAACAGTGACTAACTGTGGTTAATTCTTTAGTCGCCGATATCCTTGTCCGTATAGTTTCGCTATATAAGAATCACGGGCACGGACACAGACAAAGAGTTGTGAGCATAGCAGCCATATCAAAACCAAACACATATATGTATATATACCCCATGAGCCTCTTGTGAATCTCGTCTTTTTCCATGATAGATATATGTACATGTTTCTATATACACATACATGTATCTAGTACTCTTGTCCGTTGTACACTGAAAACCTTTAAAACAAACAAAACTCCATAGCCAAGCTCGCTTTATTGTAAGTTTCTCCCTCTCTTTCTAAGCCCCTAACAGACAAGATTGCTCTTTGGTTTCTTGCTATAAGCGATTTTTGTTTATGGCTTTTTGGGGATTGCTAAGGACAGTGATGGATCTCATCTGGGTTTATTGATGTCATTTTGTTGATGGGTAATTTTTTTTTTTTTTTTTTTGGTTGGTTGAGAAATTTTGTTTCCATTTTCCGGTTTAGCTCTTTTTTTTTTTTTTTTTTTTTTTTCTTTAAATTATCTTTGATATGCTTATATGGTTTGAATTTTGAAATTCTGTTCTGGCTCATTTGATCATTTATGCTAGATCTTGATGATGTTCTCTTTCTCATTTCCCTTAAATTTTTTTGATAGAATTTTCCCTTTAATTTTGGCATTGATCTTCTCTAACTTCTGAAATATGCAGTGAAATTAAAATGTAACTTGTGGGTATTCTTTATAATTACTATTGTATATCATTATTGGGTTTTGGATCCTTTGCAGTTTGTTTGTAGTTGTACATGTTAGTTTGGATAAATGTGTTGGGGTTTGTGGGAATTTTATGGGAGGTTTGTTTTAAGGGTTTTTATTTTTTTATAGTATTTTTTTCATATAAAAAATTTAAATTTTAAAAATTAAAATAATAAATAATTCTGAATTCACAATCAAGCCCTCAGTTAGGACCTTTTAAAGTTGTAGTCTATATAGGCCTACATATATAGCTCTCTCCCATTTCCTCCTTAGGAGACGACAGGTTCTTAAAGAGGAAAGTGAAACTAGAGGGATTGGTGGAAAAAAAGAAAACCTTTTTTCTTTCTTTTCAACCTTTTTTTTCACCCTCTCTGCTTGTGATCACATGGAAGTTCAAGTCCTCAACTAATCTTTTTGCCTTTTCCTTTTTGCCTGTCTTTATGTCTAAAAATTTGTTTACTTGGTCCTCACTTTTCTTTCCACCCCCCCTTTTTTTAGTGATTGTTCCTTTGCTTTTTCTAATCAAATCCTTTTGTTGTTTTTTCAGGTCACAAGATAAGATATCAACTTGATACTAAAAGCACTTACAACATTATTAGCCCCAACTGTTTTTGATCAACGTTTGGGGTTATAGATATCCAAAAATCTGTTTTGTCCCAAAACTTCTTGTTTTTTTTTTTTTTTATTTATTTATCAACATGGGTCTCTCTAGTCTCCCAGCTCCATCTGAAGGAGTTCTATGTGTACTTTTAGTAAACACAGCACTTTCCTTCTCCCTTTTCAAGGGCATTGTCCGAACCATCCTTCACATAGTAGGTATCCGCCTCTCATCGTCGTCGTCGGCATCTTCATCGCCTTCATCTCCGCCATCATCAGAAGATTACACCGAAAGCAACCGCTCACTCGAATTCTGTCACGATCCGTCTTACACGTACATTGAGGAGTTCCGCAGCCGAACCCCTGCAATGCGTTTCGATGCCATGTGTGGCTGCGAGGAGGACCGGGAACACGAATGCTCGGTTTGCCTGAGCCAATTCAAGCCCGAATCAGAGATAAACCACTTGGCTTGTGGCCATCTCTTTCACAAAGTGTGCTTGGAGAAGTGGTTGGACTATTGGAACATCACATGCCCTCTTTGCAGGACTCCTTTGTTGCCTGAAGAAGAGATTTCCTGCTTTTGGTGAGAGCATAATATAGTTTAGTTTTTACAAGCAAATGTCAAGTCAAACTCAATCAATGTACAGCTAATGTGTAGAGGTTTTCAGAAAGAATGCATCGGCTGGCCATAGTGTTTATATACCCACCCTTATATGTGTATATCATGTGTGAGTTTAGAATCTTGACTTGTTTGATGGCTCTTGGAGACCAACAAAATTTTATTGTACATATTTTTTAAATTTGAGTTTTGATGTATTTATATGCATCCACTCCTCTGGTTCTTTTTATCCTTGACCTTAGTTTACAGCCAAGTTGTGCTTAAGGGCTTGTCTGGTAGAAGGGAAACGTAGGAGGGATAAGAGTAAGAGGATTAGTAGAAGGATTTCCAGATTTGTGTTTGTTTGGTGTGGAAAAAAAAAAAAAAAAAAAAAGTTTTTTTGTAAGTTTTGTTCTACCGACAGTCAGTTTTTTTTTTTTTTTTTTTTTTTTTTTACTGTTAAATCAATTTAGAATCACATGATATTAAAAAAGTAAATAGAATGCAGTTTTTAACAATTAAAATAAAAAATTATCGATAATTTAATTTTTTTTAATTTTATTAGAGAAACTCTTGAAAGAAAAAGATCGAGAATTGATTGAGTGAAGGATTTAAAATCCTTAAACAACCTCAATTTAGCATTTATGGGAGTCCACACCAAACACGGTAAAGAAAAAAAAAATGAAGAGTTTTTTTTTTAAAAAAAAAAACTTAGGTAGCATATATTTTCTCTTATTTTCTTTCTTTCCCACCCAACAAACACACATGTATTAATACACACACGCTTTGAATACTTGTTTGGTTATAATTTTAAGGAAACTTGAGTGTGTATAATTGGCACTATTTGGAGGTCTCTTATAGGTTATTTATGTCACGTTTATTTTATCAATTTAAATTTTTACAGTAAAATATTTTTAAAAAATGTCACATTTAATTTTTTTTTATTACAGTGAAATTTTTTAAAAGATATTATATTTTAATTTGAATTAAAAATTTAAATTTATAAAGTGAATGAGGTCTAATAACGCAAGTGATCTTAATTCTTCTTCTAATAGTCTTCTTATATTCCATTATTGGGCCAATATCAAAGAAATCTACGTAGAAATTAGTGGGTTATACATCTTCAAATCAGCATCTCAGGAGAACCAATTACATGGAAATACAGAATTAAAGACACTGACGGTGATATTTTTTTGGTGGTCCATGGTCTTTCTTTGTAGTTTGCTAAGTAGTTAATGCATTTTCTCTTTTTGACTTTTCCGAGAAAATAAAGAGAAATCGGAAGAGTAACGTCTTTCTCTTCTTCAAACTGAAGCTGCAGATGCAATGAACACTTGTATTGTATACATCATTCACATATGTCTTGCCACCTATGCCAATGAACTAAACCAATCAGCCGTACATATTGAGACTAAATATTACTATTTAGTGGTTTTTTTTTTTTTTTTTTCTGTCATCAAATTTAATTTTTTTTCTTTTATCTGCATTCCAGTTGCTATACTTTTTCATTAAATTACTACTTATTTGGGCCTGTCTCAGAAAATAAGTGATGTTTTTCTGGTAAAAAGAAAATTAGGCTCCCTTTATTTTATAAATTTGAGTTGATATATAATATTTTTTAAGAATTTTTAATTATAATAAAAAGTTAAATGTGATATTTTTTAAAAAATTTTAACTGTTTAAAATTAAAAATTTAAATCGGTGAAATGAACATGGATGTGCAATAGGCAGCTTGCATCTACATTGTGCAGGACCTAGTTAAAGTCGGTAGCCGAATGGCACTTGGAGAGAAAAGGCCCTAAACAAAATGATTTTATCTTTTTTATTTTAAGTTTATGATAATAATATCTAAAATATCTCAAAATACCACTTTCACACTTATGCAAATACTTAAAACATCTTTTATATTTATAAAAATAAACCCAAAACACTCTCTGAAGCAATTAAAATTTTTTAAATACCAAATTTATCCTTCCCAATCTTTATTAAATACAGTCTTGAATCAAAATGTCAAATAAAATCAACCTTAAAATGAAAAACTCTTAAAATAATCAAAGTATTTCTTTATTGGAATATTTATTTGAGTAATTTAAAAAAAAAATTATTTAACTTTTTAGTTAAATCATATCTAAAATAATATTTAATATAAATTGAAAAGGATAATCATAGCATTTTAAAAACATATGGGATGTTTTAGGTATTTACATAATAAAAGAAGCGAAAGTGATATGTTGACAAAATACAGGGAGTATTTTATGTATTTACGGGAATTAAGTATAGAGATTTGCCTCCATAGGGCAATTTAGTGGCTAGATGCCGCTTCTATCTTAGGGGAAGAACTAGAGATATAATTTACCTTAATTTGATCAAATATGAAAAATAATAATATTTAATGGTTAAAGTTTATTGGGGCCCAGTAGAGTCAGCAAGTACGACGTGTCGAAGATGTACATGTATAAGTACTTGATTTGTTGGTCTCAGTGTGAACATGAACAAAACACGTAGCGTATTCAGAGACGACTACATGGTAGGGCATCCAACAAAGTTTTTATAATACATTGTAAGAACATATAATGCAAATGCAATTTAATAACATGTTAGTATGTAATCTCATTAATAAAACTAAATCATTCCCTCTTTATTTCCATCTAATACCAAACAAAGGATTGAAAAGTCATCATCCTTCATTCTTATAATACCAAACGACGCCAAGGAAACATATATTTAATAGAACACAATTAAACAAATCGTACTAACCTTCACCCATCATTCATTCAAGCAAAATAAAAGCCTCAAATCAACTTTAGGTCTTCTAACCTATTTAGGGGTGTAATTTGGCCGGGTAGGTCGGGGTTGAGCTGAAAAATTGAACCGACTGTTGAGTTGAGAAAATTTTAGACCGCAACACTCTCTTAAGCCCACAAACCCGCAACCTTTCGGGTGACCTCGGGTAGGCTCAGGTTACTCGGGTTGGTAAAAACTAATTTTAATCTATGAATTCATACCTCTTTTAACAGTCCAAAAGCATAACATCCATAAACAATCCATAAGCATTAACATAACATCAAACATGCTTCTTAACAGTCAATAAAGTCCAGAAATAAAATTAAGGGAGAAAGAGGAAAATAGGCCAAAATTTGACATCAATTAAAATTAATAGGCCATAAGTTTTCAAAAGTTAATAAATAGGCCAAAAAACATATATTCGGATTTATTTATACATAAAATCTCAAAAATACCCTTTTCAATAAAAAAAACCCTAAAAATAATATATTCAGCCTATCTTGATTTTCAATCAAACAAACCCTAAAAAAACCTCTCTCTCTCCTCTCTCTCAATGACCTCCGCTCTCGCTCTCTCTCTCATGACCTCCAATCTCGGGGTCCTCTCCGGGTTGACCATTTCTTCCCTCCTCCTCTCTCCCACGATCACTCTCTCTTCCCCCGACGCTCTCCGGTGAATTGTTTCTTCTCTCTCTTTCTCACCGACCTCCGCTCTCGCTCTCTCTCTGTCATGACCTCCAAAGGTCCCTTAATGACATGTTTCCCCTCTTCCTCTCTCCCACGATCACTCTCTCTTCCCTCCAACGCTCTCCCACGATGAAGGAAGATAAAAAAACGCGATCATCTCTCTTTTGATCTCTCTCTCATCCCTCCACCAATCTCAGATTCTCGTCCGCCTGGATTCCTCTCGAGATCGGCCACTCTAGGAAAAACCTTGACAAGGTGTCGTTAGGACGATAAATCAAGACGGAACAAACAACGCAAAATAGCAAAAGAACAAAAGGTAAATCCGTTCATCACTAAACGGAAAACCACTAATTCAAGGTTATGTTTTAGGGTTTATTTTAGGTTCACACTTGAATGAAATACTCGTTTCTCGAAAATTATTTTTGTTTCATTTTGTCAAGTTATGGTGGTCATTTTGAGAGAAATAAATAATGATGAAGTTGAAAGAGAAATGCCACCAAAGAAACATCAACAAATTTGGACAAGATGGAAATTCATCTAAGTAACTGTTTAACAAAATAAAAGATTTGGAAGCCAACCGGTAGCCATGAAACATGATCTAAAAAAGATATAAAGACAATGGTTGTCAATTCTATGGACATTATGAGAACCATTCAACAAAATGTGCTTTCTTTTCTCAAAGAGATACAAAACAATCCAGTTTTCGAGGTAATGAAAACAACACAAATTGATGTTGAATTTGTTTTTGCAATGTTTCCTTCAAGATATTGTAATTTGCACCTCCATGAACAGGAGGACAGAGAAAAAGAAGTAAATGGCTACGAGAACGTGAGGAAGAATCGGTTATACTCCACTCATAGACTCATTTGATATCACCAACAAACAATGGACAGAACATTTGAAGAAGTTCGAAAATATAATAGCAATGAGAAAAGTCTTTTCAAGGAATCAAAAAGGTATAAAACGTTCTTAATACTACTTGGAAAAAGGAAAAAAAAAAACAAACAAACCCACATCAATACTAGTTGAAAAAAAAAGAGTTTCTTACAACTAATCAAAAACTTATTATTGTAGGAGGAAGATTATGAAGAAATAGACAATGATGAAGAAGAAAAATCAACGAAGAAATACAAAAGAAAAAAGCAAGAGGAAAAGAGGGAAAAAAATGGAAGAGCTTGGCATTCCTTCATTCATCCTCTTCACCGAAAGTCCTAACGACCCAGATTTCGTCAAAATCGGAAGATATTAAAATACAACCTTTTTTGGATGATATGACTATTGTTTCTAAAAACTAGTCTTATATTTTAAAAGATGACTTGAGATTTACACTACTTACAATCTTTTTGAATGTTAATATCCATTGACAATACTTTTAGCTTATGTTTGAGATTTGACACTTGAATGAAGAAAAGAATGTAAACTCGTGGATTTATCAAATTCATGCTATTGTTATGTTATTTGGACACTATATGGTAGTAATTTTATGGTAATAATCGTCAAGTTATTTTGCATAATCGACATTTTATTTCCAAATGTTTTACCATTTTTATTTTTGAAAAGATTTTGTTGATTTTTAACACTTTAATTTTCTAACCGGGAAAGTTTTTAAAAACATGTCAAATGTGAACCATAACTTGACAGGTTATAAGCGTAATTTTTTTTTTTGAATGTTTTTTTATTTAATTTTTTTTGTTATAATTAAAATAATTAACTTCAAATTATCATAAATGGACAGGTTATATTTGCGTCGAAGGTTTTGTTGCATAATCGGACTTTTTTTGTTGCATAATGGACAAGTCACGTTAACAAGATATCGGGACATGTTATGATGCATAACTCCTCCCTTCTAACAAGTTTTTTTTCTATTTTTTTATTATTTTAAAACATGTCAAATGTGAACTTTAACTTTTATTTTTATTTTACGTAACATGTTTTTTTAAAGTTATGAACAAAATCGCAAAAACTGGACAAGTTATGTTGTTTTAACAAAAGATAACTTGACAAAGTTATTATCATAAATGGACAGGTTATGTTGCATAATGGGTTATGTTGCATAATCGACAAAGTTATGTTGCATAATCGACAAGTTATGTAAAACATGCCAACTATGTACCATAATCGACGGGTTAAAAGATAACTTGACAGATTATGGATCATAACTTGACATAATCGACATGTTATGTTGCATAATCGGACATGTTATGTTGCATAATCTTATTTAGGTTATGTTGCATAATCGACGGGTTATGGATCATAACTTGTCAAGTTATGCACGAAAACTATGAGTTATAGACAAAAACCATGAATTATGGACGAGTAGTACATGTAAAAATATGGAAAATAACTTGAAACTTGTTTTTTTTACAAAAATTAAAACCAAAAAACAATATAATGTGGTACCAAAACTAGAAATATACAATCTAAAAACCAACAAAGTTAATCCATATAATCATCCAAGTCACACTCAATGGCATCTTTTTGGCGTCATAAAATGCATTTTTGGGGCATCTTCACCCCGTTATCGTCACTCTCATACCCCAATTCCGCTTCCCAAGGCATGATTGAACAACTCAATTGCTATCTTCTTGCGGAAAAATTTCCACCCAGCGCTTTCTCAAACAATCATCGGTCCGACTTCCATCAAAATCTCACCATGTTAAGCATAAATATTCCACAATCACCACTACAAAAAAACAACAACCAAAAATCAAAGAATTAGAAACAACAAAAATATAAAATGCAAAAATAAATCAAATAAAGGAAAACAAAAAAAAAAAAAAAACAATTAAAGAGAGAAACAAAAACTAACCCGTTTTTCTTGTCTTGGACAATCGTCCATTATGATCTCAAAAGGCTCAAGACGATCAAATTGACTTGTGAAATACTCATGTGGATGAGAATCAAAGTAACAAGCAGATTCAAGCAAGTGGGGTAGAATGATCATCAAAGATTGCACACACTCAAGAACACGCTTTCTACCCTATTTGAAGAAAGGGAATCATATATCCTAATACAATGATCTTTAAGCTCTACATAACCCAACACCCAATGCTCCCTACGCGGGATAAAAATAGGTACAAGAAGAATGTCCACTTCAAAAAAAGGCAAGCTACAAAATAAGTAATCTCCCAACACATAATCTTGAAGAGCAGAATGTGAAGAGAAATCAAACGTAGACCAATCACAATTCTTTTTTTTTCTAGAGCACCATAAGCAATAAATTCTCGTGAAAAAATGTGAATCTAAAACCAAGCACTTAATGTAAGGTCTGTTTGTGTAGCACGCCATCTTTTTCATTTAAGTAATATGTGACTACATCAACATGCTATCAAAAACAAAAAACAAAAATAATTATCAGATTTCATCAAAAAAAAAAAAAAACCTTGCATAAAATTTAAAAAGAAAAAAAGATGGCGTAGAACCCATCGAGTCACTTACCCAAAACGCTGGGGTCCATAATGTTTGAAACCAATTTTGGAATCAACAATCTCAACTTTAAAATCAAAAGCAGGCTTTATGAAATGTGCATCTTTGGCGGTCCCCACCCTTTTTTATGAATGATATCAATATTATACCATGATTGGAACCTTACCTTGTCCTCCTGTGATGGAACACTATCAACAATTTCAGATAATGCACAAAAAATCTTGATTTTCCATCTACACACTTAATAGGGTCTTTGTGAAGTCGCCTCGTTAAACGGAACAATCCTTTGTTCGGGACGTTTTATCGCCTTCCTTATCGACATCATGGCCAAGATCCTCAACATTGAAGCAATTGTTTCTTCAATTTTGTTAGAAGAAACACCCACTTTATCATCCTCTCTCTCCAAGTGTTTCTTCAATTGCTTCTTCCCTTATTTCTTCAATTCTTTCTTCATTTATTTCTTGGTTCCTTCTTCTTCCTTTGTTTCTTCAAATGCTTGTTCTTCATTCCTTTGCGTGTTCTTCTTAGAGGAAATTTTTTTTTTGTTAAACTTTTTATCAAGCATTGTCATTGATTGAACAACAATAGAAATTTGTTCATTCAAATCTCTTGAAGGGAAGAAATTTCTTCATTGAAATCTTTTCTGAAGGGAAGAAACTTCAACAACCAAACTATCGGGTTTTGCCTCCAAGGAAGCAAGGCGTGCCACAATTTTTAATTATCAACAAAGACCCTAAAAAATTGCAAAATATAAGAAAACGAAAAAAGTCAAATCAAAATGAAAAACACAACGTATCAAACTATGGAACATAAGCAATCAAGTTATGTGAAAAACTTGTCAATTCAGAGCATAACCTAACAACTTATCGACCATAACCTAACAATTAATGAACCATAACTTTTGGCAGGTTATGCAAAAGATAACCCATCAAAGTTATAGTCCATAAATTATCAAGTTATAAAAGATTCTAATGATGAAAAGCCCTAAGATTCCAATGGTGTAAGATTTACCAATAAAAATGCTACTAGCAACCTTGCAATGAACAAAATTAAACAAAAACAAACCTGATTTTTGGGAGGGTCAAATGGAGGAGGGACAATTTCAAAATCTTCGTCATCCTCCCCCAACTTACAAATCACTAGAAGAAGGAAAATCCTCGCCCTTCTGATTTTCTGAAAAAACCATCTAAATATTTACAAAGAACGCTCCCATTCAAATGGTTCAATTGAAAAACAAGAGAGGCGAAAATAAAAGATCAAAACATTAAAACAGAAACTAAGCAAAAATATATTAATAAAAACAACAAAACATGAAAATTTACTATAAAAAAAAAAAAAAAAAATATGTAAGTCAAATGTCTAACCTGGCCATCTTTGCTCTTCAACACATCAAACCTTTTTTTTGAATAATTTTCGTCCGTTGACCATTTGAAAATTCGAGGAACAGGCTCATCAATAATTTTTTCATTGCACAAATACCACCAATGTGTGGTAGACATTCATAAGCCCAAACTTGAAAAGCAAAGGCCAAGCCGTAGATCTTATAACCATCTACGCGTCTCTTATCATTTCGAACAAGAACCTTGTCATCATGCTTGTATAAAGTGTCAATACTAGATTTCAAGCTTGCAAAAAGTAAATTAAAAGACAATTTACCCAGGGAAAATCATTAAACCGAGGGCTATCAACAATTCTAACAAATCATCACTAACCCCCATGTCCTTGGGCTTAGCTAAAAGGAATAACGACACAAAATATAACAACCCATTTTTTTCTGACTTCCTCATCACTATCAAAATATCTGGACTCAAAACACTTTTTTTTTGTAGATTTCTTTACGAGCCCCTGTGCAATGATCCCGGAAATATTTGCTACGTCTTGAAAAATCGAAGTATCCACATAATTTGAGAAGTTTACATCTCCTGTGCACTTTAAACCACTAATTCTTCGCAAAAACCTCAATAGAAAACTTACTAAACGAATCACCAAATTTGAACCATAACTCATTTTGATTTGGATTATGAACCACATGAAAACAAGAACTCATGTATCGGTTATTAATCGGGTTAATCAGACTTAACCAAATCAAGAAACGGACCAAAAATTGTTTTCCGAACAATTCCTTTCCGAGATTCGAGAAAACTTTATGTTTAATTCCTCTATAACGAGAAAAGGAAGAAGATACATTAACGACCACGAAATCTCTTAACAGGATTAATGCGATAATTCCAAATCAGAAAAAAAAAAAAAAAAACCAAATAAAAAGAATATGAGGATAAAACTAAAAATCAACAATCAAAACACAAAAATAAAACTATTATTTCGGTAAGTAAAATAAATCAAAATACCTCCAAAATGTTACGAGTGGGAGAAGGAAGAGAAACTTCTTCCAGATTTTTTCTTCTCCCCGCACATTCGGTCGTTTACTCACACTAGAGACAGAAGCATTGTTCTTCCTCTTGCTTCGTGATTTCGCCATATCTTAAACAATAATACATGAAAATCGCAAAAGATCAGACAAAAAAAAATCTAAAGCAACGCGAAAAAAAAATCACTCATACCGAAAATGCACACCGTCAGAGATGAAAAAGAGAGTTGCAGAGACAAGAGAGACAGATCGCCGAAAACAAAATGGAAAGAAGATAAAGAAATCGCCGGAGAACGCCGGTGGAAAGAAAGAGAAATCGAGAAGAGAGAAAACTATCTTAGAGAGAAAAAACAGAGAGCACAGGTTATGAATTTTAACCGACTAGGGTTTCATTTAAATTTATATATATACCGAATAAATAAAAAAAAATCGGTAAATTATGGATGTTTTGTCAAGTTATGCTCCATAACTCGACAAGTTATGGTCCATAACTTGACAAGTTATGGTCACCTTGCAATTTATGCACAAAAACCGACTAGGACTCCATTTATGGACCATAACTTTGTCAAGTTATGCTCCATAACGTGACAACTTATGGTCCATAACTTGACAAGTTATGGTCATAACAAAAAGCAATTTATGCACAAAAACCCATTTCGACAAGTTATGCTCCATAACAACAAAAAGGTTATGGTCCATAACAACACTGACCATAAAGAACAAGTATGGATAAAAACCGTCAAGTTAAACCATAATCAGTAAATTTTTTTTTTTTTTTTTTTTTCCAAACATACAATTCCAACAAAAACAAAAATAATATTTAAAAACATAAATTGTTCTACTTCATTTTCATAACAAAAATCCAAAAAATCTGCACATGAATTCTTCAATAAAATGCTAGAATAAATCCAAACAAAAATGTATCTTTGAACAAAATAAACTAAAAAGACATCACAATGAATCAACTTTGAACATCTTGATTAGTCAACATATGTGGGGTTTGAACAAGTCCTCCTATTGTGGCCAACTTGCTTGCATCCGCTACACTTCACAGATTGCTTCTCTCGTTCTCCACTAGAAAGAATCCTTTGTTTCCTTGGCCTCCCAAAGACCACGTTTAAACTCGGGAGGAAGAACAACCTCATCCTCAATGCCCTCGAATTTTTGCCTTTGTGATCTATTACCAATAGGATAGACTACACCATCATATGTTGCTTTGAATGCATTGTTAGTGTAATAGTAAGAAGTTAAATGTGTTGGATCAAGATTTCTCTTCCAAATTGATGCAATGACATGTGCACATGGAAATTGGTCAACTTGCCAAACAAGACGACTACATGTTCTTGCCAACAAGTCAACCTCCTCACCAACAAAACCATCAATAACATAATACTTATTTATATCCATGGGTTGAACACGAAAAAGATGAGAAAAAGAAATAAAAACAGAGACAAAATCAAAAAAGAAGCAATCACCTTGAAAACAACTAGAATATTCAAAAATACAAGAATCATCAAATCAAACAATAAGAATAACTTCAAAAAAAAAAAGAGACAAAAGCAACTTACAGATAAGCAACGTGCAATCTTTTCCCTATCACGAAGGCATTTATTTGCATGATTAGTCAAGTATGTAAAAGTCTGATCCGCCTTATTTCGACGTTCATAAAACCACCTTTGCAAGAGGGATCTAAAATGCTCAATTAAGGCTTCAATAGGATACTCCCTAGCATTCACTAAGACGTTATTCAACGACTCGGAGATATTAGTCGTCATGACATCATATCTCTTCCTCTCAAAGTGAGCACGTGCCCACTTTTCAACCCCTACTTAAAGCAAATAGTTTGAATTTGGTCGACTTTTGCCTCCAATTGAGAAATGAAGTAACCAAAGTCTTCCTTACGGTATGCCTTGGCACAACGATAGAATATAGCATCCACATGCACACCTTTAAAATTTGAATTCAAATTTCTAAGTAAATCTTGCATACAAAATCCATGAGATGCATCGGAAAAAACTTCTCTACCGCTTTAGGGATACTACTCTTTCATTCGAAACAATAACAAGGTCTTTGAGTTCCGATGGCCTCCTTAAGCCTTTCAAAAACCATTCCCAAGAGGAATCATTCTCCGAATCAACAATTGCAAAACCAAGCGGAAAAATATGATTATCAAGATCTAAAACTGCAGAGAGAAGCAAGGTCCCGGAAAACTCATTCTTCAAAACGTGCCATCAATCGAGATCACGGGCTTACAATGGCGCCAACCATTAATAGAAGCCGCCAAGCACAAAAAAAATACTTGAACCGCCCATCATTGTCAAGCTCATAAGAAGTTTAGATCCTACAAAGAAAAAAAACGAAAACAAAAACATTAAAAATAACTATTTATAAACGACACCAAAAAACAATAACTATTTATACATTCTAATATCTAAAAAAAAAAATTAATTAAGTTATTGTGCACAACCGGACAAGTTATGCAAAAAATCGTCAATTATGAATCATAACTTTGTCAAGTTATGATCCATTGTCAAGTTATGCATCATAATCTGCCCGATTATGCTCCATAACCTGTCTTATGCTCCATAACCGGACAAATTTAGCAAAAACTGTCAACTAATCCGATAACATGACAAGTTATGGACTATAACCTATCAAGTTAAGTTACCATAACCTGGATTTTTTCTCCTTCAAAACGTTAAGATAAACAAAAGCATAAGCATAACACATAAAAAACAAAAAATGACCTGGATTTTTCTCCTTCAAAACATTTTTATATTTAAAAGGAATGGAAGCACACGACTCCACCGCACTTCCTCTCATTGATGCTAACAATTTGAGCCATTCGTGCTTTGTAGTAACTAATCTCAACACCATGCTTACCATGCATTATAGACCTCAAATCATTAGGATTAAACGATCCCAAGCCCAATGCTAAAATCACCTTTTTAAAACTCCGAAATAACACGACTATTTGCTTGACAATGCTCAACACTAACAACATCAAGTGAACAAGTATGTTCCTTAACATACTTCCTCACTACCCAAACATTACCATTTGAAACCCTAGTAGCACGATCTTCCAAGTACAATTATTATTCTTACAAACCAAAACATATAATGAATTATTAGATCTTTTGATTTAAACTCAAAATGCCTCCTAATAGCAATTACATGCATGAATTTCTTGAGAATTGACTTGCTCATGAATTGATTGCCTACAATCACATCAAAAGACATAGGCAACTTGGAAATATCCAAATCGTCAATCAAAAATTATTCATCACAACATCAATATCATCTTCAAATTGACAAACGGAACCATCAACATTAGAAGAAGACGATCATCTCTTGAACTCATAAAACAACATGAAGAAGAAGTAGATCCCATCGCACTAATAGATCTACTAACAAAATCTATTACCAACGGGTATCCAAGAGCTTCCTCATCGTGGGTCGAACCAAGTTTAAAACAACTTAACATCATCATCCTCTTTAACTCGAAACTATTTCAATTGGGTCCTTCAACTTCCTTCCCACAAAAAGTAATAAAGAATGAACACCAAACATTAAAACCAATCAACTCAAGATGCAGATCCTCACATAAACACTCCTGTAAAAACTTCAAAAAGCATCCTCCGGAATAAAAAACCGATTGGAAACCAAAATTTGTATATTGGTTTTCTAGACTCCATTTTCCCTATAAGCAACAATGATCAAACAGATTGCATGCCTACAAAAATCAATAAATTACAAGAACTATATTCAATCCTAAAAAACGAAATTACAACAAAAAAAAATAAAAATAAAAAACTACAAACAAAGAATGCCCAAACTGTTGTTCGGTAAAAATCAACGGAGGAGTTGCTCAAAACCGACCGGAAAACAAAAAAACACAAAAGTAATCGACAAAAAAAAAAAAAAAGAGAACAAAACCGAAATAATTAAAAAATAAAAAAATAAAAACGAAAATACATCCTATTAATGATTAGAGAGACAAACCTTATGTTCGGTAAAAATAACCGGAATAGATCCTCAAAAACGATTTGGAGAAAGAAAATCACGATTCGACCGAAAACCGGATCGTCGCCGGTGAAGAGATTCGTGAATTTAGAGAGAGAGAGAGAGAGAGAGAGAGAGAGAGAGGTGAGAAGATAACGAGAAGAAAATAAACGGAATAGCACCCTCAAAACGACCCGGAGAAGCAAAAATACAATCGACCGACAACCGGATCGTCGCGGTGAAGAGATTCGTGAATCGTGAAGCTAGAGAGAGAGAGAGAGAGAGAGAGAGAGAGAGAGAGAGAGGATAACGATATAATCGAAAGAAAAAAAAAAAGAAAAAAAAAAAAGGAGAGAGAGAGGATAACGATATAATCGAAAGAAAAGAAAAGAAAAAACAAAAGAAAGAAAAAAAAAAAAAAAAAGAAAGGGTAAATTTGGAAATTTCAAAATTATGGCCTATTAATTTTTATACCTAAAATTTAGCCTATTTACTTTCCTAATCTTTTAATCTTGGCCTATTCTTTACTATTTCCCTAAAATTAATAATACGTCAAATAAACAGTCCATATAGAGATAGTCCAACAAAATAGATTTAGGGATTTAAGGTTACACACTTAAATCGGGTTGGGTTAGGATAAATCGGGTTCAAAATGTCCGCCCCCGCCCCCAACTCGACGGTGCGGGTTGGGACTATTTGAAACCAAATTATTTATTAAAAAAAAAAAAAAACGCTTTTTCAAGTCGGGTCGGATTGATTATTCAGGCTTAGACTCATTTCTTACACCCCTAAACCTATTCCCCTTGAGAGCTCTCCATTGATGGAAAAACACAAAGAAAAATATAACGTATATTTTTCTAGTGGTGAGTCAAGGACCCTTAGTTATTTATAAACAGTCTTGACACTTTTTTTCTATAAAAAGTGGCTAAAATAATGGGTAATTCTATCCATAATTGATCAAATTTTCAAGCTTCACTATCCAATATATCAAATACTTAATAGTTATTGTTGAGAATAGTATTTTAAAAGCATGAGATGTGACGAATGATACTGTTATAAATGAAAAATTCATTATTTATGTGTATATTTTATTGAATATTATGTAAATATCATTGAAAATTCTATTATTATTTATGTAACCTTAAATATTGTATATAAGAGTTATATATGAGAGGATAATATTTAAGAATAATCGAAATATGTTCGTAATGAATTTAATTAAAGTTTCAGAATCTTTAATTAAAACATTGCTAATACATGTCATTCTCATTAAGAATGAAACAATGTTATCCGCACTATTAATATGAAGGGATATTGTATGAGTGTATTACACATAATGTGATTATGTGGAATTGAGACACACACACAATTTAATTATGTAGAATTGGGACACATACACATTAGATTATGTGGAATTAGAACACAAACACAATTAGAGAAGAAAGACTCAATATAGCACTCTGGGGACATGCTGCAGAACTCTTCAATAAAAATGCAGTGCAAACATTGACGGAACGAATCGTGAAAGCATTTACAGTTATGGCAGCAAAACAATACCAAAATTAATATTCATATTATAATTCATTAAAAAAATTTCCTACATGACTAACTATAAATTTTGTTTATTACAGGAGGACTTTATCTAGTAAATACATCCTGTACTTTTTATCATTTAGATCGAGAAATTGCTGAAAAAAGGCATGAAAAACAATAATCATTGTATTATTATCCTTATTTATATATTTTTATTTTTCTTGTTTTAATATATTCATATAAATTTACATATTATCTTTCTACAAATTCCCCCATTCAATTTAAATTTTAGAATATATTACCACATCAACAACCTGAACAATATCATTAGAAGAACAAAATAAATATAAATTGTATAACCATTGCAGAATTACGAGGGTCAGATCTGTTTCAAAATTAGGTAAATATTTTTTAAATATAATTTATTTCATTTCTTATTTATATAAAATGAATTAAAAAAATCTTTTTATATATTACATTTATTAATTACATTCCTATTAAAATACTAGTGTTTTATATAATATAAAAATAATTTTATTAACATAAAAATATTCATATTCCATTCTATAATATCTCTAAAATTACAACTAAACAAATAAATTAACTTTTTTTCTATTCCATTATTATTATTATTATTATTATTATTATTATTATTATTCTCTTACCCATAACTAAACGCACCTTGAGAGAGCATTCCCCTCAAAATCCAAGAAAAGAGAAAAAATATATTGAGACTCGTGTGAAGAATAGGGACACGTGCGAACTTGAAGCGCCAAACCCAGAGGCAGAAACGAGTATAATCCTCTATTCTATCTTTGGCGTCTCGTCTCGTCTTCATACTCTCTTTTCTCTCCCAAGCAAATTTCTCTCTAATGTCGGAATTTTCAGTTCCGCCATTCCCGATTCCCAGTCTTCTTCATGGCTCTTTTGCTTCTCTCTCCTCCGTATACTTCAAGTACTGACCAGAGATCGGCCATGGATGTCGCCGAAACACACCGTCGTCTTCTCAGCCACCGCAGCTTTTTCACTTCTTCTACTTGGTTGCTTCGCTCTGTCAGCTTTTTCTCTCCGTAAGTTCATATTTTTCATACTTAATAATAATATCGACGTAAAAAGTTATTATTAGCATAAGTTTTTTCACTTGTTGCTATGGTTCTTAGAATAATCTGAACTGAATTGGGTTTCGGCTAAATGGCCAAAAATTTGAAATAAAATAATGGGTATTTTGAGTGATTTCTCTTATGCTGTTTGGAATGTTCAAGTCTGAGATTTATGGTTCTAATGTTTAGTTGTAATGTTTCTTCATTTGTACAATTTTATTATTAAAAAAAAAGTGGCCTTCAATTTTTAAACTTGAAAAGTAGTGAAATTTGAAATGTCATATTGCGTGGGGAACATCAAGGGATACACTTTCATTATTGCTCAAAGTCATAATGCTAAGAGTTAGAGAAAACAATACATTTCCAGTATTGCTGGACTACTGCCTTATTAGCTCAAATACACACCTTTAATCGCACAAATGCTTCTAGTGATAGGGCATCTCAGACCATATTTCATACTATGTTCTGATATGTGTAGAATCCGAGGAAGTGACTTGCTTCAGATGGACACCATTTTATGGTATATAGGTTATTAAGGATTAGCAATTCCTGCGTTTTTGTGCCGATTCTAGCGCTTATTTTATAGATGAAGATATGATTGACTGTATTTTTCATATAAATATGGAATGTGAAGATGACCAATTTCTTGAAATATGTGGTACTCTAACTATAGCTCTCCCTCACCTTTTATCGTAGAGTGCTAATATATCTGTCTGCCAAAACAGGTATATCTGCCATAACATTCCTTTAGGAAATGTGTTCAGATTTGCTCTCTGTATAGGGAATCATAAATCTTTTCCAAGATGCCTTGCAATGTCCATGGAAAAAGGTAACTGTACATTGTTATTGTTTCTACTTTGCTTTTCTTCTTTTCTTCTTTTTTATTTTTTTTTATATTTTATTTTTACATTCTAGATCTAGGCCTTCAAGAAAGTCTAATTTCGAACAGAGCTGCGTGAAAAAGTGAAATTCATATAGCCGACCCCAATTAAGTTGGGATTAAGGCTTGTTGTTGTTGTTGTATTCTGAATGCTTAGCTGCCTTTCTTAATTCTAGGCAACTAAATGCTATTGGATTGCATTATATACTTGATATTTCCGTTGTGTTTTTTTTTTTTTTTTATTATTATTATTATGTTTTAGTTCACTTCATTGAATGTAGTGTACTATTTGGGTCTTAGTTACGCGTAATCATAGTTGATGTTGGGGATTGAGGTTACATCTTAATTCTTAAAAGGATAACCTTGTTATATGAATCCCCTTATCATTTCCAAATTCGTTTTCATACTCCCAACAGTTCATTGATCATCTCGGCGTCTGAATAAATAATATTTGTAAACTGAAATATCCCTTGGCGTTTCATCTTTTGATCTATGATTTGTTTATTTCAGGTAGGTCAACTGCTTCTTTCAAAGGAATGTGCAAGGTAGTTTGGACTATAGAAACTAATCTGGAAGCTGGTCAACTTCTCTATGTAACTGGGGATCCTAATGCTTTAGGCTGCTGGGAACCAGAGGTGGCCGTCCTAATGTCTCCCACAGAACATGCCAACTTATGGAAGGCTGAAGTTAAGGTAATTTGTTCAGCAGCGAGTTTTGATTTGTGAATTGTGATTCATAGCATGTGTTTTTCTTCGCAATTAATTACTTTTCGAGTCCACTATTACATGATTTTGTAGGCAACAATTATTTCCCACAGATTTATATGTGGAAGGCTAACTAGGACAAACTGTGAGCAAAATCAGCCAAAATGCTAGGTTTCATTCACAAGCCAATGTGCTTCCTTTATATAATTATGCATGTACAAATGAGTATCTCATCCTTGTTGACACAGATGAATAGGTATTAATTATTGCCCATTATGAACAATAAGAGGTTGATGAATAATCAGTTTTACCTTTTATATTAATCTAATGAGAGATACTCGCAATACTTGTTCATTGTTCAAATATTATTTCTAGGAAGTCTCCTTTTCTAATTTATGCTTTTGTGGTCATTAGATTGCTTGTGGTGTAAGTTTCAAGTACAATTATTTCATAAAGGAAGAAAGGTCACCTTATGGCATCATGTGGAGACCTGGGCCTGAATTTTCTCTATCAGTGTTTGCAACTGCCAAGCGATCTGCGAATGTTGTAGTGAGGGATTCGTGGGTGAGATCTATCAAGTTTTCTCCAGAAAATTCATTGATCCATTGGATAGAGGATGCATATCTTCTGATACACCCTTTAATTTTGGAACAGGACGGAGGTAATATCTCCATTCTGGTTCCTTTGCACATTAAATATCCTCCCTTAAAATGTTTCTGAACACTCAAATGCTTTCAGTGCTTTGACAGATGAAGATGAGACAACGGAACACATTAAAAGTGATTTAACAGAGTCAAAGCTATCCTCAGATAATCTGAAAGTAAAGGAAGATCTAAATTCTAAGAATGATACAGTGACTGCCTCTTATGAGCCCATTTCTGATAGTTTTCTAACTGAAAGATATCAGCCTGTGGAGGAACCTTGGCTACTACAGTCACCTCTCTTCTCCATCATATCTGATGATTTGGGCTTATCTGAAAAAGATGAGACTATGAAGGACGATAAGACAAGGTTGGAAGATTCAGAAAAGCCGTTACCTCAAGAAGGGAGTAATACGATCTTGAAAGATTCCATTTCTACAATTATTTTGATTAATTCTTCAATATGTACGATGCAAAGGATTGCTGTGTTAGAAGATGGGCAATTAGTTGAGTTATTACTTGAACCAGTTAAAAACAATGTGCAGTGTGATAGTGTGTATCTTGGGGTGGTCACGAAACTTGTTCCCCATATGGGTGGGGCATTTGTAAATATTGGGAGTTCTAGACCCTCTCTCATGGACATAAAACAAAATAGGGAACCGTTCATATTCCCTCCATTTCATAGAGCAACAAAATTTGAAGTCAATGGTTCTGTAACTGAGACCATCGAAAATCATCTAGCTGCTCTTGGAAACAACCAGACATCATTCCCTACAGAAATAATAGATGAGTTGGCTGTTGTCTCTCAGGAAGAGTCTGAACAATCTGTGCTGGATGACTGTGAGGACCATGACAGTGAGGATGAGCTTGATGTTTCAGAAGTACTTGCAGACAATCTAAATGGAAGTATTATTGACCACGATGATGCTGGAGCTAATTATGCGCATAACATAGATGGAAGAGAACACCACCTAGGAGAGGAAGCTATTACAAGTTCTTTTCATGCTGAGTCTAACTCACAAAATATGAAGGATTCTGGGCACGCAGTTCCTAACAAAAATAAGTGGGCTCAAGTACAGAAAGGAACCAACATAATTGTGCAAGTTGTCAAAGAGGGTTTAGGCACCAAAGGTCCAACACTGACTGCTTACCCAAAGCTAAGAAGCAGATTCTGGGTATGTTCCACCTAATTCTCGCACTCTACAATTGATTGACCCATTTTTTTAATTTTTTTTTATGAGGCCTAAGGCTCTGTGCTGATTCCATTGCCTTGCAGGTATTGATTACTCGTTGTGACAGAATTGGAGTATCAAAAAAGATCTCTGGTGTAGAGCGTACACGCCTGAAAGTCATCGCAAAAACGTTGCAGCCTCAGGGTTTTGGTCTGACTGTGAGAACTGTTGCTGCTGGTCATACTTTGGAGGAACTGCAGAAGGACTTGGTAGGTCTGCTTTCAACTTGGAAAAACATTGTGGAACATGCAAAATCTGCTTCTCTTGCTGCAGATGAAGGTGTAGAAGGGGCCGTGCCTGTTATTTTGCACAGGGCAATGGGCCAGACACTCTCAGTTGTCCAGGATTATTTTAATGACAAGGTGAAATATTTATGTGATTTCTTTCTGACTCTTATTATGGATAACTTTCTGGTCTGTCTGTAATTATAAAATTTTTCATTCTTTTTTAGCATTTAAATGTTACTTGTGTCAAAGTTTAGCATGATTATCTCACACAATGGACTCGTTTCCTCATTGTTCTCTTTATCTATTGACCTTTCACTTCAGGTTGAGAGAATGGTAGTTGACTCTGCAAGGACATATCATGAGGTATGACATATGCTGATTATAAATTTAAAAAAATTAAAAATAAAATAAATAAATCATTATGTTACTAAATCAGATATCCCAGTTGGCAAATAAGATTTTAAAAATTTATTTTGTAGACGCAGACGCTCCCTTCTCATAATCACTTCACATTCAAAAATACACTTCTCCTGTCTTCCAGGTTACAAATTACCTTCAGGAAATTGCCCCTGATCTCTGCGATCGAGTTGAATTATACAATAAAAGAATCCCTCTTTTTGATGGATTTAACATTGAAGAAGAGATCAACAATATTCTTAGTAAAAGGTGAGAATAGTGCATTTTGCATATTTACACTTCTGGCCTCATCTGGCTCTAAAGGCGCTTAGAAGCTTCTTGTTATGAAATATTATTCCATAATTTCTTGATTGACCTTTCAAAGAAGATTGGCCCTACTGTGAAATGAATATTGAGCATGCAGAAATTTCAAGCTGGTACCTCCATGCTAAATTGAAAAAATTCTTGCGGGTTAAAGTGGTAATTGGTAACTACTGTCCAAAGTTAGGGACTAATGGTAAGATGCAAGAACTTTGCATATTTTTAATTTTTATACGTAGTTCTAAAGGTGCACCACATTAAAGACGTTCCACCTTTACGAAGTATTTGAAGGAAAAGAGGTGTAGAATATCAATTGAAGTAAATATACTTTTGAACCCTTTAAATTATCTATTTTATAATTTTGCCCTTGCATCATAAATACCATTAGACAAATATACTATTAATTTGTTTTGCAGAGATTTTTGATTGCTAGGTCAACTTCTGCTCCATTACTGGCAAATTTAACTACTAGAACCTTGATAACTACTATTGTTGTAACATCTGTTGCTTTTCAGGGTTCCTCTTGCAAATGGAGGATCTTTAGTGATTGAGCAAACTGAGGCATTAGTATCTATTGACGTGAATGGTGGACTTGTGATGTTTGGTCATGGCAATTCACAGGAGAAAGCAATTTTGGATGTCAACCTTGCAGCATCTAAACAAGTATGTCAGATGCTAAATCCATCTTGCTACTTTACATGATTAAGGTTAATCAGAATTAATTAAATTGCATAGTCCTGCTTGCACAGTTTGGCAATCAATTAGATCATGAACCTAGATGTTGACGTATTTCCTCCTAGAAAGGGTGCAGCACGACCAATTTACTTTTAAATGCTCCTATTTTCTTGCCTGTTGGTGGGTGATAGAACCTTGATAGATTCTGTCGCAACAGGTAAGGAAAGATTGAGAAAAAGATGAATTTGAGTGAGATTTTATTGAAAATGAAGATTTTAATGAGAATAATCTTCTTACTCAAATGAATTACAATCTAGTATTTAACCTAGGGTGGCCGGCATACCAGTCCACAAATCTAGGAAAGGAAAAACAGAAAGTGAATCCCCTTAATTAGGAATTCCACCAAAATAGGAAAGCTAGAAATATGCTATACCGAAACAAATTAGAAAAAGATACTAAAAATCTATTCTAACTAAATATAGATTTTTCCTAACTAATTACATAATTCTACACTCCCCCTCAAGCTCGGTTTGTATATGTTGTACAGACCAAGCTTGGAATTTAGTTCATTGAAGCTTTCCTTTGGAAGTGCCTTGGTGAGAATGTCAACAATTTGAGATCTTGTTGGAACATATCTTAGTTCCACGATACCATTGTTGACCTTTTTAGAGTTGAAGTGTCTATCAATCTCAATATGCTTCGTTTTGTCATGGTGAACGGGATTCTTCGCAATACTAATGGCTGCTTGGCTATCACTCATCATCTTGATCATGTCTTTGGTCTCAACTTTGATTTCCCTTAACAGCCGCTGAAGCCACATTCCCTCACAAATTCCCAATGCGAGAGCACAATATTCGGATTCTGCACTGCATCTAGAGACCACGGCTAGCTTCTTACTTCTCCATGTGATGAGATTCCCCCATACATATGAGCAGTAGCCGGTTGTAGACCTCCTGTCAGTTAGTTCTCCTGCCCAACTAGCATCTGTGTAGAGCTCTACATCTCGATTTTCAGAGTTCTTGAAAAATAAACCATGTCCCGGAGTTGTCTTCAAATATCTCAGAATTCTATTCACTGCTTCTAAGGATACGTTTGTTTCTTATATTCGTCCCTAATTTTGAATCATGATTCATGGTTCTTTACAGTGTTTTCTCTCACAAAAAATATACGTAAAACGAGAATGGTTCTGAATCATGATTCTGAATACATAAACCAAACGTAATGTAAGTGATCCTCACTTGGATTGTTCATGTGCTGGCTCACAATGCTGACGGAATATGCATTATCTGGTCTTGTGTGTGATAGGTAGATGAGCTTACCTACAAGTCTCTGATATCTTCCTTTGTCAATTGGAACACTTTCCTCAGTTGTATTAAGCTTCTTGTTGGAGTCCATGGGCGTATTAGCAGGTTTGCACCCAAGCATGCATGTTTCATTAAGCAAGTCTAGAATGTACTTCCGTTGAGATATGACAATTCTCTCTTTAGACCGAGCTACCTCCATTCCCATAAAGTATCTGAGAGTTCTAAGATCCTTGATCTCAAATTCTGTTGAAAGCATCTTTTTGAGTTTTAGAATTTCTCATGCATCATTACCTGTCAAAAATGATATCATCTATATATACGATTAGGATAGCAATCAGATTTCCAGGAGAGGACTTTACAAAAAGTGTATGATCTGCTTGACACTGATGGTACCCATTCATTATCACGATTTTAGCAAATCTGTCAAATCAAGCACGAGGAGATTGCTTTAAACCATATAGAGACTTCTTCAATTTGCAGACCATCTTGCTGTTTGAGTTGTTTTCCAAGCCAGGGGGTATTTCCATGTAGACTTTCTTTTCCAGATTTTCATTCAAGAAGGCATTCTTAACATTAAGTTCGTGGAGAGGCCAATCTTGATTTACTGTGCAAGAGATAGAAGGACCCGCACCGTATTCAGCTTGACAACAGGGGCAAAGGTTTCCTGGTAGTCAATCTCATATGACTGAGTGAAGCCCTTTGCTACAAGTCTAGCTTTGAACCTCTCAATACTTCCATCTGCTCGATACTTAACCGTAAAAACTCACTTGCAGCCCACAGCCTTTTTTCCATAAGGTAATTCTGTAAGAATCCATATATCATTACTTTTCAGGGCTCGAATTTCTTCCTCGACCACTCGTTTCCATGCTGGATCTTTTAATGCCTCTTAGATAGAGTTATGAACCTGCACACTATCAAGTTTTGTCACAAAGGCCCTGTAAGATGGTTGTAGCTGCCCATACGCCACATATCTCTCAATGGGATGACTTGTACACCCTCGGATACCCTTCCTTTGAGCAATTGGCAAAGAAGAATCATCAATGTGAGGCACAAGAGACTCAAGGGATAAGGAATCCGTACCAGTGTGAGTATCCGAGGTAGGTGGACTTGGTTTTGGCTCTTGACAGCCCTGGTTCTACATAGTGTCTTTTATGGGCTCAATGGGTCTTCTCCTTCTGGAATAGACACGGAGTTCATGGTTGCTAGTGTCAGGTTGATGAGGATTGGCTTCGAGTGGGGCTATTTGAGTATCAAGATTTGGTTCAACATGGTTCTCAGTGGAGTTAGGCGTTAAGGAGGACTCTTGAATGACAGGTTGGGGGAAAATTGCCTGAGTGTCTTGAAGAGTATCCCAAATTTGATATTCCATTGAACTCTCCCCCTAAATTTCTGATTTGGGATAGAATGGTTGGTTTTCAAAAAAGATGACATCCATAGAGTTGTACACTTTCCTAGTAATAGGAGAATAGCACTTGTACCCTTTTTGATTTGAAGAGTAACCTAGAAAGATGCATTTAAGTGACTTGGAATCGAGTTTGGTGCGATGTTGTTGGTGAATATGAACAAATGAAGAGCAACCAAAAACACGCAGTGGTAAGTCAGTGGAGAAGGATCTGATATGTGGATAGGTTTTAATGATGACTTGACGTGGACTCTGGAATTTAAGAACTCGGCTGGGCATCCTATTTATGAGGTATGTGGCTGTGAGTACGACTTCCCCCCAAAAGTGTTTAGGAACATGATTATAAAACATAATCGAACGGGCCACTTCAAGAAAATGCCTATTTTTCCTCTCAGCTACCCCATTTTGTTGAGAGGTGTCAACACAAGAGCTTATATGAATGATGCCATGTTTGCAGAGATATGGACCAAGATTGGAACTGAAATAATCCTTGGCATTATCTCTCTTGAGGACTTGAATTTTGCTTTGAAATTGAGTGGAAATCATAGAATGAAAGGATTGAAATATTGATGTTGTTTCATATTTTTCTTTCATGAGGAATGTCCAGGTTATTCGTGAGTGATCATCTATGAATGAAACAAACCAGCGGGCTCCATTTATATTTTTTACTCTTGAGGGCCCCCAAATGTCACTATGAATCACGAAAAATGGTTTTGAGGGTTTGTATGGCAGGTTAGAATATACGTGTCTGGTGTGTTTTGCAAGCTGAAACGTTTCACATTGATAGAAATTAGACTTTTTATTGATGAACAAATGTGGAAACAATTTTTCAAGGTACACAAAGTTAGGATGAGCCAAGCGAAAATGCCATAACATTACTTGACTCTCAACTAACATAGACTCAGAAACAAAACTGATAGAATTAGAAGCAAACTCAGAAACACAACTTGACGGATGAACTTGTCTACCTAGAGGATCATTTTCTTTGAGCAGATATAGACCACTATGCATCTCAGCACTGCCAATCACCTTCCTCGAATTCACTGCCTGAAATTCACACAAGTTTGAATAGAATTTAGTCACACAGTTTAAGTCACGAGTAAGTTTGCTAATTGAAAGCAAATTGCAGTCCAATTTCGAAACATAAAATACTGAAGAAAGATGAAGATCCTTGGTCAATTTAATTGAACCGGTTCCTGCCACCGCTGTGAAAGACCCGTCAGCAATCCGGACTGCGGAATGACTCGTGCATGGGCTATAATTGTGAAAAATATTGATGTCTCCAGTCATATGATCGGAGGCTCCGGAGTCGACTATCCAAGGTTTCAGTTTCCTATTATGCACAATATGGGCAGAGAAGGGAATACCTTGGTGTGCTAATAGACTGGTTGGTTGTTCGGTAGATGACTGTGATGCTTGAGCGGAGGAGGAAATATTACCAATCAACTTTTGCAGGGCTTCCAGCTGCTCCTTGGTGAACAGACTGGTTCCTCCATTATTTTCTGGTGCAATAGCAGCGTTTGCATGTCTTTCCCTGTTTGGTTTCCAATCAGCAGGTTTCCCGTGTAGTCTCCAGCAAGTGTCTTTCACGTGACTAAGTTTCTTACAGTGCTCACACCATGGGTGTCCCTTCTTGGATTTATTTTCCTGAGATGAGTTGCGAGTGTAAAAGGCTGACCCTTCAACAGGGAGAGTAGTTTGATTGCCTGTAATCATCAACTTCTTCCTACTCTCCTTTCGTCTAACTTCTGCAAAAGCCTCTCGAATAGTAGGAAGGGGTTTTATCCCCATGATTCTCCCTCTAACTTCATCTAGGTCTTTATTGAGACCAAGTTGAAATCTGAAGGTTCTCTTCTGTTCAACAATTCTCTGATATAGGGCTGAGTCATCAAGACACTTCCAAGTATATGTCTCGTACATATCCAATTGTAGCCAACAACGTGTGAGATTGTTGAAGTATTGAGTGACACTTGTTTCTCCATGTCGTAGGTCGTACAATTTGGTCTTAATCGCGAACAACTCAAATGAGTTATCAATGCTGAAGTATGTTTCATGGGCAGCCTCCCAGATTTCCTTGGATGTCCTTTAAAGCAAAAAATTTTCTCCGATCTCCTTGGTCATGGAGTTTATGAGCCAAGACATAACCATGTGATCATCGGTTTTCCAAGTTCGGTATTTAGAATCTGCCGTGTCTAGAGCAGGGGTTTCACCTGTGAGATGTTCATCTTTTCCTCTACCACAGATGTACATAAACATTGACTGTGACCATTGAAGAAAATTATGGCCTTGGAGTTTATGGTTTGTGACAGGATGAGAGGAATTATCAGTGATGATAGGGACTGATGAGTGTGGCTCGGTTGTGGAGGTGATTTTTGATGAAGAGGATTGTGAAGCCATGCCGTATTTGGTCATAGTGAGAATACGGGAAGGGAAGGAAGGATGAGCTAGAGTTCAGAGACCGACTTTTATATGAGAATAATCTTCTTTTCTTATTACTCAAATGAATTACAATCTAGTATTTAACCTAAGGTGGCCGGCATACCAGTCCACACATCTAGGAAAGGAAAAAAAGAAAGTGAATCCCCTTAATTAGGAATTCCACCAAAATAGGAAAGCGTGAAATATGCTATACCAAAACAAATCAGAAAAAGATACTAAAAATCTATTCTAACTAAATATACATATTTTCTAACTAATTACATAATTCTACATAAAACAATGTTGATTGATACAAATGATATGCGGAACTTCAAGGGTCCGTAACCTCCTCACTTGGAATGAACTTGATAAGAACAGAATATAGACTTCAACTAGAAAGAATTGAAAGAACGAAAATGATCTTTATTGACTAACAGAAATGAATTACACTAGCAGTTCTTCGAGATACTGCCAAAGCTCCCTTGCTCAGCCTTAGCCAAGAATTCTCTACCAGACTCTAGTATTTTTCCCTGCTTCACTCAGTTCCCGACCCCCCTTTTAATATCCTCTGCCTCCTCTAACTAATTCCCTCCCCAACTAAAGTTCACACTAACTAACTAATAATATCCTTTCTAACAAACTACTAACTTCTCTAACCAACTAACAAGTTCCTATCAGAACTCCAAGATTTTTCCAGGACAAACCTGTGGAAGAATGTGTTGTACACATGTATAGACTAAATTAGGAAAGTTTGAATATAATAGTTAGTTTCCCTAGAATTAGGTTGATTTGGTTAGTTTCTTTTTTAGCGTGATATCCCACAGATTATGGGATGTGATTGTCGTTTCTAAAGGCTAGGGCTCATATATATAAACCGATTGTAATTGTCATGCAATAATACAATTTTTCCAATCAAATTGCCACATGGTATCAGAGCCTTAGGCTCTTTATTCTGGGAACGGAAACCCTAGCCTTCATCCCCAAGGGTGTCTTTTTTTTCTGTCCTGCTATCGAGGGGGTATTATGAAAACCTAGCTTTCATCGCAGGGTTCTCTTTTCTTTTTTTTATACTATTGTCGAGGAGTTTTCTGAAACCATGCTTCATCGCCAAGGGTTCCTTCTCTGTTTTTCTGCTCTGTTGTTGAAGGGTTGTTTTGTGTTCTGCCGCAACTTTTGACCTGCCACTTTGTACGGTTTTTTTGCACGGTTGTACAGAATTGTACAAACACCCGACCTCCCCCTGCTTCTTGCCCTGCCGCCACTGCTGCCAGGAAGCTTTCGTAAGAGAGTGCCTGAATTGTATCAGCCTTCATCGCTGATATTTTACTTGACTCAACCGGCCTTAATTGCCTTGAGACTGCTTGGTTTGATTGAGGATGTCGGAGGTGTAGAAATAACAGCTACGATACAGTCGGAGGATGCAGAAATCGTTAGGCCTCAAGCCGGGGAATTGCAGAACATTCAAGCCGCATATAGGTTGACTGGAAAAAGCTATCTTAAATGGTCCCAACTTGTCCGGACTGTGCTAAAAGGAAAAGGAAAAATCAGCCACATCTTAGGGACAGGGCAAAACTGGAAGATCCACGATTTGGAGCGTGGGATGAGGAGGATTCGATGATCATGGCATGGCTATGGAACTCCATGACTCCGGAGATTAGCAATATATGTATGTTCTTGGCCACTGTCAAGGATGTATGGGATGCAATTCAAGAAACGTACTCCAAGGCAAAGGATGTTGCCCAAGTCTACGAAGTCGGGGTTAAAACGATCATTGCAAAACAAAGAGATAGGACTGTCACTGAATATGCCAATCAAATGAAGGCTCTGTGGCAAGAACTTGATCATTATAGGGTGATTAAGACCAAGTGTTCCGATGATGCATCAATTTTGAAGGAGTTTATTGAACAAGATAGAGTTTATGATTTCCTTGTTGGACTCAATCCAGAATTTGATTTAGTTAGAATTCAGATTCTTGGCAAACAGGAAGTTTCAAGTTTCAATACAGTGGTGGCACTCATCCGAGGAGAAGAAAGTAGAAGGGAATTGATGCTTGAACCAAAAGGGACTGACAGTTCAGCTTTAGTTGTTAGTAACAGCAATAAGACAGCCACAAATGTAGAAAAAGTGCCAGCGGTCGAGAATGGGAGGACTAGCCAGCCAAAGACTCAAAACCGTGACTACAAAGACACTCTATGGTGTACCTACTGCAAGAAGGCACGTCATACTCGTGAGCGGTGTTGGAAATTGCATGGAAAACTACCAAGCCGCGAGTGGGGACAAAAAGGAGAGCAACCGAGGAACAATGGACGAGCCCGGATTGTAGCAGTGCAGCCACATGAAGGGACATCACAAGAGATGGGAAATCTCATCCAAGAAGAAATTGAGAGGGTGAGATCACTTATTGGTAATCTTGAAAAACCATTGGGTACTTGTTCACTGGCGTATTCAGGTAAACTTCCCTTCTCCATTGGATTAAATGTCTTGGATATAGCCTTTTACCAGCTCCTGGATTATTGACTCGGGAGCTACCGACCATATGACCCATTCATCAAAAAAAATTTCCTCATATACCCCGTGTCCAAGTAATGAGAAAATAGTCACAACCGATGGATCATTAACTATTGTGGCAGGCATAGGTGATGTCAAGATAAGCCCATCACTGTTGTTAAAAAATGTTCTTCACGTCCCTAGGCTAACCACAAATCTTGTTTCCATCCAAAAGCTCACTAAAGATTTACACTGTAAAGTGATTTTTAATCATAGTTATTGTGTATTTCGGGACAAAGATTTGGGGAGGACGATTGGACATGCTAGAGAACGGGATGGGCTCTACTATCTCGAAACACCAAGTCAATCCAACACTACTAAGGGCATAACATCTCATTCTCCTATCTCAAAGTCTTTTTCATTCAATAAAGAAAAAGTCTGGCTTCATCATCACAGGCTTTGACATCCATCATTTAGGATTATTAAACTTTTGTTTCCTTCTTTATTTAAGGGTCTAAAGGTTGAACATTTTCATTGTGAAGTGTGTGAACTTGCTAAATACAAACGTGTATCTTTTTCAATCAGTAATAAAAGAAGTTCCATTCTTTTTATCTTATTCATAGTGATCTTTGGGGTCCTACTATTTCCAATGTAAATATAGCTAAATGGTTTGTGCCGTTCATTGATGATTGTACTCGAGTCACCTGAATCTTTTTGCTCAAACAGAAATCCGATGTTAGCACTATTCTTTCAATTTTTTGTTATATGATAAAGACTCAATTTGGGGTCAATATCAAAAGATTTAGGTCGGATAATGCTAAGGACTATTTCAATAAATTCCTAACTCTATAATTTCAGAAAGCATGAATAGTACATGAGTCCTCTTGTGTGAGCACTCCAAAACAAAATGGAGTAACAAAACGGAAAAGTGGTCATCTCCTTGATTCAACAAGATCCTTCTTGTATTAGAAAAATGTGCCTAAATCTTTTTAGAGAGAAGAAGTTCTTACAGCCGCCCATATCATAAATCGTTTGCCTTCTAGAGTCTTAGTATTTAAAAGTCCAATAGATGTCCTTTCCAAGTCCTATCTAAACCTACACATCACAAATAATCTTGTTCCTCGCATATTTGGGTGTGTGGCATTCATGTTCATAGTCAGAACCGGGAAAAATCAGATCCAATGGCATTAAAATGCGTGTTTGTGGGATATTCTTCAACTCAAAAGGGGTATAAGTGCTATCATTCCCCATCAAAAGGTTCTATGTCTCAGCTGATATGGCCTTCCATGAACAAGAATCTTATTTCACTGTTCCTTATCTTCAGGGGGAGAATTTAGTAATGGAAGATAAGGGTAAGGCATATTTTTTGCTTCTTGATCTGCCATCTTCACCACTTCCCCGTGTCAAGATAGCCTAGTCCCATGGATGTTTCTACCGAACCTACTGAAAATGCTCCTCCCACTGAACCCACTGAAAATCCAAATCCTGAGCCTCCTGTAAACCCACTTACAAATCCGGCCCTTGATAGTGTGAGAGTTGGCAAAGGCAAAGTGTTCTCGAGAAGGAAGAAGGTTGTCCCTGAATCTGTGCAAGTCCAAGACTCCAACCTAAATCCTGAGAATGAGGTAATAATTTCTAATCCTTCTTTTCAATCTGAATTTGAGATAAACAATGATGACCAGGACCTCTCTATTGTTATTAGGAAATGAGTTAGAGAATGCACAAATTGACCCCTATACCCTCTTGCACATTTCATGCCCTTTAAACACTTTTCACCATTCCATAGAGCCTTCCATTGTCAGCTTAAACACCATTGCTATCCCTGCCAGTTTATCTAAGGCTTTAACCAATGAAAAATGGAAGCAAGCCATGAATGTGGAGATGGAGGCGTTGGAGAAGAACAAAACTTGGGAGTTAGTGAAGTTACCTGAAGGAAGGAAACCCGTAGGGTGTAAATGAGTTTACACGGTAAAATATAGAGCAGATGAATCAATAGAAAGATACAATGCTAGGTTGGTGGCCAAGGGTTATACTCAAACCTATGGGATCGATTATCAAGAATCGTTTGCTCCAGTTGCAAAGATGAACACTGTTAGAGTTTTATTGTCACTAGCAGCTAATGATGATTGGGATTTGCAGCAGTTTGATGTCAAGAATGCATTTTTGCATGTAGAACTAGAGGAGGAAATTTATATGGAAGTTCCACCAGGTTATAATAAAGGGTTGACTGCTGGTACAGTATGTAGACTAAAAAAGTCCTTGTATGGACTTAAGCAATCACCGCGAGCATGGTTTGGGAGGTTTGCTAGAGTAATGACAGCTATGAGATATAGGCAGAGTCAAGGAGATCACACTTTGTTCATTAAACACTCACCTTCGAGTAAAGTTACAGCCCTATTGGTATATGTTGATGGCATAATTGTGACTGGTGATGATGATAGAGAGAGACAACTTCTAAGTCAATGTTTGGCTAAGGAATTTGAGATCAAGACGTTAGGAAGATTGAAGTATTTCCTTGGGATTGAGGTGGCTCATTCTAAGCAAGGCATTTTCATCTCCCAACAGAAGTATGTTACAGATCTACTTAAAGAAACCGGCAAGATAGCATGCAAACCAGTGAGTACTCCAATAGAACCAAATCTCAAGCTTGGAGAGGCAGAAGAAGATGCTATGGTGGATAGAGAGATGTATCAACGGTTGGTGGGGAGACTCATTTATTTTTCTCACATTCGGCTAGATATAGTGTATGCGGTGAGTGTGATCAGTTAGTTCATGCACAATCCAAAGGAAGCTTGTCTGCAGGTGGCATACTGAGTTTTGCAATATCTCAAAGGGACACCAAGTAGAGGTATCCTTTTCAAGAGGAATGAAGGGTTAGTTCTTGAGGCATACACAGATGCTGACTATACTGGGTCAGTTATTGACAGAAGATCAACTTCAGGTTATTGCACCTTCCTTGGTGGAAACCTGATGACATGGAGGAGTAAGAAACAGAATGTGGTAGCACGGTCTAGTGCTGAGGCAGAGTACCGAGCAATGGCTCAGGGTGTGTGTGAACTACTATGGTTGAAGATTGTTTTAGGGGATCTGAAGATTACGTGGGATGGTCCTATGAAACTTTATTGTGATAACAAATATGCAATCAGCATAGCTCACAACCCGATGCAGCATGATCGAACGAAGCACATGAAGATTGACAGACACTTCATTAAAGGAAAGTTAGATAGTGGACTGATTTGTACACCTTATGTATCTACACATGGCCAACTTGCTAATATACTCACCAAGGGGTTAAGTAGTTCAGTGTTTGAGAGTTTTGTATCCAAGCTGGGAATGGTGAATGCCTATTCACCAACTTGAGGGGGAGTGTGGAAGAATGTGTTTTACACGTGTATAAACTAAATTAGGAAAGTTTGAATATAATTGTTAGTTTCTGTAGAATTAAGTTGATTTTGTTAGTTTCCTTTTTTAGTGTGATATCCTACAGATTATGGGATGTGATTGCCGTTTCGAAAGGCTAGGGCTCCTGTATATAAACCGGTTGTAATTGTCATGCAATAATACAATTTTTCCTCTCAAATTGCCACAAAACCTAAAACATTTCCCTCCCTTTCTCCGTTCCCCTCTCCCCCTTTTATTTTTCTCTCTTTGCTCTACTAACTAGAAACTAACAATCTTTCTTAGCAAGCCTACTAACAATCTTTCTTAACAAGCAAACTAACAATCTTTCTTAACAAGCTTTAGAAACAATCTTTCCTAACAAGCTTTCTAATTCTTCTTATTATTCCTAATGTATACTTGCCTAAGTAAAGGCTCATCAGTGGGGTGGGTATGGTCTGGGCACGATTTCAAGATTACCATTTTTTTTTTTTTTGGGTCCCAAAACAACAACTTGAACTATATTCCTAATGAAGGATTAACCTTTATAGTTGACTCTTACTTTTCAGTTACATCCCTTGCAGTATTTTGATTTTTGCCTGCGGTGATTTTTCCCCTGCACGCAAATTATGTACTTCAGTTGCCCCCTGTGACTTTCTTTATGTGCTACCTGTTTACTTTAGTTACCTCTTTTTCTTTTCTTTTCCTCCCGGGGTGGCAGCTTCTCCATGTGTGAACTTTATGCTGATGTTATTTCCTCGCGTGTGCATACATAATCATGAATCCTGTTTAGAGTGACATGTTTGATAGAAAATGATTTGTGATTCAGATTGCAAGGGAGTTACGGCTGAGGGACATTGGTGGCATTATTGTGGTAGACTTCATCGATATGATGGATGATTGTAAGTCCTTTTTATTTCTCATCAGACTAATGATTGTCTTCTAGAAATCCTAGCTATTCTGATAATGATATCGGAGGATCTCATTGCTATTACTCAAACAAGCATGAAATGTATGACTGTATGTTCGTCCATGGGTCGAATTAGATTTGTAATTATTGGAATAATTGTTGGAGACTCAAATGGAGAGTACACATGGGTTTCATTTTTATAATCAATCATCTTCTTTTGGAAATCCTAGCTATTTTGAGCATGATATCGGGGATCTCATTGCTTTTACTATTATGACTGTGTTTGTCCATGGGCCAAATTAGATACGTAAGTATTGGACTAATTGTTGGAGACTCAAATGGAGGTACACATGGTTTACATTTTTGTAATCAATCAATTTCAATTTCCTAGATAAAAAGAAAGTAAGAAGATCCTGTGTTGAACTTCCGATTCATCTAGCCGGTCTCGGATTCTTTATTGATAGAAGGTTTGGCAGACATAACCGAGTTTGGTCCTTTGGCCTTAAAGCAATTTAGAGCATAGTATTGGAGATAACTTGGTTTAGCAAGACTGCGTAAAAAAATTTGTCCACCAGCTAATTCGTGAAAATTGTTATTGGTTTTATTTAGTTTTGGTGAACAATATACTTTGCTGTAACTGCTTGAATCGCATATTCACCAGTGTTGACCTAGAACTTTCTCTGGTTAACTTATTTTTATTTCTTGTTTATTCAAATTATGTCAGTTATTAACTCTTTACCTGTTCTATCTTGTCCTATAGCAAATAAAAGATTGGTATATGAAGAAGTTAAGAAGGCTGTTGATAGAGACAGGTCAATGGTTAAGGTCTCTGAATTGTCCAAACATGGACTTATGGAAATAACAAGAAAGAGGGTATGGTTCTTGACTGCAATTTTGTCTTTCATATTTTCCTTTCTCAGTTCTTAACGAGCAACATAAAATGGTTAAGATAGATGTATGGCTGATCCTTGTCCAAACTTGAACTACGTCCCAACTAATTGGGACTGGAAAAATCAAATATCAAATGATAATCATTTATCTCTAGATTTGAGGGAATCCATAGCTGGGAAAAACAAAATTTTCTGGTTCATAAAATGCTTGATTGGTTCAAGTGAGTTTAATTTTTGTGTCTGATATAAATTTTGGCATGTTTTGGACAGGTTCGACCTAGTGTGACATTTATGATTAGTGAACCATGCACCTGCTGTCATGGTACTGGGAGAGTAGAAGCTCTAGAGACATCCTTCTCGAAAATTGAGCAAGAAATCTCCCGGTTACTTGTAAGTAAACTAAAGAGTGACATCTTACGGTTTATGTGCCATCTAATGCTTAAGGATGAAGCACCAGAAGAACTTTGGACTATTTCAAAATGCTAAAAGGAAAAATGATGGTTCTGTGAAATTCATTTCATTGTTAACACTTGAAGCATTTCTGTACCAAGTTGTGTGTTCTATGAAGGCAGGCTTAGAATAAATGATGACCCCTCATTTGTAAACAAAAACTTATGTTCAGCAACATAACAAAATGTAAGTAGATGTTTTGTTGGACTAAGTTATAAACTTTGTCAGGTACTGATGGGCCGGAAAGCAGACCCTGAAAACCCCAAATCCTGGCCGAGATTTATTCTGCGAGTTGACCATCACATGTGTGAGTACTTGACCTCTGGAAGGAGGACACGAATCGCGCTCTTGAGTAGTTCCCTCAAAGTCTGGATCCTTTTGAAGGTACGCTTTATGTCGGCTGATAGAAACCCAGAAGAATGAATGCAACTTGCCCTGTTAAATAGCTAGAACTATGGTATGACCGGTCTTTTTTTGGTCGTTCTGCACAAGCGATTCATCAAGAATCAATTTTGGCCATTGAAATTTGAACTGCCTTCTGTCAGGTGGGATCCAAAAATTAAAGTTTACAACAATATTAGGTTCTTTTTAACCATCATTTAATGCCTGAAACAGCATTGTATAGCAGGACCGGATTTGACTGGCCGTACCTAGGGGGTCCCATTTAGATATCTTAAATGAACCGCCTGTGTGATTTGCCATGTTAATGAAAAACTATGTGGGAAACATAAATAGTCTTTTATTATGTTCACATTGCTAAAAGACTAATCCTCTGCTATAATTTGTCAGGTCGCTAGAGGATTTACTCGCGGGGCATTCGAGGTCAAGCCATTTGGGGAGGACAAGGAAAATGAAAATCAGCACCAAGTTAGCATTCCAGTGTTACGACCAACTGAAACCAAAAATAACCGCCCCGGCAAAAAGGTTACTCTAATTCCTGTAAAAAAGTGGAAGGCAGGTAGGAAATGAAGTTTTGCAAACTGAATGGTTCCTCTTTTGTAAAAAAAAAAAAAAATGTTTGTGATTCAAATGTCGTGAGGCAATGAACAACAGAGAAAAGAGGCAGGGAATATTCTTCTTACTGTTGATAGCGTGTAAATCATGTGTTTCAGATTGTAACCGTTGAAACCAGCATTTCTGAGCTATTAATTTCGCATTGTATTAATGCTAGGTCGTGTAGTTTTGTTCATTAGATCAATTTTTCCTCAATAAAATAAAACAGTTTCAGAGGAAGATACTAGGGCAAAATTTCTGGTTCCTGTTGGATACTATTCTTTCTCCCTACACAAATTTATTCACCTTGTAATATGAGTTTCAATAACACAACATCAAATATTCTACTAAACCAAGGATTTCCACCAAAAACGTTTTTCATTTTTTATTTTTTATTTTTTGAGTTCTTCTCCTAGAAGAAACAATATTGACAAAGGCTCAAATCCTCCATGATCTGTTCTACAAGGAATATGCAAAAGTAGAAGATGTAACATGAAACGGTATAAGAATAGGAATTTATCTATTTTACACCTTTTTAAAATCATTGTTACGCAATTTGTCCCGTGTACATGTTATAGTATAGGAGCAAACAAGCTCTAAAATTATGGGAAGAGAATTATTCTGCTTGTGGCAGCATTTTGTGGGAACTAGAGAATACTATTGGTGGTTTTTGCAAAGAGGTAGCAAGGACCACACTAGAGATTGTATGCATGCCTACTTGATATAGGAACAAACCCACTTGACAATAATGGAAATAGGCGATTTGTAATTTGTAAATCAAATTTAGTTTTGGTAACTATGATTGCATTGGTCCATTATGATGCTTGTCCCTAAATATTTACTCCAACCATTTATAGTACCCTACGTAACCAAACCAATGACAACCCTATATTGCACTTGGTATGTGAACTACAGACCTTTTATAACTTCCTACTTTTATTGTAGCCAAAATCCAGTAATTAACCAGGTGCCTCAAAAAAGGTTAATCATCTAGTGCAGGTTTCTTGAAAAGCAGTCCTAACAATACTGAAAAGAGATATCTGAGAGAGCTCAATTTCAAAACCAAACACGTTAAATATAAACTTAAAACTGTTATAAGAATCCAAGTGATAAAATACTAGCAGTTGCTGTTCTAGACGTACAAAACTCATAGGGGTACTACATAATGCTAAAATTATGAATTCATGCTTACAAATTTTCAAATGCACGAGAAGAAAATAGCGAAAATGACACATGGATGTTCTCTAATAGAGAAACCAACAGCAGCTTCAAAATCAATGCTCGTGTGTTTGGGATTTAGCTCGATGCGGTGCTGCAAGTGTTGATGCCATCCTTGCAATCCTTAGTGAGATCATTAAAAGTTTCGAGCTGCTTTTTCCCTCTTAAGAACACTTCAGTATCAACTGATACCCTCATGTATCCGTCAAATTCGACCGGGTTCCCCTTGTTGAGCTTAGTCATCTCAGAGTACCACTCACTCTTCTCATCCCAAAGGCCCTTGTACTCATCAAGAAAATGAGTGGAATACTTGTCCTTCAAAGGGTCAAAGAAGGATTGATCAGGTTCATTTGTTGAAATGTACAGGTTTCTCCCATCTTCAATTTTGTCTTGCAAGGTCGAAAGCAGGGCGTTAGGTGAAGTATCTTGATCAAGGTTGGGCCACAGCTCCTTGTTCCTCACCTTTTCTCCTCTCACAATGTGTACGGAGTCGTAGTCCCAGTTCAATTTCGTTGCAATTGCAGAAACTATATCCAGCAACCTTCTTGACTTCCAAATCAAATGCCAAGGTCGCTGGACAACAGATTCCGTTTCTCCTTCACAAACTCTATACCAGTAATTATCCGGCTCCACAGATCCAAACTTTCTCATGATCAAAGCATCCTTGACATCCGCAAGTTTCATCGGCGTCACCTTGAAGTCCTCCACAAGGTGAAGGCTCATGCCATCTCTCTTCTGCCATTTGCTCCAATCTGTCCAAAACTGTCCCTGGTCCAACACAGAGGCCGATTCTCTCAAATGCTCGAAATCGAAGTAAAACCTGAAATCCTTCCCTTCCTCGTCCTGATTGGAAGAAGTGTAAATCGAAGAAAGACAAATGCTCAAATCCATAACCAAAGTTCGGTTAAGGTACTGAGCTTCACCAAGAGCACAAAGGAAACTCCACAAGTAGTGGTTAATGTTCTTGCACCTATCTCCACCACCAACATAAATCAAGTACTTGCCGCGACTAAACGACCCTTCGGACTCAACCACAGGAAGGGAGTCATTCACAACCTCCCCAACAACAGGCAAAGAATTAACCTCTTCTTGCTTTAGAGGTCTCTTCTCGAACCCGGGAACCTGATTCCTCTTCCTTTTCCTGGCAAGCACACCGCTATGGTAGTCTCCAATCTCAGTAACACTCAGAGTACAATTCATCGACCTCGAAATCACAAACCTCCTATAGTCCTTGTAAAAGGAGGCAGTCTTCCCCTCCTTAGGCCTAAACCGCCACGCCATATCACAAGTCCCTGCCTCCGGTCCAGCAACCGGTTTCCCAAACCGGTAAAAATGAATATCGGGGAATCGCTCTATGGTGGCCCTCATCAACAAATGGAACACTTCCGGGTCCCTACAATCAATGGGGGTATCCACATTGCCCTCACAATCAGCCGACTTCCCTTCATCAGTACTCCCACCATCCGAATTAACATCACTCGTCACCTTTTCCACATCGGTTATGTTTATAAAAGTCGAGAATGCGGTCTGGTTCGCAGCCATGAAATCCTCACCGGTCTTGACCACCGTGTTGTCGGATTTAAAAGTGGCATTGGAGGTGGATGTGAGGAAAGTTGTTATCTTGGTTGATGGGTGAAACAAAGGGTCTTCTGGTTCATAAGTGGCGGCTATAATTGTAAAGATCAACACTCCAAGCACAAAGAGAGTAAAACAAAGGTTTCCAATCAGGGCAAGAGCATTTGGACCCAAATTCTCTGGCCGGAAGGTTCCGGTTCTGGAAAACGAAGACCGACCCAACATTTTCTGAAGCAATAACCTTGTTCCAGAACTAAAAAGGAAAATACCCAGATCACCAAAACGCCAAAAAGAAACACACACTCAAAGATTCGAGCAAGGAACTAAGTGGGTCTTGTTCCTTTTTCTATTCAGTTTTTTTTTTTTTTTTTTTTCCAGATCTTGGAACAAAACGGCAAATGGGGTTTGAGAGATCTACGAATTGAGGAGAAAAAAAAAAGTAAGAAATGAAAAGATTATCTGGCTAGAAACAAGAATATGAAAAACTCAAGTAGGATTTATTAAGAACTTGATCTAGTTTGTTGTAATAATTTTCTTACCTTCTTCTTCTCCTTCAAGAAGCTCAAGCAAAAACAGCAGAAAATTCCATCTCCGTTTTTTTCTCTCCCCCTTTCTTTGTGATTTGTGAAGCGTGATTTCTGGGCAGCTGGAAGTGTTGAGATTTCTCTGATGTTGTGACTTTATTTATGCGTGTATGTGATAATTAAACTATAATGATGAGTTTTAGAGTGAGCAGGTGGCGCAGTGCGCACATAAGCTCTGATTTTCCACGTGTATTATACACGTGTCAAAAGATAACAACTTCGGCCTATTGTGCACACCGGGCTACAAATTCCTCGAACACTTTACTAATTAAATTTTTAATTTTAATTTTATTATAATTAAAAAATTTTAATAAAAAATTTTATATAAAATTATATCTTAATTTAAATTAAAAAATTAAATATGAGGCTTAAATTTTGAAACTTTTTATATTTTTCAATTTCTTATTAGATTTTGGCTAGATTAGGACTTTGTGTTTTCGTGTGAATGTGTCTTTCAATGGTACATAAGTGACAGACAGACACACCGACAGTGGCAAATATGTAAATTTAGGGTCACTTTAGCAGTTATTGGTCCCTTTTTTTTTTTTTTTTTTTTTTTTTTTAGTAGCAGTTATTGGTCCATTATTCATCAACTTATTTATAATGTTTAATTTTTGGTTGTGACTTGTTTAATGTTAATACTTAAATGATCATGTTATTGTTTTCTTTTATATATATATATATATATATATATATATATATATATATATATAAATAAAGATCTTTTGAAGGTTGAAGCTTTAAAGAGCTCGTTTGCACATGGATTTAGGCAAGAAAATGAGTACGTTCTACTAGGCCATGACAAGTTCTGGTCAAACAAAATAATATTTAGCATTAAAATCTAGCAGTGATTTTTGCAAGTCCAATCTAAAAACATTTTAATACAGGCAAACAGACGGATTAAGAAATTATTTTAATAGGGCACTTTTTAAATATGTATTTTATTTTATTTTAGTTTTTCTTCAAATACTAGTGGTGGAATATTATTTATCTTTTGTGTGTTTTTTTTAATTATTTAAAATTATTACTATCAAGTATGATTAATAATATTTTAACAAAAAAAAAATTATTGTTTCTGATTATTGCTTATTATGAACTTGTACATGTATAATATTTGCATTTCCAAGCATAGAGATGCAAACTTTAATAATTAAAATCAATTTATACTTTTCTAATTTAAAAAATAATATCATAACTTTTTTAAAATAATATTGTAACCTATTAAAAATTATGGAACTAAAGATATATAAAGTGACGATTGGACGAAAATCAACAAACTTGTACCGTATGTAATTATAGTTGAATATAAAAAGTTGAAAAAATAAATAGAAGATATAGATATAAAGATATATAGTATATAGTATAATAAACATGTAAAATGCAAGATTACGCAAAGAGAGAGAGAGAGAGAGAGAGAGAGAGAGAGAGAGCAAGGTGGATCAATTAGTTAAAAATGTATCTATTATAGTCATATTTGAGAAAATAAAATTTTAGAAGAATACAAAAAAAAAAAAAAAAAATATATTTAAGTAGGAACTTATTGGTGAAAATCTATTTGAAGAACATGTAAAATGCAAATAGTTTTTCACCAATAAGTTCCTACTTAAATATTTTTCACCGAGAATTCGTTTGTGCACAACTTATAGGAGCTGTAGCCCCCTTTCAGCCTTAGCTAGCTCCGTTCCTGTTTGAATTTATTTATCTCTTCCCCTATTTGAATTATTCATGATTGATTTTGAAAGAATCTCACACCGTGGAATTTTTAGTGGAGTGCTAATCTGAAGACATATTTTTTAATTATTGAGAATGCAAGGTTTAAAATTATGGTATCGTTTACTTCTTCGATTTGAGTTTTTAATTCGAGTTGAGATGTGATATTTTCTGAGAGCTTTTCACTGTAGCAAAAAAAGTTAAATGTGATATTTTTTGAGAATTTTTTTACTGTAGAAATTTAAAATTGAAAATTCAAATTGGTAAAATGAACGATGCCTATATTTCAGTTACATTTGGATCGTGTGTTCAAAATATGGGTAAGAGAGGATGATGCAATGCACCTTAATGAATTAATTAGAGACATGCATCAATTTAATGTTGGTCCAGTGTTATTGTTTTATAGTTAATAAATGACTTTATTGTATCTACAAATGAATTTGGATTTTCTAGGAGAAATTTACAAAAAAATTTCCTTTAAAAATGCATGAATCTAGACTTTTACCACTTACTCTTATTAAATATCATTTTGTTAATGTAATTATATGATTAAAAATATTATAAATCAAGAATAAATAATAAAAATTCTGACCATACACTTTTAAGCGGTGTTTGTTAAGATTATCCATTTTCTAAATATGAAAATAGAAAGTCCAAAAAGAAAGTCCAAAAGAAAAGTCCAAAAGTTTTCTGTTACTAAAGGTTCATTTTTTTTTTCTCTGAATAAAACTCTTTATTAAAATGCTAAAAAGAGGCTAAAACATGGTAGCCACCTCTTCAAGGTTAAAAAAACCAACCCAGCCCTAGTCCATTTAGCCAAACTGTATGCACAACTGTTCTCACTGCCAGAGGTTCATGTATTTGAATGTTGTCGTGTACACTCGATAATTCTCTCAATATCTTGCATAAACTTTCTATTCAGTAGAATCATCTCAATTTATTTGGCATTTTTTTAGTGAATTAGTAGGTCAATAGATGCTCTATTTTCCTTAAGCTTCCCCATGACATCACTCTCACCACCTCAACACATTGTTAAATACTTGATGTTTGTTATAAGATCATTTTTCATATGAATCCACCAAAGACATACATTACTATTTAAACTTGAAAATTCAAATCCTGGTATTCATAAACGAAAATAAAAAATAAAAAATAATAAACGACTGAAGAGATTTTGGGTATAAATACAAAGTCAAGTATTTTGCTTTGAAATGGCATTATTGGTGTTGGTATTCCTTTCTTGAAGTGGATAGGTTGTTCAGAGCCTTTGCACGTTAGTTGTAAAGGCTCAAGGAGGATATAAAGTGGCGTCTTCATTAATGATAAACATTCTCATACTAATTATCACCATCACCAAATCCCTACTTATTTTTTTTCTTTGAATAGCTCCATTGTTTTTAAGAAAGAGAACCCCATTGCCAACCTCTTTCTCAATAGAAAAGTATTGAACAAGCGCAAAGCGAATCAACAAATAACAGAAACGCCTCCACCAGGCCAAAAGGAAAAAGCTGGAAATTTTAGCGGTTCTAAGGGACCAAAGAAAAATGGAGAAAGACAGCGCCCAACAGCTCGAGTTGTGCGCCTTAACATTGCCCGTCCTCCTAGTCCAAATAAACTAGCTAGCAGGACTGAAAATGTCGCGCTAAAACGCGAGCCTCAATCTTGCAATTTTCCACTTCCCAAGTGCTATGCCCGACCCCAGAAATGCGGTCGCACCATAGACATTGAAAAGGAGAGAAGGTACAAATTTTCAGACTAAAAGGAGTTAAGGACTTCAAAAATTCAGTAAAAAGAAGACGATTGGATATGCAACCTCAGCGTGACAACTCTCAGGCTCTTTTTGATCACAAGTAATGTACATGTAAATTAGCATACAGTTCTTTCATATTTACATTTGCCCAAAAGGCAAGATTTTTTTTTTTTTTTTTATCACGCATGAGTTAACAAGATAATCCACTGACAAGTCAAACTCCAGTCATCTCTGCACATTTTGGTATGGTAATTTAGCTGGTAGAGTAGAGTTTTTAACTGGCCAAACAAAACACGGATTCAGTACAAAACTCTACCCAGTTTTCTCGCATTCAAAGCCGAAGTGGGTATTATCATGAAGATGAAATATTGGAAGGCGTACAAGATGCAGCTCTATGTTGAATCCTACTCATGCTGTGCTCCATACTTCTTTGAACCATGTCTTGCAGAAGCCTCTTGGCGGTTTCTGCAGCCTTATCCGCTCCATCAACCCTCGTAGCAATGTCGTAAACTATTTTCTCTAAAACAGAGGACGTCAGTCCCTTCTGCTCAGGTTTATCCCTAAGCAAATCAAGAAGGGTGCGAGCTCTCTCTTGGGCTTCTGCTGTGCCCTCTACTGTCAAACGCAGAAGGCCTGGGATTGCGCCTTCTTTGAGAATGAGTTCCCGGTATTTATCCCGGGAGCTCCGGCATAATGAAAGCAACGCTCCAACTGCGTGTTCTGTGCTGACAAGGGATCCATCTTCAACAGTCTCTACTAGTGCCAATATCCCACCATCTGAGTTTGAGATTGCAACTCGCCCTTCTTCAGAGTTCGATAGGATCTCAAGTAGAGCTGTGGCCTTTTCAGCAAATTTAGAGTACTTCTTCTTGCATTCTTTGAGAAGGTTAATAAGAGGAGGGACCGCTCTAGCATCAATAATTGGAAATGAGTTCTCTTTGCAGCTAGAGAGATTGTGCAAAGCTGTGACAGCATCAACTCTTCCTTGAACACTACCAGAGCTGAGAATCTGAACCAGGAGAGGTGCCGCTCCAGAGGCTGCAATAGTTGGCTTGTTCGTCGCAGCAGCTGAGAGGGTTAAAATAGCTGCTGTGGCTAATTCCCTTAGACTCCCATTTTGGAACCTCAAGAGGTCTACAAGAGGAGGAATGGCTCCAGCTGTCACTATCTTCACCTTGTTTCTGATAAATATGAAACAATGGCAATGGCCATAGCCATGTGAGATAAACTGACAACAGATCCTAATGATACACTAAAACTAATGAATTGAGCAAAAAAAAAAAAAAAAAAAAAATGATAAGGAAGGCCACAAATCATAAACATTGTGAAAAAGCATCGTGCACAAATTCAGAAGAAGTTCAGAAGTGATAAAGAAACTCAACAATATCTGATTTTGAAGCATAAAAGTTGATAAGGAAGGTCACAAAGCATAAAAATTGCAAAAACGCATGGTGCCGAAATAAAGAAGAAGTTCAGACGTGATAAAGAAATTCACAACATCTGATTTCAAAGCATAAAACTCGTGGAAACGCATAGAAAAGTATCCAAATACGAAAGAAACTCACATAATATGATACAATTTTGCAATATTTGCTAACAAATAATCACAAAATAAGCTCATTATCTTCTGTAGTTTAGGAGAATCCTTTTTCTAAACTGGAACTAAAGGAATGGAGGGTTGCTTTGCTATTAGCAGGATATTTGTGCTACATTCACAAGATGAAATTAATACATAGAATTAGCCCCATTTCAGCCAATTGATTCTTAAGACTAGAAAATTACAGCTCCAACAAATTTCTCTCAACCATCAACTTAGAAACATAATTCAACACAAGCAGTATCAGTAGCAAGCAAAACAAGTCCTCTGTAGAAAACATCAACTTTTTGCAGTGCTAAAGGAAAGAGACAAATAATTAGACTCAAATTGCTTCTTGTAAAGCATGTCCTAAGATTTAGCTGTGCTCAGGCACTTTGCTTTTCCTTTTTTCTAAGTTCCAACTAACCAAACATGAATGAAATAAATTTTCACAGTTTTTAGACTAGAAAGAGCCAATTTTTTCCCCTCCCTTCAAATAATGGCTGAAATTCTTCTTAAAATCACTACGAAGATAACAAAATATTTTCATTTTGTTCCTTTTTCAGTATTTTCTTAGCAGCGAATAGAAATTGAAATCGACTCCAAATAGATTCGACGGATTGAATCAAGAGACTTCCTTGAAGAAAACCTCAAATGAACCAGATTTGGAATTCCGGTTTGGTTAGAAGAATTTCAACCAAAAATTATTTTCCGATTGGTTTATATAATTCGTTTTCATCTTCTTCTCCATCTCTACCAGATTCAATCTCGTCCGGTTCGATTCGAAATCTAAGCATAAAATCACCATTTATCATCAGCAGCCAGAGAGAGAGAGAGAGACTGACCGTTCGTCGCGAACAGCAAGATTGAGGAGAGCGAGGAGAGAGGCTTCGCGAGCATCAGGATTGGGAGAGACGAGCATCAGAACCAGAGGCTGAATCACACCCGCAGCTCCCAACTTGGAGCGGGTCTTGCAAGACGAAGACGACGAGGAAGAACAAGGAGAAGACGAAGAAGACAAAGAATAACAAGAAGAAGAAGAAATTGTAGTTGCAGACCTCCTGACCAGCCGTCGGATGTCTCTGGCGGCTTCAATCTTGGCCTCCAGATCGCCATGGATGAGCTTCGACGAGATTTCCATAATCAGATTCTGCTTCCTCTGGTTCCGTATTTCCTCCGACTTTTCCTTCCTCCCTTCTTCATCTTCTTCTTCCTCTACTGCAACTGTGGCTTCCTCTTCCTCCTCCCCTCTCTCTCTCTCTCTCTCTCTCTCTCTCTCTCTCTCTCTCTCGCACTTTTCTTTCCTTTCAGATTTTCTTACCGTTTATCTAGTTTTCTCCATTTTTATTTCTCCTCCTTTGCCTCCTTTCCCTTTTCTATTTTTCCTAATACCGGATTAAAAAAAAAAAACAATTTATTTAAGGGAAAATTGAAAATCAAAATTTAAAAGAGATAATTACACTATACGGTAAAATTTCGCATCAAGAATTGAAATTTAATAAAAAGTATAGAGAATAATTAGTCATTTCCAATCAACAAAGCGGAATTATTTTGATAGGATATTAGAAAAAATGAAAGGAAAAAGAAAAGGAGAGAGTTTCTATTGTAATGTGCAGTTTCACTAAAATGATTTTGTTTATATCAATATTTATAAACATTTTTATTTTGATTTTATAAAATAACATTGAAAAAATATATAGTGTAGTTAATGCAAAACTTTCAAATATATATATATATATATATATATATATATATATATAAAGTGAAGAGTGCTTCTACCCAGATAAAAATAGGAGATAAATTTATCATAATTAAGTAATTAAGTATGATTATACAATCAAAGTTGTTTAATAATACACACACACACACACACATATATATATATATATATATATTTATATAAATATAAAGTCATGGGGGCGTGCTGAATAAGAACAATTGAAAAATGGGTAAGAGTGTTGGCCTGCAGATTCTGATGGTCACAAGATGATACCAAAGGGACGACAAAAAACACCCAAAAGAGTCACGACAAGAACAAAAGGTCCAAACTATACCGACAAATTAAATTCCTCAAGAATTTTTATATAATTAATCTTCATTTGTTTATGCCCATTCTCCAATAAGTGAAACCAATTAGTTTAATCAGTCAAGAGCTTTGGCGGACAAAGAATCATTTGGCATATAATTAGGCACAACTTTAAGTAATAATTATTAGTCCTTGCTACCTTAGGTAATATTGATTAACCATTTTTACATGCTCTAAATTACAAAGAACTCACTAGAGACCCCAATTTTAAATTGTTGATTTTCATCAAAATATATCAAATGTCATTAATTTGATATAATTTTAATGTAATCTGACGTTTTAAAAATTATGTATTAGATAATTTTCATACTATTCTATTTTGTTCCTTGTTATCTTTAGGTTGGAAAAAACAACAAACACAGATACAAGAAAACAGAGTGCCCACCCCATCAAAAAGAGGCTTCCAAAAAAGAAAGAAGAACAGGCTTTTATGCTTAGACGCCCTTTAATAAGGCAATATTCTTCTTCCTACTGGCTGAAGAAAAAAACTGCCAAGCTGCAACTCTTCTTCACCTCCCATTTACAACCACAAGGAGCATTTTCACGTTGTGTTGGCCAAACTGTTTCACAACCAAACTAGGGAAGCTTCAAACTTTTGCATATAAAGTATTATTGATGTTTCTCTAATACGTCACTCTTACTAGTAGAGTCAATTCCTAACTATTAGATTTGATCAAAATCACATTAAATTAAAAATGTTTGTAAAATAGATAGTTTCCGATTCAAATGATAATTAAAAATGATAATTTTTTCAATAGTTCATTTTTTGAGGACTTACTAAAAAGACTCCTTGTTTATAGGGATCAAGTTATATGCTCCCTAGAAAATATGTAAACTCTAGAAAGTCAAATATGTTCATGTTCCAAAAAAAAAAAAAAAAAAAAAAAAAAAAAAAAAAAAAAAAAAAAAAAAAACAAAAACAAAAACAAAATTAAAATTCAATGAGGCCCCAAAGTCTTTGATTGCTGTTAAGAGTTTGCTGCCATGCACATAATTTTGTACCTAATTCTTCCAAATATGACCGTGAACTGGGACTTTCTCTGAATTGTCCCATCTGACCGATCTTGTGCTTTTCATGAATCCTAGAAAAGTCTCGCATGTTTCTTATCAAGAAAGACTTTTTTTTTTTTTTTTTTTTTTTTTTTCCCTTTTCAAGCCAAACTACAGTGTTCTTACCTCACCACTCACTTTTGAGAGAACTTCTTCACGGTAACACAGTTTTTTTAATACACTTTCCTTATAGATCAAGATCTAGTCTGGATTAAGGCCACAAAGTAGGGACTCTGAATTAAAATTACCTAAACAAAGCTGGACCTTAAATAAAAATAAAAATAAGTTGAGCTGAACAAAATCAATCATATATTGTTTGGTTTGGTTTCATTTCCTATAAAATTTCAGGGGTTTGGTTTGGTTTGGTTTTCGTATAGAATTCTAGACCAACTCAGTGTAAACCGAACAGCTTGAATTTCTTGGATATTTTCCCTCCAAGGCCCCATCACAAAGTGCAAGAATGATTCGCGTTTATTTTAAGTAATTTGGTAGAGCAAGGTCAGCAAAGAACCTGCATTTGTGAAACCCTATTGTCATAGTCCTGAGTTATCAACACTGTCAAATATCAATGTGAAACCCTCTAGTCCTCGTATTTTTCAAGCTTACATAGCCGGTCATAGGTGATTCATTAAACAATGAATAATGCAAATTGTAGTCTACATAAATTCAAATCTATAAAAAGTATACCAACTTTGCAGCAGGGAATGAAGATGATTGGTGGGGCATGTTCGCCGTGCCGAGAAATAATCATCCTCTATGAGTCTAATGGCATACCAGAAGAGAAGATTGTACAAATTTTGAAATCATAATCGAATTTATAAGCTAATAATAAGAAAAAAAAAAAAAAAAAAAGAGTTCCCCTTTTGTCATGTATCCACATGCATCAACGATCTATCGGCCAACAGAAAGAATTAAGCTGACTTTTGCTTACACCAATACAAAGTTCACTACATTTCCTCTTCTTGCTATCAAAATTCACTTTACAGGTAAGAGACAGCCGAAAGAGAAAATGAGAATAGAAAAATTACTTCACCAGCCTATAATCTTACCTTCCAAAATCCTATATAACCTCAAACATTAAGGAGAAAGGAAAGAATTGAAGCGATTCTCACCACTAAACAGTGTAGACAGTAGTCCAAGGAAGTTCAAAACTTGCGCGTTGCGAAAAAAGAAAAAACGACAAGACAGGAGATGAAGAAAGCACGGGGATAGGCAGATGAAGCTTGAAACTATGAAAAGGAAAAAATAGTAACACTCATATAGCAGCAGCAAGAAAGAGGAAGACCTGCACATGCCTACCTTGACTAACTAAAAATGGTCAACATCAGTTACAGGTGGTGTGCACCTTTTTATGTCCTCACCCAAGCAATCGGGAGATACTATTGGCAAACTTTTCAGCCTCTTTTTTGTAGATTTACACTAAAGCCAGCCAACCTTGTATCTTCTAGAGGTCTCCCCCCATCCAATAGTGTGAGGTCCCTAAAAAATCGCGCGATTAGACCTGCATTCGTCGTTTTCCACTGTTTACAGAAAGCCTATCCTTATTCAGTAGTTACTTGGCCAGTTTATTTGGGTGTGCTGAGGCTGCTGGTAAACACCACCTCCAGGTCCCACCATATCAACAGCCCCAGCCATGGTCTGAGACTGTTGCAGAAGTGGGTGAACAGTTGTTGCTGTTACAGCTTGAGCAGGGTGGTAAATACCTGCAAATGTACCATGGCCAGCCTGTGCTGGGGTGAAAGCCACATGCTGACCTTGTGGAGGGAGATTGTAAAATGAACTTGTAGGCAGGCTCGATATGTCTCGGCCAGGTGCAGCAACCCACATGGCCGAACCTTCACTCTGGATAAGCAAAGCAATTCATGAGCATTTTACAAAATGGTGAGCATAAAATTGTGAAAGAAAAAACAAGAGCGTGGCAAGAAAGAAGATGGCGGCAGAACATGTACAGCAGCGTACTAAAATAGTATTAACCAGAACTGACACTTGTCCCCAAGTTAGTCAGACTGATTGATTTAAAGGAGAAGTAGATAATTTATTTATAAAAGAATGTAAACGCATTGCATGATACAAAGATGAAACGGCCCAATCTTTATCCAGAAGCACAAAGAATAAGGAAATTAGCAACAGGTGAGAAACAAGAATTAAAAAACAAAAAAACAAAAATCAATACAAAAATAAAAAAAAAAAAAAAAGTACAGAACAAAACAAAACGAAACAAAAAACAAAAAGGAGTGCAAATTATCAAAACCAATAGTTGCTCAGGACTGATATCCCTTAAAGTCAATTACTTTTGCGTTTACCTTTGACTTAAACCCCTAATCCACATGCTCAATTATTCTTTTCATTTTATGATATTAATTAAGAATGGATGAGTAAACTATTTATTATATATCATACTGGAAAAGAAAAGGCCAAAAGCGAACCTGTTGTCCAGCAATGTATACATTATTTTCCTTGAATTGGGAGGGGCCAAGATCATCATTAGTGGTTGAATTCCCAGCTGTTGTGGCAGAATTGGGAATATAACCACCTGGAGAGGAGCCATATGGTCCATAACCACTTGTCATCCCAATATGAGCAGAGTTTCCTGTATTAGTCCCGGGTTTGTACTGTGGAACTGAATATTTGATTCCCGTTGCAGCGGCTGCTGGTGGAGCAGGATATACACCACCAGCCTGAGGTTGTTGCGAAAACGTGCCATTTCCCAAAAATTGGTGGATGGCTGGAGGTGGCACATAGAATGGTGGAAAATAATGACCGTAGGGAAAGTAGTTTGGTGGGTAATGAGATATGTGCATCCCAGCCGGTGGCCGAAAGACAGGAACAGGTTGTTGAGTAACAGCTATTGAACTTTGCATGAGGCCAGCAGCTTGTGTGACCAATGGAGATGGACCAGCTGTGGACAGGACCCCACCCTACAAATTGGCAATAAAAACATCAAGGCATAATAAACATGTAAAATTTCTGAACTCATGTCAGCAATAGTACCTGTTTGTAAATATACAAGTTACTCAATGACCTTACGTATATAAGAACCAAGCATTATGTTTATAAAACCCAAATCCCTAGGAATATCTGTTTTTCTGGAAGGCTAGGAATATCTGTTCCACTCTCTCAATTCCTAGTGTTCTCCTAAGACAGTTTTACAAGAGTATAAAGTAGATAAGATTCTTTGCTTCTAGTATTACTTTCATTATTTAATTTTGTTCCTAATCCTTTCCCACTGTCCAACAGAATATATTTGTCTTTCTACCATAGCACGAACAATTCAACCATACTTCTTTACAACAAGTAAGAACGCCGGAAAAGCTCCTACTTCAATTTGTATAATATACATATAATCATATATAAACACTCCTCACTCCTAATTAGCAGAAAACCCGTACCATTTGGTAACCTATTCAAAAGACAGTGGCACAAAATACAATGCTTGACCAGACCTTCTCAACTTTTGCAATATTTTTTCGTCCTGCCAATACTTAGTCCCAAAGTTAAATCTCTGAAGAAAACTAACCACCTCAACATAAATCTTGCAGAATCCATATGAAAGATGTTCAAAACTCAGAGCCTAAGATTGCATAATGATAGCAACCATTCAAAAGGTAGCTATAAGAGCATAAAGTTGCAATTAACAATATGCACAAGATTTCTGTAAAGGAATTCGTATTGAATAGACTTAAACAATAAATACACAATACCAACAGGATGTCAACCACACATGATTATAATTGATTTTAGAACAATTTCTAAAATAAACCTTTAGTTGCCCATAACCAACAGATATCCAATGTTGAATGTGCATATTATAGTCTTCTTCTTTTAATGGGTAATGCAAACAAAATATAATACCATTTGTATATTAACTAGAGGAAAGGTAAATCCTCAACTCTAACCCGGCATTAATTTGTAGATAAGCAAGAGATAACATATTATATCAATGGTCCACTAAACCTCTGCCTATAAATATCAAATAATTATTATTCAATTCTAAAAATAACTCCTCCAGAACATTATATTAACTAGAGGAAAGGTAAATCCTCAACTCCATTAATTTGAACATAATAATTATATCAATGGTCTACAATAGCTCTTATATAAAAATAAATCAGAAACATAAAGTTCTCTAAATCGAAAGTTCTCTAGAATGATAAATTCTCAGAATAACTCCAAAACTTCTCCCAGCATGCATAGCAAAAATAGGTGTTTTACTAGTGCAAACCTCTTGTGGAGACTGTGGATTTGGAGGAGGCAATACTGCAACATTCCCATTGTACTTGGTAGCAACACCAGGCGAGGGAAAAGGAGAAAGGCGACCATCGGTATCAGCACCTGAGCGGTAAAATTGAGCATAATAACTTGTTGGATCAAAGGGTTGAACCTGTAAATACAAGCAGTCAAACACAAGATGCGATCAATATTACAACACAATAATAGACCATCAGTAATCATCTTCACAATTGTCCATAGTAAACCAAAGAAATCTTTAACAGTTTAGTCAGCAGATTACACTGCAAAATCTTAGAAATAGCAAGCCAGTAATAGCAGGCTAAAAGGATGAGTTTGATATAACCCCAGTTTGTTTCACTTATGTGAGGACAAAAAGTGAGGTAGATTAGTGTGTATTGTGTTGTAGCTATTGTGCTATGTTGATTATTGATTTGAGTTGTATTGCTGACGTGTATTAAAAAAAATAGTGAGAAAGGTTGTTAGGAAATCCAAGTGGTTAAGCAGTCTGTCAGTGTGCAAAAGAGATATAAATAGCACAACTAGTGATAAGTAGTAGGCAGTTAATCGTAGGGGAAAGTCTTGGGCAACCAAAGCAGGGAGATTCAACAGTATCTCGAATTAATGTATCTTCTGGAGATTTAGCTCTATATTGGTTAGGGAAATTCCTTATTCAATAAAGTTTGATTCAGTACTTTCAATTTTTTGTGCAATTGTGCGTTTTTCTGTGTGAATTCCTCTGGTTCCTATCAGAGTTGTGGACACTTTTTCTTTAAATTACTGTGAAGCTAGACTTAATAGCACGGGAAAAAAAAATGAGGAAAGACGACTCACAACAAAGCTTGGAAGGCGAGAAACGTCACGAGCTTGAGACTCAGCATTTTCTAGTGGTGCAAGCTGACTTCCCAATATAGGAGGTACAAGCCCAAAACTGTAGGTTGAAGAAGTATTCACCATTGAGTATTGTTGGCCTCCGGATGGCAATTCAGTATCCTGCTTAGATTCATTGGGCCCAGGGGTAGCATTGGATGAAACATCACCCTCAGTAGATGATAAATTCTCAGGTACATGTGTAGGTGATTCTGGATGCTCAGGATAATCCCCTTCATCAGCAGTTGCAATGACATTCTGGTTGCTGAAATCAAAGGAATAAATAAATGTGAAAACAGAACACAATGGGGTCCCTGCTACGCCATTCAGCTAAAAAGAATCCATATAGACAATACACAAGCACATATGAGGTCGACATAGAGACTGAAAAAGGATATCACTCAAACATTACAAACAGCATCATCATAATTGATGAATCAGATGAGGGATGGAAATTATAAGCTATAGGACCTTTTGAAGGGAGGAAAAAAAAAAAAAGCAGTGAGTATAAACGTGATATACCAAACTGGGGCAAGAATTTCATTATTCTACATACTAAGGAGTCATTTGCTAATGTATTACTCCCATTTCTGAGGTATATTGACTTGACTCTTACACAAACCAATAATAAAAGATTGTTGCTCCGTCCCTACTCTTACTACTCCTTCATGAAAGCAATTTTCCTCTCCCAAAATTCAACACAAGAAGAGACATCCATACTCTTATTACTCCTTCATGAAAGCAATTTTCCTCTCCCAAAATTCAACACAAGAAGAGACAATAAAAACACCATGCCTACTCTAAGCTGGACAACAACTCAAAGCACCAAAAACTAAAATAAAATCACAAACCTAGAAGACTCTTCCTCCGCATTTTCTTCAGCACCCTGAGAGGTTCCAGGCAGAGGTGTAGAACTCTTGTCACTCTCAGAACCAATTGTATTGATTGTACTTACTCCAAAGCTAAAGCCAAAACTTCCAAAGCTCAACTTGGTTCTTTCAGATTCAGGAACATGAATGTGATTTGGTAAAATAACATGTTGACGTTGCTGAAAGTGTAACTCCTCCAACTTCTCCTCCAACATCCTCTCCAGTTTTGAAGTTGCATCTTCAGATTCAAGGATATTTGAAACAGGCTGTGACTTGTCATTGGCTTCAACAACACCGGGCAGTGACTCAGAAGCACCAGCTGTTCCAGAACCTTGAACAGCCTTTGGTTTCCACTCTTTATTGGAACCTCCTGCCAATGAAAAATTATAAATCTAATGTAAACTCATAAGCAAGTAATCAAGGGGTTGTCCTTTTAAGCAAGTAATCAAATAATTGAAGTTGAATTTGAGTTATAATTTGAGTTAGATAGAATTTTAAACTGAGTAAAATTGAGTGAAGTTAAAACTTGGGAACTTAAATAAAATTGAAATTTGAGTTGTCTTTTTTTGAGTTTTATGTGTAAAAGAACATGCCCCAAATAATTGAATCTTGTCAGTAGATATTTACGTCAAACTTGGGCAAAATATTTTCTATACATCTTACTCATCGTTGTCACTGATCTGGTCAATCTATTAACCAGTTAAAAGGTCCGTTTAGAATTAAACTTTTGCTTTAACACTGACTTCCTATGTTGCAGCAGAAAAGAGAATGAACTATCAAAGTAAAGATATACACCCCTAAAGGGCAATATAACAAGCTGCAAGAAGCAACTAAGAAACCTGGGAAGATAATAATGATGAAACACTATTAATCAAGCAGCAAAACATGAAGTAAAGATAATTCCAAGGTCAACAATATACTTAAGTAAAGAAACAGTTAGAAAGTATACCCTTCTGGGTACCAATTCCTTGTTGCGACCGGTTACTGTAATTGGAAGATGGCCGACTATTTGAAGAGCCCATGTGAGTTGATGTTGATGAAGGTTGTGAAAACTCAGTGAGCTGACCTTTCCCAACCCCCTGGGACTTGCTTGGCATTTTAACTTGTGCAGAAGAGATACTAATCTCAGAAGCTACCATGTAGTCATTGGCAAAAACTAATCTACGTTAATCAACAATGTTCAACTTTAAACGACTAAACAAAAGAAAAAGGTTTTCTGTGGTTTGAAAATCCTTACCAGCAGTTGATTTCTTCTCAACATGGAGAGTTGCATTTACCTCACAAGAGGCACGATGACCCACTTCACGTTTAATTGCGCCTACTGCACCTGGGACTCGCGAATCATTAGACGGCATGAGTACTGGATCTGAAGATGAGAAACAGACTGTTGATGTAGATGTCGGCATTGGCAACACTGCGCAACTACTGGAGCTTTGTTCAGGCTGCTCATACGAATTATCATCTGCAGATGCAGTTATGGGCTTTTTATTCACATCAACAGTGTGGAGTGTAGTGCTCAAGTTATCAGTGCCAACAGAAGTTGAATCCCACTCAGGATCACTTCCTACTGAGATAGTCGACGCATTTGCAACACTAGTACTTCCAGAAGCAATAGTTGTAGGACCATTAGAAATGACAGAAGCAGAGCTGCAAAAAAATCAACGATGTAGTTTATAGAAATTGCTCAATCCTATTAAAACAATCCATGGATTGGAAGACTGAAAGTAGAAATTAGAACGACCGTAAAACTTAAAAATTTAGCCACCTTGTTGCTGAATTTCTTTCTTTATCCTTGGTCTCATGAGAGGTTTGCGAAGGAGTAATAACCTTTTCCCCACCTTGCAGACCATTCTCTTTTCCTGGACCTGGATTTTTGCCACTGCCGGCATCTAGAAAGTGGAACGGTGAAGTAAATTAAATCCAACCACATAACTGACTCCAAGAAAGAACTCATGTTGTTCAACAATCATACAATATCTAAGAAAATGTTTTTGAATCATAAAACTTCAACAGTTATGTCAATATAAAGACATACAATCAATCCTAAAAGAGCAAGTGAAGAGAAAAGAAAGGCAAACTACAGGAGTTGATAAATAACGCTCCAAAAAGTTAATACTTGGGCTTATTCTTTACCATTTGATGGATAACGAGGTGAAAAATTTGCACGACCACCCCTGCCCCCACGCCCTTGTGTTCCAGTCCTCCACCTTGTCTCCGTAGACTCTCTGTTGTTCACATTCTACAGAAAAATAAAGAAAACTATTTGAAGTATTGAAAAGTAAATTTTAAAACCAAAAATAAGTCTAAACTTAAATGAAATAGTAACGAAGTGCAAAAAACATAGTTGACAATTTCCTAAGGTGTACGTTCACCACCCACATTCTACAAATGAATCAACACGCTGATATAGTCAACTATCAAGGAAAGGGGAAAAAGCAAAAAGATGTCTATCCAACATGCTATTCACTTAGTTCGTTATCTCTTCAAACTAATCAAGCTTGCATTTTCCTAAATTATCTACCTCATGCATCCATTCACTGAATTAATCAAACTCCAATCCTCAAGATATATAAATCAATCTGACTTTGTGGAGGGGAGTGAGTCTTAGGTGGGGGGAAAAATGTCAAATCAGTCAATCTATCCACCTAAATTTGCAAGGAAAAGGTTTCAGCATATCAAATATAGGAAGGGGATATTCCTAGATCATTGTGATCGCATGATAAGATCACTTACCTCTTTTCTCCTATCACGCTTCCTTTTGACCTCATGAAATGTATCTGTAGAACAATACGCACACTATTATCTTGTTTTTTCAGAAACAAATTAAATTAATGTTGGATCAAAAACAATAAAAAATTTGTTTCTCAAATTGAAAATTACAGTACTGAATCAGTACTCGGTAGTATATCTGATAAATAAAGATGCAATTTAACAGATATGCAGAGTCAAATCTTGCCCAAACCAATAACCGACAAGTTGATCTTAAAGTATATTAACATTCTAACTGACGCTTCTTCCAATCTCCTAAGCATATCCAACCGTCAGTTTGAAACATTACAGGGAAAATTTCTAATTACACAATAAGCGGAAATCAGATATCAAAGTTAAAAAATTGTTCAATATAATTCTTGATCCAGAAGTGTTTCCTCCAGATGTAGATTTACCATTGTTATTCAATGCTAAGACTATAAAGCTTCTTGTATACATCATAAGTGGTGCTAAACCATCAGTGAAAAAAATGGTTCTGCAGTAGCAAATGGCAGGTACATGAACCAGATAACATAAAAAATCAGTGATCAGTCTGAAGTTAAGTTTATTTTTTCTTGCATTTCTGAGCAACCAAACAGAAAGTTAAAGGTTAAAAAGAATAATCATTAAAATCATAAGAATTTGGACCCCAAAAATGCCCCCCACATAATTAAAATAGGCAAAATCATCCTAAGCTAACTCCCAATCTAGTGAGAACTAATTCGCATTACAGACAAAGAAAACTCAAAATACCGAATCAAAAACATTAACAACACAAAACCTAAATAAATAAATAAATAAAAGCCAACAGTAAATAAATAAATAAAAATCCGATGGATCGATCACAGTGAATGAATCGCCATCAAGATCACGAAAGCAATCGTATCGTATAAGGTACCCTGAAGAAGAAGCTTCTGGGCGGTCTCGTTGGGATCCATGGAGCATTCCTTGAGCATTGCGTATATTTCGTCATCGCTGTGGTTGCCGGCGATCTCCTTTAAGTTCTGGATCGTCTTCCTCACACTACTCGGGATTGAAACCCTAAACCCACCGCCGCTCATGTTCGCACAGAGAAAGTTAGAGAGAGAAAGATGTAGAGAGAGAAAGGGGCAATGGAGGAGGAGGGGTCGGGGACTGTGGGGCTTTCGGATGAAACTAAACGAACATGTAGTGGGGAAAAAAAAATAAGGAAAATGGAAAATGGAAAATGGGAAAATAAGGTTAAGGAAGAGAATAGTGATCTTTCCTTTCTGTGATGGGTATTTATATTTTTGAATTGATCAAACACTACATAAGAAAGAACAAAGCTAAGATTTGATTAAAAACACAGAAAGATGAGAGAGAGAGAGAGAGAGAGGACAGAGAGAGAAAGGGGGAGGAGAAGGAGGAGCAAAAATCAAACGAGAAGTTTTTTCTTGTGCAAAGTGTGTGTTTGTGTTTTTTTTTTTTTTTTTTTTTTTTTTTTTATATTTTAGGTATTTGTGTTTTCCTTTTTTTATCTCTTTTGTTCTTTTTTTCTCTTTTGTTCTTTTTCTTCTCTTTTGTTTATTTTATTTTGCTCATATTTTTTTTTTTTTTCAATCCAATTTTCTGTTGGTGTCGACACTTAACTTAAACTCTATTCACTTTATGCATGTCACGTTTTCTTAAATTCTAATGAAATATTTAGTAAGTAAATTTATATTATAATTTAAATTTAAAATTTATTATAATATTTTTTTATAAAAAATATATATAAATTAAAAATAATTTTAATTTTATAATTTTAATTTATGAATTAAACGTCTCATAAATTAACTCGTTGAATATGAAAGACTTTTCATTAAAGGGGCTTCAATAGAGTTTTTAAAATTCAGGTATTTTGGGAATCGTTCACGTGTTAGAACAAAATGTGTTGTTGTTTGATATATATGGTTGTTTAAAAATTTATGGAGAAAAAATAATAATAATTATGATTTGTTACACTGTGCAAAACAAATAACGTGGGAAAACTACATTTCACTTTGTGTGAGGAGAAAAGGGTGGCAATCATTGCTTAGGTATTGATCTTGTTATTGGCAATGGCATTCTAGAGCCCCCAAAATGTAAGATAACATCACGAACTTGTTGAGTAAAATTTTTATTAAGTTCTGTTTATTTTATCGATTTGAATTTAAAATTTGAGTTTTATTTTAGTAAAAAACTCTTAAAACAGTCAGATTTAATTTTTTTATTACAGTAAAAACTTCTCACATAAAATCACATCTTAACTCGAATTAAAAATTTAAATCAGTTAACTAAACAGATCCTAATCTTTTTCATACAAAACAATGTGGTCTTGAATCCGTTAGAGAGAAATGCATTTATCTCGATGGGGATATAGGTAAAATTATCGAGCAGCTCTTAACAACAACAACAAATATGTAATGCGTATGTTATTGTATTGTGTAAAAATCTTTGCAAGCATCCATTTTTCTTTTATTTTCTTTTGTTTTCCTGTTTTTTAAATGCATATGTTAATGCATAATGTATTTGTTGGGGGTATTTTTGTCATAATAAAATAATCAGCTCCTTTTTTCTAAGTCTTCCCATTGATGTCCAGAAATGCACAAAGCAGTAAGAATTGAATTCTTCCTCTAGAACGATTTTTTTTTTTTTGAGAAAATTGTGTATTTGTCTCCAAAAAGAAATCCATATGTGAAGTAAAAAGTTTATCCTTTGGGAAGACAAAAAGTCATGTATCGCCATAAAAGGAGTTTGGAAAGATGAGTAATACCCTCCACTTGGCGCTTTAGAACATAAGTGAATCTGCAGAAGGATCTATTTAATTTTAAAGTGATTTGAATTTTTAATTTAAATTGAAATGTGATTTTATGTGAGAATTTTTTATTATAATAAAAAAGTTAAATGTGATTGTTTTTTAGAAATTTTTACTGTAACAAAACTCGAATCGATAAAATAAACGAGACCTAAATATTTATCTGATTAAGAGTTGCTCCATTCCCCCACTATCCAAAGGTAATACCTGCATCATTGTCAACACAAATATATAAGCATATGCTTGTAAAGTATATTTACATTATTAAATATATGGATAGTCATAGTGGGGAATGAAACTATGGATGCTTGAACCACAATTAAAATGTAAGGAACTTGTATGCATAATTTTAGAATTTTTAAACATCGTTTGCTTCTTCTTTTTTAATTTTTCGAAGGCGAAAGATAAGAAAAATCTTAAAAAATAAAATATTAGTTTAAAAAAATAGTGTCATTTTTTTATCGTTAAATTAGAATAAATTAAAAAAAATATAAAACAAAAATTTTTAACACAAATTTAACGATTAAAAATAAAAAATTACCGATTGTTTTATTCTGGACTCCCAATTTTTTCCTTTTTGGGTATTGTCTTATGAATATTTGCTTTTGTAAATTAGAATTTAATTCGAAGTACATATAAATATTTAGATTTGAGTATTGTGACATATAATGCAAGTCTGTGCAGGTAGATTACCTCTGCATTTGTGAGGAGAGGAACATTAGTAAGATCTGTCAATATGCACAGTTGTTTGCTTTTTAGGCTTTTTATGTCACTATTGGATTTTTACTATATTTATTATTTAATTAAATCAATTTAAAAGCCAATCCTTTTCTCTTTTGAATTTCAAGAAAAGGAACTTTTTTTATTTTTACTTGAATATTGGTCTGACAAATTTTCAGTCAGAAAATAAAAATGAAGTGATAATAATTGTGTATCATAACTTTGTTTTTCTTTTGTTATTGATAATTAAAAAAAAAAAAAAAAGGAAATAATAGTGGAGGTTTTTTTTCCATAGGTTAAAGGTAAATCTTTCCTGTTTGACTTTTAAGAAAAGTAAAAATAAAAAATAAAACCGATAGGAAAATAATTGCTTTAAAAGTTTTGGATACACCTACATGGCTCTATATTTTATTTTTCTCCTAGTGAATTTTTATTTTCACACTTTTGAATTTATACGAGTTAGATAGCACTGTTATGCACGTGAAGAGTAATTGTGTGTTAGTTTTAATTATCGTGTTATTATTAAAAGTATATAAAATTTAAAAAGGGAACAAAAATGAAAAAAAAAAATTAAGATAAGTAGTCAAAAAAGGGTAACAGAAGAGTAAATTGAAGAAGTAAACAGAAGAGTAAATAAGTTTTATGGCAAAAGGGACTAAAACGGAAAAAAAAAAAAAAAAAAAAAAAAAAATTTCTAGGCAAAAATTTTATAATGGATCAGATGAAGAAATAAATACATTTTAGAGCAAAAAAAAAACCAAAAAAGGAAAAAATATATATAAAAATTTCAGGGAAAAATAAAAAAAAAAGAGCTAAATAATAAATAAATATGCTTTATGACAAAATGGACTAAAATGAAACATATAAAGTTTTAGGGTAAAAAAAAAAAAGGTTAAATGGCCTATCGTTCGCAGGTGATCATGATTTGAAGTTGTCCATTGTTGAATCAAATGCGAGCAAAGTTATTTCTTATATTTAGGGGATGTTTGGTTATTTGATTTATATTTAGTCCAAAGTGCTAAATCGAAAATGGGTCTGACCCTTAGTCCAAGTGCTTTGCTTTAATGCTTTAATCGGAGATATTTGGTCCGTTCTCTGTAAGGACATGTTTATTTCGCGTCAAAGGAAAAGAGAAAGTAATAAGTGATTATATTTTTATTTTAATAATGTATTTACTTATAAAATTAATAATAGACTCCTTTTAGTATTGATTCTTTGTTAAAAAAATAAATGTTAAATTTATTTATTTACTCTTAATAAATTATTAAACAATTAATGATTATCAAATTGAGTAAAATGACATTTTAGTGATTACATTCACAACATTGTTATTCATAATTTTAATAAACATAAGAAAGTGAATGAGATTGTTTCTCATTACACCAGCTAATAAGCAAGCAAACACTTGAAACATAATGAATAACTTTTAGGACTCGTTTAGTTTGTTAATTCGAGTTGAGATGTGATTTTATGTTAGAGCTTTTAACTGTAGTAAAAAGTTAAATATGACTGTTTTTTAGAATTTTTTATTATAGTAAAATTTAAATTTTAAATTTAAATCGATAAAATAAATATGATTTTAATCTTGTTACTTTACTTCTTTTCTAATCTCATTACATTTCTTATTACATTCTTTTACGATTTGATTTAATAAACGTGTCTTAAATTAACTTTACTTGTATCTTTAGTCCACGCTCTACAAATGGGGTTGCTCATGGTCTTGCCAATTTTAACCTTAGATGGGATCCTCTCTTTCTTGGTTGGATTCCCTCCCATGTTGGCTTTTCAATGTAATTTGCTTGGATTCCCTATTTAATGCTATATCCTATAAAAAAATAAAACGATAAAGATTCCTTTGTCAAGACATTCTTTGTATTGAAGAAAACACAATGTTAGAGTAATACCAAAAAAAAAAAATTGTACTTTTCGTTAGGAGGCTCAAGCTAATCCATGTAATTATTCCTTAGAAAAAAAAAAACCCCATGTAATTATCATCATATCTAAATCTTTTTATTATTATTTTTAAAGCTGAGAAATCATCTATCGTGTTTAAATGTATTACGAGCCAACAATTATGATATTTTCAATGGCTCTATTGCGAGAAAAAAAAAATAAAATAAATCATAACTTTTATATATTAACTGATGTATTAATTGAGTTGTCATTTTTATATTAATAGGTGTTTAAAATATTATCACCTCAATTAGTGATAAAAATTACATTTATTGATTAAAAGATAATAACTCAAGTGACCCATAGTTAGTATATAAGAATTGAGATTTGAGTTGGTGTCTCAAATATTAGTGAAAGTAATAACTTTATCAAAATAAAATAAAATAAAAAAAGTAGAATTCTACAATATCTAATCTAAAAATCACGGAATTTCAGCTGGATGGATAAATGATAAATGATGAAAAAATCTGAGAAATTCAACTTATACTAAAATAAAGGGATGCAACAAATACACTGAAACTACCACAATTTTTTATTATTTTTTTATTTTTAAGAAAAATACATGGTTTCAAAGTTTTGTGGAAGCCTATAATATTTATACCATTTTAAGTAATTTATGACTCGTTTAATTCATTGATTCGAATTTTATATTCGAATTGAAATGTCATTTTATGTGAGTTTTTTACTATAATAAAAAAGTTAGATGTGACTGTTTCTGATAGCTTTTTACTGTAACAAAACTCGAATCGGTGAAATGAACGAGGCTGATCATAACATTTTGTTTTCTCTTTATTAATTGAATAATAGTTGTAAGTGTTAGTAATAATATGTTTTACCATTTTAAGTGGTTTTTATAGTTTTTTTTTTTTAGAAGGAAAACTATACTATCATATTAGTTTTATAGTTTACATCAAAATCAAACTACTACATGTATAACGTAATAATGTCATCTCTTTTTGGCAAACAAGAGGAAAAAAGGAGGAGCCGTATCTTTTGGATTAACGTTCTAAACTTAATAAATTGTGGAGAGATCTTTACTTTGACAAATCTGCTTTATTCATGACTTGACTTGGTGCAACTCTTTTCACAATTATTACAAGAGCCATGTCAATATGCCAATAAATAAATAATATGACAACCGCATACTTTTGTAGAGACATTCATATGTTGCTGTCTCGTCATGTTTCCCTACATACTTAACTTTAGAAAGATATTCATGTCATCTATCTCTCTTATATATTCTACAAAAATAGTAAAAAATAAGTCAATATAAAAAATTTAAGAAAGTATATAAGTTAATTTTTAGTTATAAAAATTAATATATTATAATTTATTAAGTTATAGTTCATAATTAGATAAGTTATAACCAAACTTATCAAGTCATGATTCATAACCAGACAAGTTATGGACAAAAACCGTGAATTATGGACAATAACTTATCAAGTTTTGATTCATAACCAGACAAGGACAAGTTATGGTTCATAATTAGACAAGTTATGGACAAAAATAATAATTTAGCATATTTATTAACTTATGTATACTAATACTATATTTCTCTCTTTCTTCCTGTATACTAATACTATTTATTGCCATGCCATGTGAGAATAATTAACACTAATAGTATATTTGTGAGAATAAAACATTAGGAGAAAAAATTAGAGAGGCTTCAGAGTATAAATAAAATATTATGTTCTTTAATATAGAGACAATTAAGAGAAAAATAATTAAAAATTTAATTTAATCATTTCTTAATATTGTCATAAAAGAATGTTGCAACACTTTCAAATATTATTTCTCATATGGCGCGAAATTTTCTTTGACAAACAAAAAAAAAAGGAAAGAAATTGTCTTTATATGAGAAGAAAAAATACATTAAAGTATGAATGTATCTGGGAAAAGTATTTTATTGTGGTGATTAGTAAAAAAAAATATTATGAAGGTCACTTTAATAAAACAACATTTTAAATTATTAGAAAAATAATTTAATTAAGGACATATTTGAAACAAATCATTTTAACGGGAATAAATTAGAGTAAGAATATTGCCGACTGTACGTGTTTGAAGATGTATGATTTTAGGAGAAAGAAAAAAAAAAGAATAAGAGAAAAACTAAGAAAAGCTTTTTTAAAATAATAAAGAGAATGAGACAAAATAACTTGACCAAATTTTTGAATAGTGCATAAAGGAAACTCATTTTTATAATATAGTTATACATTATATATTATAAATAGATTTGCACTTTAATACACTTCGTCTTCATTTAATTATCCCATTTGTTTTGGTGTATTTATAAAAATGGAAATCTCTCATCTTAAAGTTGTTTCAGAGCTCGTTTAATTCGTTAATTTGAGTTTTTAATTTAAATTGAGATTTGATTTTATATAAGACTAATGGCACATTTAGTTTGCTGATTCGAATTTTTAATTCGAGTTGAGATGTGACTTTATGTGATAGCTTTTTACTGTAACAAAAAAATTATATGTAATTATTTATGAGAATTTTTTATTATAGTAAAATTTGAATTCTAAACTTGAATTAATGAAATGAACATAGGCTTAATTTTCACAAAAGTGAAATTTAACTTTATTGTTTCCATATAAGAGCAGAAGATATTGATACAAATTCTGTTGATTGAGCAATAAAACAGATACGGTTAAATTGTTGTTGGGAAAAAATTATTTATTTTTTTTTTTTTTCTCGCTCTATGGGAAAAAAAAAAACATTTTGATATCATGTAATTTGACACTTCTTCAATTTAATATTTTTGTATTTTGAAAATTTCATTAAGTGAATCGGTAATGTTCAATTTTGATTATTGAAAATATGAAAATGCATTAAAAAAAAAAAAAAAAAAAAAAAGAGATGGAAAAGTTTATTTTTTAAAAATTAATCAAAAGCGCGTGTGACTCATTTAAAACTAAAAAAAAAAAAAAAAAAAAATGATAAAATAAATAAATACAAAAGTGAGAAAAAAAAAAGATTTGCAAAAGAGAGAAAAAAAAGACAAAAAAAAAACAACTTAAGAAAAAAATTGTGTAAAATGTTTTGCAATTGAATTTAAAATTTATGAAGATCACATACAAAAAATATTTATGTAGATACATATTTGAGAATAAATTAATTTAGAAGGATAATGAAAAAAATAATATTTCAAATAACTATAAAAAAAGTATTTAAAGGAGATATATTTAAAAATATATAAAAACAAAGATTAAAAGATACAATAAAAATAAGATAAGGGAAGGAAAAAAATAATAAGAAAAAGTCATGTTTAAAATTGATTTTATTTTTATTTTTCACATTTTTTGAGAAAAAAAATGAAAATGTTTTTAAAACAACGTTTGACACAATAAAGACAAAAAATATAAATGAAAATGATTTTTTTAGCTTAGTTTAAAATGAGAGAGAAATGAAAAATGATTTTTTTTAGTTATGTTTTTCATTTTTGTTTTCATTTTCTCCTCTCTCAAGAGAGATAGAGAGAGATACATTAATGATTTTTATACTGAAAATAATCTCTTGATAAAACTTTCAAACACATTTTTAAAAATAATTTATATGATGAGATTGAAAACGTTTTCATTTTTATTTTCATATAAAAAATAAAATTATTTTAAAATGATTGTTAAACATTCCCTTAAAAAAAAAAAAAAAAAAAAAAAATGCTAAAAAAAATTGGAGGCAACCCTAGAAACCTATTCCCTCTTTTAAGGGGAGATAATAGATATATGGACAATATAGAAAGCTACAAATAATAAAAGGGAAAGTTGATTAGAAAAAAGGTGAGAATAACTTGACTAATACTTTGAATATTATCACATTGAATAGTATTTTGTGATCAGATGAATAGTAAAATCATTCCCATTCTCACACTCATTGATATGTTTTTTCATTTGCAATTTATGACAAAAGGTATTATTTTTAAAACATTCAAATTTTTTTTCTTAGTTATCTATCATCTATGTTCTTTCCTTTGAAATTTGTTTGGTTAAAAGAATATTATTTTTTAAAACATTCTGATTTTTGGGTCAACAAATTTAAAAATTTAAAAATCAAATTCAATATTTTTCATCTTTAAAAAAATCTCTTTAAAAAAAGATTTTTAAAACGTTGAATTATTTAAAGATCAAAAAATAAAGGCTTAATTTTAAAACGTGGAATAAAGAGTAAATTTAAGTCAACAAAATAAAAAATAATAAAAAAATGTAAATTCAATATTTTTCATCTAAAAAAAGATATGATTTTTTTTAGGAATATAGTAAGACAATAAAAAAAAAAAAACTACCGGTAATTTTTTATGTATTGAAATTATTGTCTATTATTTATAATTTTTCAATCTAATACGATTTTTTAAAAATTTTACCATATAAAAATGTTATCTTAGTTTTATACTAATTTATCTTTATTTTTTTTTTTTTTTTAGGAAAGTATATGGTAAGGATATTATTTTTCCCCATACACTAACAATCATTGATTTGAATTGGATAGTAAAAAAGATGGAGGAATACCAAAATAAAATAAAGGATCGTTTAGTTCGCTGATTTTAATTTTTAATTTGAGTTGAGATGTGACTTTATGTAAGAGTTTTTTATTGCAGTAAAAAAATTAAATATGACTAGTTCTGATAATTTTTTACTGTAACAAAACTCAAATTTTAAACTCAAATTAGTAAAATGAATAATACTTAAAACTTCTCACATCATATTCAACCTTAAACAAAGTCCATATTTTATTGCTCTATCCTATGATATTGCTCTACAATGGTGACAAAACCCATATTTTTTTCTCTCTTTCCGCTTTGCCATCCCACTCCTCGCGACAGCTCTGACGCCAAGCGCCTCATTCGTGGCACTATCTAGATGTTGTGGGGAAGATGATCCCCTCGTGGTCCTATCGCGACCATGTTTTTTTTTTTTTTTTTTTTTTTTTCAATGGGTTTTTAGAATTTTTTTATTTTTTATTTTTTATTTTTAAGATTGAAGGATACATGAGGAATGTTTTGAGTTTGAATTTGATGGGCAATCCAAAACAATCATCAAGTGTCCCGATTCAAGAAGCAAATGGTTGCCCTTTCCTGGGTTCATACTATTCAGAGAAATAAGGAAATGAGACAAACATCCCTTATAATGTATGAGTATAGATTTTTATCTTCCACTCTTGATTAATATTTTTTTTAGTAAAATAACTATATTAATCAAAAAGATATTAATTAAGATTAAAAGGTAAAAACCCATACTTATACATTATAAGTTTAACAATTTTCTTCGGAGACATCATGAGCATATAATTATCTGTCAAGCCCATCTCTTTTTGGATTTGAATTATGTGGACGTTTGGTTCATAGATTCAGAATTATGATTCAGAGTTATTCTCGATTTACGTATTTTTTTGTAAGAGAAAATACTGTAACAAATCACGAATTATGATTCGAATCATGATACGAATCTACCAACCAAACATAGGCAAATTAATGTTAAAAGTGTTACAATTGGTCAGTAAATTAAATTTTACAATGAAAAGTAAGGGCCGGTGCATAAAAAATCACCAACCCGCCCTTACAATTATGCTACGTCACCAACCCGTTAACCCACTGTTTCAACCAGCCCGTCAACGCGAGTGGGTTGCGGTTTTGCACTTTTAATTATAGGTTCAACCTAAATTGTCAGCTGCTCTTTTTTAAAAATAAAAAATAAATAAAGCATTAGGCATGAATGTTATATGAAATTAGGTTTGTATATTAAGGTAATATTAACTATATTTGTTGACTTTCATTGAGTAAAAAATTATCAATATACCTAGGCATAGCCATAAACTATAAATAACATTTAGACTTACAGGTATTACAAATTAGGTTAAGATCCAAATATGTATTTTGTTGTTGTTGTTTTTTTTTTTTTTTTTTTTTTTTCTCTTTTAGCAAATATGATGAAAAATTAATGATGTTTGATAGTCATATTGTAGTTATTGAATTTTAATAGTTAATTAGGTATGATAAAAAAAGTTAGACTCTCTTTCTGATCTCTTCATTGCAAAATATTTACTTGTTTATTTATTTTTTTTTTCCAAGCCAACAACCAAGTGAAAGACTCTCTTTCTGCCATTAATGGGCTCTGCCAGGTTTCACCTTATCTAAAGCTGGTTTTCTATGGCTATTTTTGTTGTAGCAATTTGGTCAGTTGAAAAAAAAAAATAAAAAGAAGAGGAAGTTGGGTTATGTTTATTTTATCACTTCAGTTTTATTATAGTAAAAAGTTTTAAGAAATAATTACATTTAATTTTTTTTATTATAATAAAGTTCCGTTTATTTCACTTATTAAATTTAGAATTTAAACTTTATTACAGTAAAAAACTCTAAAAAAAGTCACATTTAATTTTTTTATTATAATAAATTTTTTTACATAAAATTATATCTTAATTTAAATTAAAAACTCAAATTAATAAATTATAAATCTTAAAAAAAATTATTACATAAAATTATATATTAATTTAAATTAAATATTTAAATTATTGAAAAATGTAATTTGACTCAAAGCAAGGGCCTTATTTAAAAAAATGGTAAAAGTCCGAGCATCCCACGTGTCAAGTAAATAGAATAGCGACTGTTATAGCAACTATATTTAGCAAAGCTCATCCAAAAATATACATTGACATCTAAGTAAGAATCATTTTTTATTTTATTTTTTATTTTCTCGAGAGCTTTTTTTAGAGAAACTAAAAGAATCGGTGAAGTCGAGAATTTGAGAATTACATCTAAGTAAGAATCATTTTTTTATTTTTTATTTTATTTTTTTATTCTCCCTTTTTTTTATTCAACTCTTTTTAGTTCGTCTTTCTTTTTCTTTTCTCCCATATATTTTCTTATTCTATCTCTTAATATTTGATTTTTATATTTTTAAATAAGTCTCATTTAAATACTCTTATTTTAAATATTATTTTTTCTTAATTATCCTATTAAATTATTTATTTTTAAATATATTCTTATATGAATATTTTTTTTATTTATGATCATTATAAATTTTAATTTCAATTGCGAAACATTTGGCACAATTTTTTTTTAAAATTTTTTTGTTTAATTTTTTTTTATTTTTTTTATGGTGAGATTCTCTAAAAAAATTAACTAATAAAATGCTTTATTTTGATTGGTTAAATTACTTTTTAAATAGTTAATTTTATAAAGAGAATAATTATGTACGACAAGTTATAAATTTTTAATATAAATTTATATAAATTTAACCGTTGAAAGCTTAATTTAATAGTCAAAATAAAATATTCTATTGATGATTTTCTAAGAATTCTCACTATGGAAATTTCGTTTTATTTATTTAGATCTCTTTTTTTTTTCACTTTTATTTTTAAGGACTTTCTCTAATAATTTTTATAAAAATAAACTAATAATAATTTTTTATTTTTTACATATTTTTTTAATTGAATATGATTTTAACGAAAATTAACGGTAAAAAACGATTACGGACGGATTAGTGAAGAAACTCTTTTATTTTTATACTTCTTTTATCCCCGTTTTTTTTTTTCCCTGACCAATTAAACCCTTGCGCTTATATATATAACGTGAGGTTCAGGCCCTGGTCGTCTGATTCACAAACCTAAAAGCTCCACAATTGTCACCGACTCGCCCTTATCAACGCTCTGCAACACACAACTCATGGCTTCCAAGAAGACCGACCACAATCCTCTCTCCGGCGACGGAGCTAGCCCCGGGTTCTCTCTCCTCTCTTTTTCTCTCTTTTAGGGTTAGAACCTCACCATCTCTCTCTGCAAACACAAATCGCTAATGGTTTCCTTTTTTTTTTTTTTTTTTATTATGTGCAGAAAGATCTTCATCGGAGGTTTGGCGAAAGATACCACCTTAGGTTAGAAACCTTGCGTCCAAAAAGCCCGTTCTTTTTCTTTCTTTATTCCGTTATTTAATTTGGTTGATTATTCTTGTATTGTTCCCTGATATTGCGCTTTGTAGCTTTTCTTAATGATGATTCTTGTCTTCGATTTTCCATGAAAATTTTGATGTTTTTTTTATAAAAAATTTGTCGATTATGTGTGTAATTGTTGTTTTTTTGGGACACAGATACGTTTGTGAAGTACTTTGAGGAGTACGGTGAGATCACAGACTCTGTCATAATGAAGGACCGGCAAACCGGTCGGCCGAGGGGATTCGGGTTCATCACCTATGCGGATCCTTCTGTTGTTGACCAGGTTATCAAAGAGACTCATGTCATCAATGGAAAACAGGTGAGGTTATCTTAAATTTCTGTTTTTGTGAAATCAATAGCAATGGAGATTGGGATATTTGGTTAAAAAATTCAATTAGGGATTTGTATTTTTATTCATGTCATCAATGGAAAACAGGTTAGGTTTTCTTAGATTTCTGTTTTTTGTGAAATCAATAGTAATGGAGATTGGGATACTTGGTTAAAAAGATTCAATTGGGGATTTGTATTTTTATCAAAAAAAAAAAAAGGGATCTGTATTATTAGGGTAGTTTCCAATTACCAAGTTTCCTTATTTAGTTTTGGCTTTGGTCTCCTAATTTGTAATTTGGTTTTGCCACTTTGCCTATAATTAAATATGCTAGTTTTTGCTAATCAATTCAGCGAATAGGTAGTGAATAAAGATTGAGATTTCTAGTATTCCTCCTTTTGAGTAGATGTTTTCTCTCCAGAATCCCCTGTTTGTTTAATAGTTATATTTTTCTATCTTGGTTCCATTCTTTTATCTGGATTCTACTTTTCTATCTTTATCCTACAATGACAAGTTCATCGTGAATGGTTGAGCAATATTTTATAAAGAGTAGTGCTAGGGACACCCACTCTAATTCCAACTCTTGTTTACCAATTGATGTAAAAATGATAACTCACATGCCACATCAGTTGATACACAAGAGTTGAGATTTAAGTTGGTGTCTCTAGCATTATTCTTTTTTAAATTATTTAAAACTATTGAAAAGAAAGTTGAACAGGAAGAGTAACGTGGTTTCTATCTATTTGTTTGTTCTTTTTAGATATGTTTAAGAAAATTATCATTGTTTCTCCATGTGCTTAATAATAGGCTTATGCTGTTTCTTCAAATTTCCTGCAAAAATAAATCTAGTGCTTGAAGTTTTCCCTTTAATTCTTGTGCATAAAATCTAAACGGTATTTGATTTTTTTTTTCCTATCATTCGTGTTCAAGCAGGTTGAAATCAAAAGAACGATTCCAAAGGGTTCTCAGCAAGCTAATGACTTCAAAACGAAGAAAATTTTTGTTGGAGGCATTCCAACATCTGTTGCTGAAGGTGTGTTTCTTCCCCCCACTATTTTAACTTAATGGATATTCTCTAAGTTTTAACTGCTGTTATTTTACTCTTTTATTGATAGATGAGTTCAAGAATTTCTTCTCGAAGTACGGGAATGTGGCGGAACATGAGATCATACGTGACCATGCGACCAAAAAATCCCGAGGCTTTGGATTTGTTGTATTTGAAAGTGAAAAAGTTGTTGATAGTTTGCTGGTAAATGGAAATATGATTGATATGGCTGGTACTCAGGTAATTCCTTTGACAGGGTTTTTGATGTTGTTGGGTGTACGTGGACATAATTCTACTTTGTATAAAGATGCAAATACAGGTTTTACTTTAAAATGTTTTCTAGGTGGAAATCCTCCTCAAGTCCACAAGACAGGTACTAAAAAAAATACGTGCTTATGAGAAACCTAGGTTGACTTACTTCTTTGTTGTAGGTTGAGATCAAGAAAGCTGAACCAAAGAAGGCCTCAAACCCTGCACCAGTTTCTGCATTTCGTAGTGATTCTAGGGCACGCCCATACAATGATAGTTTCAGTGCACATGGCAACCTCTATAGTGGTTTTGGCCCTGATCCTTTTGGTCCTACCTCCTATAGGTCATTTGGAGGTTTTGGCAGTAGGTTTGGTGATTATGGAGGAGGGTATGGCAATGATAATGATTTTGATGGTAGTGTTGGTGGCGGTGGTGGTTTCTCTGGTTATCGGAGAGAGTCTTCTTATGGCTATTCTAGTCGCTTTGGTTCCTATGGAGGACTTGGTGGGGGCTATGGTGCAGATGGCTTAGGTGGATTTGGGCAAGGAAGCGGAGGCTATGGAGGTAGTGGAGGATATGGAAGTTATGGCAGTTCAGGCCCTGGTGGTGTCTATGGTTCAGGTCCTGGTTCTAGTTATGGTGGAACAGGAGGATTCTATGGTAGTAGAGCAGGTTACAGTGGTGGTAGTCGTTACCATCCTTATGCAAAGTAGGTATATGTTTTAAGTGTTCCGTAGAAGATGCATGCAGGTTTCCTAGTCAGCAGTCTATGCATCTTGGGTAGATACTACGACAAGTGAGCACGAATTACGAGGATCAGATGAATCATTGAGTTTGCCTGGTTGACAAATTAGACAAGTTCAAATTTAGTTCAGCTTCAAGCTTAGAGCTCCTTCGTTGGCAGTTTGTTTTATGACCTTAATTGTCATTCTATTAAACTTAGATACTTGCTGTTATCGACTAGTTTTAGAACCTATTTAGAGTTTTTTTATACTAATTCTATCTAGTATTCTTTAGTCGCGGTAGAGATGGTTTAGTTTTCTTCATTTGACATCTAGTTACACGTTTGCAGTTGAAATCTCATTAGTTTTTAGAAAAGTTTAAAGAAATCACACTTTATGTTAAAAGTATAGTTCCAATTTCCACGTGCACACGCTTTCCTTGCTAGCAAGGAGGAAAAGGAGGACAAGTTTACAATTTAAGTCTTATTCAGGATTTTAGTCCGGGATTCTCACTCAGGATTTTTTGTTAGCCAACAAAAGTTTTTGAAGAAATCAATTCATTAAAACACCTATCTAGTATCTGCGCCTCAAATTTACCTTTTCTTTAATCTGGTAACCTCGAAATTTTTATCCATTGATGAGCGAGATTTTTTTGCCATCCAAGCTTGATTAACAGTGTCCCTAGTGTTTCTTTCCTCTTAATGAAATTTAGAATTATTTCCAGCTTGCTTATTTTCGTTACAAGCTAGTTTTCTTGTGGTGAGAGGCTTTGGATATGCTTAGTTTTCTTGTGACGAGACTTTGGATGCTGTTTTGAGGCGTGGGGTGAACAGATGTTCATCCACATTTGGTTGTCCTTGTCCTTTCGAGGAATCATTAACAAAATCCCGTCTCTAATATTAATTGTGGGCGTTCACAATACGTCAACCCCACGACCCAACCGCACTAATGGTACCAGTCGATACAATTACTGCCAAATGGTAAAAAAAAAAAAGGGTGAAAAAAAGACGGTCCAATATCCCCCTTGGAATCAGAAAGCATTATAGAAGCTTTGTGAGAGTTAAAATTTAAATTTTATTATAGTAAAAATTTTTTAATAACAGTTATATTTAATTTTTTTTGTTATAATTAAAATTTTTTATATAAAATCACATATTAATTTAAATTTAAATTAATCAACTAAACAGATTTTTAATTTTTGTTAATTTTATTAAAAGAAAAAAAGAAAGGAAATGGAATACAAGGCGCTGACAGAACTTAATCTGGCATTTGTATTTCTTTCAGGTTTTAATCCGAACAAAAAAATGTTTTGGATAAGACTAAAAGTAAGAGCTACCGTATATGCAATAACACTAAAAGCGGTTTAGCAAAAAGGTTAAGGACTAATTGATAATGATTGTGTATGGCCTTCTACCATTATAAAAAAAAAAAAAAAAAGTGAAAATGATTGTATGTTTGCCATTTACTTTTTGGCCGCATTTGTTCGTCAAAGAATTTGCCACTTGTTTTAATCTTGTCTCGCAGTACCTTCTACTAGAGGTAAGAGAATAAACAAAAGAAAAAAAAAAAAATCAAGTTTGTTCATTCTAGCGTACACAATATATGCAAAAACAATAAAGTTAAAAACTTATATCCGATCATGCCGGAAAAAAGAAAAATTAAGAAAGAAAAAGAAAGAAAGTCAATAGCATGATACTGTTGCCATCACAAACCCCACTAAAAATTTTGGTCTCTTTTTTTAAAAAAACAAAATCAGTCATGGGTATCAAAATTCATTAAACTATTTTTTACTTCCTTTTGAGGCATTTATTGAACTAGTATATTTTCATTACATCCTTTTCGAAAAAGTGAAAATGATTCATTTGCGACAAGAGTCGACTCTAGCGTATAAATTGCACACAAGCTAACCTTGTGGGCCAACACAGAAATCCTAATGACAGAGTTGACTCTTGTGTCTTTTCTTTTTCTTTCCAATTAAAATATCACAACATAACATTCTAATTAAAAAGTCACATAATCATTTTACATAGTATTTTCGTTCAGATGATATAATGTAGAGATTGCTACGGAAGATCGTCACACACTCTTTATTTTGCTATAAATGTTATATGAGAGAAATGGAAATTAAAAGGAAGCACCGGAAAATAACCGAAATAACGAATTTTAAGTATATTTAATGCTCCCATAGAGTTACGTGCCCATTTTTTATTAACTTTTTTAAATTCCAAGAATGTCAGAGTGGAAAACCCAATTGAAACATTCTCACGTCATCGATTTCGTCGGGTGTCGACTCTTCTATAGATTCAGAGCCAGCTTCTCTCTATTGCTGCCACGTGGCCACTTCCGAATCGGGAAAAGTCATTAATATGCACACAACGCGAAACTCCGGATCCTTCCAATTCAAATACCGAAACTGTCCCTCACCAAGGCTTTGGCTACCATCCCAAAGCTCATTCAATCCGGGAGGTCATTTTCATAATTTACATATTTATAGCACGATCACACTTAATATTGAGAGAGAGAGAGAGAGAGAGAGAGAGAGGGCTTTTTCGCTTTGCTCTGCTTTTTTCTTTTCTTTTCTTTTGAGCTGTGAAGGATAGAAGGATTGTTCTGCAGTTGGATTGTTCTAGAGGTGATTCTTCGAAATTCTTTCTCGTTTCTTCGTTTATTTCAGTTTCCAGTGTTTGATTCTTGCGATTTCCGAGGTCTTTGTCTGCTTTTCTTGTTCGATTCTGTGAGAATCGGCTCAATTTGAGGTTCGATTCATTTTTCGCAGTAAATTCATGGATTTTTTTTGTTATAAGCATCTAAGTTGATCTTATGGTTTTTGTAATCCGTTTTTGGTGTTAGATTGACGTAAAGTTTTCTGCTCATGATATTCGATTTTTGTTTTCTATTATTATGTACTTATGTTTGGTTATATTTTGGATATTCATAGTTTGCAATTTCAGATATTGTGTGAAGGTACATTGAACATGAATATTTAAGCCTAGTGAATCTTGAATAAGTTTTTAGTAGCTTGTGTGTGTGTGTGTGTGTGTTGTTTTTTTTTTTTTTTTTTTTCCTCTCTCACTCTGTTCTGTTTTTGACATTCTGAAATCATACGGTTGTTAAAGATATATGTAAACACGACAAAAATCTGTTTTGCTCTTATGGGACTAATCATTGTGAAGGAGTTAATCTTGCAGTATACAAAGATTCAATAATGGGGAGCTCGGAAGGAGGTTTTCTGGACACGCACACACCGGATAGTTTTCAATCTGGTGATTTCTCATCAGTTGTGAAAAGCTATGGAGTGTATGGAAATATTGCTGTTCTTGTTGCTGGGATACTTACACCCATAATTCTTTCCTCTCTGCTTTTGGGAAATAAAAGGGGAAAACAAAGAGGAGTTCCTGTAAATGTTGGTGGAAAGGCAGGTTATGCAGTACGCAATGCTCGTGTAACTGAATTGGTCGCAGTTCCTTGGGAAGGAGCGACAACTATGGCAGCTCTGTTTGAGCAATCTTGTAAAAAGAATTCACGAAATCAATTTCTTGGAACAAGGAAGATAATTAGTAAGGAATTTGTCACCGCAAGCGATGGTAGGAAGTTTGAGAAGCTTCACCTGGGGGATTATGAATGGCAGACTTATGGTGAGGTATTCGATCTTGCATCCAACTTTGCTTCTGGGCTCGTCAAATTAGGCCACAATGTTGACACTCGTGCCGCAATCTTTTCTGAAACCAGGGCAGAGTGGTTGATTGCTTTCCAGGTAGCATTTCTATGTTTTTCATTTTTATTTTCGGTTCTTGTTGTCAACTTTGATGTTTTTTCCTTTTTCTCTCCATAATATTTTAGAGACAATGCTAACAATTCCCTTTGCTTTCAGGGATGCTTTCGACAAAATATTACTGTTGTTACTGTTTATGCATCTCTTGGTGAGGATGCGCTAATCCATTCACTCAATGAGGTGAGGTGACGTAGTCATTGTCAAAGTTTGGGGTTATTATATCTGTTAGGGAATGGAGGATTTATGGTAATCATGCATTTTTGTTATAATACATCAAAATAAAATCAATCCTGAACACTTTGAATGGTCCTCATTTTGCTATTTGACATTTGGACAGACCTCTGCAACGACTTTGATATGTGATTCTAAGCAGCTGAAGAAGTTGGCAGCAATAAGAACAAGCCTTCAAACGATTCAGAATGTTATATATTTTGAGGATGATGGAAGTTCAGAGGATAATGGATTGTTTGAAAGTTTGAGCGACTGGACAGTTGCATCCTTTTCTGAAGTTGAGAGACTTGGTAAGACGAGTCCTGTTCCTGCAAACCTACCCTCTAAGAATGGAATTGCAGTTATTATGTACACAAGTGGCAGTACGGGTTTGCCAAAGGTTGGTTTCCTGTTTGTTTACCTTTAATTATGTTTTCCATTTTGGTTCCGTTTGCTGCTAAAGTAATCGTGCTGATCCAAATCATATTGATTAAATTTTTGCAACTGGTCCATCATTAGAGATGACATTAAGTGTGGTTGGGTGGGCCGGTGGCTGTGGATGTGTGTATTGTAATAGAGTTTCTCTTGAGTTCTTTATCTAGATGCACAAAAATATAAATTATAAACGAATTAATCTACGTATTTATTTTGAATTGAGTACTTGTTTAATTACGTCTTTAATGTTGAAATTTGAGCAGTTATTTCATCATACCCGAGATTGCATGGTGATATTTTTTGATGGTTATCTAGGGAGTTATGGTAACGCATGGCAACATTGTAGCAACTGCTGCGGCAGTTATAACGGTGATCCCAGGAATTGATAGCAAAGATGTATACTTGGCATATTTGCCCCTGGCTCATGTTTTTGAACTGGCAGCAGAGGTATCTTCGTATTTGCTTTTTTACTTGTGCATGTTAGTGTTTGAGAATTATTTTAACACTGTTGTGGATGTCCAGTCTGTCATGTTGGCTGCAGGATGTCGAATTGGTTATGGATCACCATTGACTTTCACAGACACTTCAACTAAAATTAAGAAGGGAACTAGGGGAGATGCTTCTGCACTAAAGCCAACTCTCATGGCAGCAGTTCCGGCTATTCTGGATCGTGTTCGAGATGGAGTTTTGAAAAAGGTGTAAATCTAATCGATTAATTCTTTCTATGGGGCACCAATAATGATTTCATGCATATGTGTTAATGGAGTGAGTTGTTGTTGTTGTTGTGTGTGTTTTTTTTTTTAATTAATTAATTTATTTTATTATTATTTTTTTTGGGATACATTCTAGGTTGAGGATAATGGGGGTCTAGTAAAGACTCTTTTCAATGTTGGATATAAACGTCGACTGGCAGCGGTGGAAGGAAGCTGGTTTGGGGCTTGGGGGCTGGAGAAAATGTTATGGGATCTTGTTGTCTTCAAAAAAATACGTGCTTTACTTGGAGGTCAGCTTAGATTTATGCTCTGTGGTGGAGCTCCTTTATCCGGGAATTCACAACATTTCATCAATATCTGCATGGGGTAACACTTTTGCATCTTTTGATACACAGATTAGAAATCAACTTCGAGGTTTAAGCTTCTCCTGTTTTATGTTAATAAATCCTATGTGTTCTACAATTTTACCTGGTAACGGCCCTCTAGTTTGAATAGAGTTAATATGTACATTTACTAAAAAATTATTGAAGTCATAAAACGGGCGGCCAAGTTCTGGTACTCGGGACTAGCCTGAAGTTCATAAATTGTCATACGTTCTGTCTTCTTCTGTTTTTTATTTATTTATTTTTATTTTTTTTCTTTTTTCTTTTTCTCTGGGTGGGGAAGTGGTGGAGGAGTTTTTATTAATGTATTTATTTTTTCGTCACCGTAAAATAAATAATTCTCAATTGCCATATTACCTTACATTAGCTAGGATGTGGTCCATGGATTCCTTGAGTTTAGGGATAGATATAAGCAGATTCAATACTTGGTATTCTTTTATTATATTGTGGTATTCTTTTATTATATTGTATTTTCTGCTGTCCTCTCCTCTTAGCATTGTATTTCTAGAAGGCGCTTCCACTAGTGTAAGTTTTTAGTTCATCATTCGTCATGTGTAGGTTATTAGGAACTTTGATCCTTTCAGTAAAAAGATGAATATCCTGAGGGATGCTACCATTAAATCCTGATTATGATGAATTGGACTGTTGTTCTCAGAAAGATTGTTGGAATCTAGTTCTTACGCTTTAGAGTTATATGTCAAACATTCAGAAATAACGATTACATGAATCCATTCATCTTCAAGAAAGAAACTATTTCAACCAAGTCATTGGGACAGTAACTACTGTGAGATTTAGTTCCATGCTGGACTAGGTTTGAAGTTCTTGTGATGGCTCTGCTTATCTGGTTTATTTTCTTATCTTTTGCTTAATTGGTCTCTATCTAACTTCACTTGCTGTTTATGGGTTTTTTACACAGGACTCCTATTGGTCAAGGATATGGCTTGACAGAAACATTTGCAGGAGCTGCTTTTTCAGAGGCAGATGACACAAAAGTGGGCCGTGTTGGACCACCCCTTCCCTGTTCCTACATTAAGGTTTATCATATCTTTTTTTCCAAGAAAAGTCCGGTCATTTTATGATTGGGATCGTAATGGCTCAGACTAGAAGAGTAATGTCGATTGTCATGTTTGGAGAATTCCAACCTGTCTTTTTTTTTTTTTTCTTTAGCTAGTACAAGGTTTTTCTCATTTGAGGACATTTGTGCTAGCGACCAATAACAATTAAAAGTTGATTTCCAAAGAAATTATAACTTGGATTTCTTAAGAGTTGGAACTTAATGTCTTATCTGCTGCAATGCAGCTTGTGTCTTGGGAAGAAGGTGGCTATATGATGTCTGACAAACCGATGCCAAGAGGAGAGATCCTTGTTGGTGGACACAGTGTAGCTGCTGGTTACTTTAAGAATCAAGAAAAGACTGAGGAAGCGTTCCAGGTGATTCTGTAGGCCCTACTTATGAGTGTCTTATCTCAAGTATGGACATATATGTGTTGCAACATTATCCTCACAGCTCGGAAGTACTGGGTCTTAGGGTGTTTTACATTCTGCAGGTTGATGAGAATGGTATGCGTTGGTTCTATACTGGAGATATTGGAAGATTTCATCCTGATGGGTGCCTAGAGATTATTGATAGGAAGAAGGACATTGTTAAACTTCAACATGGAGAATATATATCTCTTGGAAAGGTGTACTCACAATTTTGGCCAATATTTTTGAATAGATAATGCACCAAAGAATTGTTCTGTAGATTTTCTAGGATGCTCATTGCACAGTTGCTGCCATCACCGCAGGTTGAATCTGTGCTAGTGTTGAGTAATTACGTGGACAACATTATGTTACATGCGGATCCCTTTCACAGCTACTGTGTAGCTCTAGTTGTTCCTGTACATCAAGTTCTTGAGAAGTGGGCCAAAGAAGCTGGCATCGATTATAAGGATATCCATGACCTGTGTGAGAAAGCTGAAGCGATAAATGAGGTTCAACAGTCCCTCTCCAAGGTTTGTTTACCATTGCCTTTCTACAAGATTTTCAAGAAATTATGCATTCATGCATTCAAGAAATGATGCGTTGTTTATAACTCCTTTTTTCTTTTTAAATCTTACCGAAGAATTTCGTAATGCCATTTTTTTATTAAAAAATTCAAATTACTGTCTTGCAGGTAGGAAAAGCTGCAAAACTGAGCAAGTTTGAACTTCCTGCTAAGATTAAGTTGCTTGCAGATCCGTGGACACCCCAGTCTGGATTGGTCACTGCGGCTCTAAAGATAAAGAGGGAACAGCTGAAGTCCAAGTTCAAAAATGAGCTCACAAAGTTGTATGAATGAAGGAGTGAAGTAATGCAGTGGTTAAACAATAATATTCTCTAATTTCTCTTCCTATATGTTGAATTAGATGGTCATCGTGTTCCTTTTCTTTTTCTTTTTTGTTAAAGCTCACTTTTCTGATATCCGAGCAATATGAGACTTTTAAACGAATTGATGGTGTAATCTTCTTAGTTATATTTTCTATGTTCATTTCCAATCCCATCGTAATGTCTCCGATGATGTTTTGTGTTAATATGGTTGATGTTACTGCACTATCAGCATTAAAGCCATTTTCTCACGATCTTATGCATGCAAAGAAAACACAGGCATTACTACCAGTGGCCCTGAAGCCTGAACTAGGTGAAACGATGACTTGGCGATGAGTTGCTATTTCATAAATTTTTGTGTCTATTGTCTCTGCTAAACCATAAACTGACTGAGCTTTTTTACTTCTAGAAAAAGTCAAAGAAATAGTAGCAATAGTCATGTACGTGTTTCCCAACTGACCTGCCCAATGAAGGGACAGAAATGAATGATAGAAGCGTCCAGTGGACTGTGAATGCCAAAGGGATATAAACTTTTTATGAAAATCTACTAATTCTGTAAGTCATACACTGTTTGTCCTCCTATAAGCGTGTCGGCATGTATCATTGATGGATGAACTGATTTCTGAGGCTAAGCAATGGTATGTTGAGACTCGAAACCATCTCATTCATTGTTGAGTCTTTATGCATGTTGGCAATGGAATATACGCCTCATCTCCACGAACAGGTATGAAAATCTCGTTGTATGAACGACTGCGTTGAAAAGACTTTCAAGCATCATTTTGGCTCAGAAGGTGTACTGCTCAAAGACGCAGGCAATGTCGACAATGGTGGTCGAAGGAGAATATACAAAGCCGGACCAACAAACGGTACCAATGATAAAGGTAGAAGCCATGACCCTTTGTCAAACCTGCAACAAGAATGCAAGTAAACATGCAAAAGTTCTACGCTTCGATTGAAAGAAATATACTGTTGACGTTACATCACTCACCATTTCCGCGCAGTCATATCATTGTAAACCCAAAATGGAGCAAATGCTGATAGTAGAGTGAAATCAAGGCAAGTGACATGGATCTGGGAAAAAAGAAGGTTCAACGTCTTACGTAAACCTTGTAAAATTGTAAACTAAACTTCTCTAAATTGTTAAGGTTACATATGTTAATAATGACAGTAATTATACAACATGATCTTATGAGACCCGGAGTAAACAACATTCAACGTTCTGAAGTATGAGAAATTGCTGAAAAACCATTACATTTATATATGTACGGGTTTTGAAACACTTACAAATCTGCTTTCCCTGAAATACTGGAAAAACTCCTTCCAATCGCCTCCATTAGCTAATCCGGCGCAAACGAATATACCTAGTCCTGCAGCAAGTGATATCTGATGTCCAATGGAGTTAACTATACAGTTTCAGAGAACTATCACTAACTGTTTGTGATTAGTGGGAACTATTTAACAAAACAAATTCTCACCCCGGCTGTTAATTTTGATTCTAGAAAATTCAAAGGCCATTTGCTGAGCTCAGATTCTTCAACAGGAGGAGGTGGAGGTTTCCAAAGTACAAAATAGGGTAGAAGAGCATATACACCCCCAAAGAACGAAAGCACGATGAAAGGCCAGGCTGCAACATTGCTTTTTGAGCTGCAAATTTAAAATCATAATTCAGCTTATGCATTTCTGAAACACTGATGTAGAGGAAAAGAATGTTGCTTGAGCTGCTTCCTTTTTTGCCCCTAGCAGCACTGACGGCCGACTGATTGACGTTAGTCATGCTGCTTAAGATAGCTAATGAAGAAGATAGCTTACAAGCGTCATCCTATATGTTATGACACAAAACTAATGGACATTCATCTAAAACACACACACATTGATTAGAAAACTAAGAATGCAGATGAACTGAATAAATCTGAGTTTTTATTTTGGAATTTTCTAGGTAAGGACTCAATGATCGCTCATTGGAATTGAACTCGGAATTGTTATCAATGGTAGGGAATGCATTTTCTAGATAAAAGAGGTACAAAGCATTAGCACTTAGCAGGCATTCAAGAAACAAGAACAAAGAAAAAAAAGGGGTCTGGCACTTAGCAGAACTACCTTCTACCTGTCGGAAGCAGCAGGTTGCTGTACACCAATGGCCACAAACCCATTATGTACCATAGCGCCACAAGCACTTGATTCATTCTGAAACCGTCGTCCCCCTTCAGATTCGAGAGCTTTTTCAAGAAATACACATCCCTTGACTGAGCAAAAAACATAGAAACAAAAGATGATACTTTAGGAATTTCAGAAAATAGATCGACAGTGTAAAGGCTATTCTGGTTTACGTACTTCATTGACATTTGGGAAATGTCAAGACAATCCTGTTAGTATTATCTGCAGTGTAGACCTTGGCATAAGAAAAGTTCTACAAGGAGCAAAAGAGAAAAAACACAGACCGTTCTCGAGAAAAGGTTTTTTAGGCCTAGTTCATATTTCTTTTCCTTCTCCATTCACAATTTAAAACAGCATAATGATCAAGAATGTTAATACCATCAAACAGCGAAAACTTCTATATGTTCTCCAGTTAGCCAATAAAGCACTATATTCTAATTTTCAGATGCCAACTATGGAGGAGCATTTCTATTGAAAATACACAATTTATTCACGTTGTAGCTCTGCAGTGCCAATTCAGACTAATATTAGTCCCCCTCAACAACAACAACAACAACAACAACAAGCCTTAATCCCTATTTAATTGGGGTTTGCTAATTAGTCCCCCTCAATATAAAAATAAAATTTAATTAGAAAGAATATATAAAAAAAAAATATAAAACTAAGATTTCAAAGCAATCTTGTCAATGACAACAACAAAAATAGAAGGGTAATATGCACGATGTACCCTGAACTTCCTATCATTAGCAATTTGGACTTCAAACTTTTAGTTTTGGCATTTAGAATTAGGTCTCTAATTTGACAATCTTTGACGATGCAATCCAATAGATAACGGATTGGACGACAATTAAGGTCTTGAATGGCAAAACTAAAATGTTTAAGGCCTAACTTGCTAATTTACGAAAAATTTGGGCCGTATTTGTGCAAAAAATCACAAGGCATCACCGCCGGTTAATTGACACATCTCAGCTATTGGACCATTATTGTAACTAATCTCCAAATTTGAGGTACTATTTCTCACAATTATAAGTTCGGAATCCAAATTGCCCAGCATTGATAAATTTAAATTCCACCAATGTAATTAAAGGAAAAAAGAAAAACTACCACAATTTCAGTAACCAGTTTAACTCCTATGAAAGGAGGGAGGGAATCCACTTCAAGTAAGTAAACCAAATAATCAATCTTTTGACGACAAAAATGAAACCAATACGCTTATATCAAATCAACACACATATATATAGATACACACACACACACACACACACACACACACACACACACACACACACACACAGATAGATAGATAGCTATACAATACCGGAGTCTGGTTGGGAGCCAGATTGAAAACATAATACAATAGAGCGCCCCATAGCACAAAGAGCAAAATTGAAGTCGTCCAATCAGACCAGTCACCAACATTTCCACCTTTTCCAGCCTCGGTTTTCAAGCTATCTACATTACTCAGAACTGGGTCTTCTGGGTTTTGATCTTTTTTTGCACTACGACATATTTGAAGACGACCCTTTTGCTGAACAAGTGGGAAGAAGATTGACGCTTTGTTGTTGTGGATTCTGAAAATCGAAGACCTAGAATTTGTTTTGGGAAGTAATGTTGTTGGTTTGAGGTTTTGAGGTTGAAGATGAAGTGAGTTTCTGGGTTCTGAGGTTTTGGTTTTGAGTGAGGAAGATGGGAAGGTCTTGGAGAAGTTGCAGGAGATGAGGCTCGCATTGCTCAACATGTTGGTGGAAACTGGAAAATAGTGATTGGAAGATTTTTCCGGTCATTTTCATATTCTAATCCTACGTTATAATACTTGGGTTACCCTTGATACGACGACGTTAATTGTGAACACTTTTATGTGTCTTACAAATATATTTCTTTTAAGGATATTTTTCATAAATGGAGGAAGTTTTGTAAAATTATAAAAATAACTGTTTTTTAACTTAATGGTAGATTCAGCGGTTAATTTATTTGACAATTATTTTTTTATTATTAATTAATATTAGTTAATAATTAATTACAATTAAGTTGTAATTTATTAATTTTAATCAATAAAATATATATTTATTAATAATAAATTATTAATAAATTAATAATAAATCAATTAATTATTGATTAATCACGAGTCATTCATTAATAAATAGATTGTAGTCCATAAATCAATAATTAATTGACTCATGTAAACATACTAATTAATTTTATAAAATAAAAAAGTTTAATCCCCAACTCAATTTCCATTTTGCTTTCTGATTTTCGTTCGTCTCATGTTATGAAACATAAATTCAAAATTTTAGATCTTAAAATTGTTCAACGAATTATATGCTAAGAAAAAAAAATGAATTTGTCTTTTTTTTTTTTTTTTTGCTGAAAAAGAGTATTTTGCAAAAAATTAATTTGTCGACCCAAAAGTTAATGGATTTTTACAAATTTGTACTAATTAATTATGTATTAAGGAAGCAAAAATCCTTGTTTATTTATTTCCTAATAGAAAATTATGTGAGGCAGTATATTACTTAAACCGTAAAAACGACCATAAACCAACCAACACATGTGGCGGAACGATTCGAGTTGAGATGATATTTTCTGAGACCTTAGCGGAAAATTTTAATGTGAATTTTTCTGAAAAAAGCGAGAATTTTTCTGTATTAAACTTTAAAATTAAAAATCAAAGGTCGTATATAACAACCTTTCAAGCCTCAGCAGAAGATAAGGTCTCATCTCTCTCTCTCTCTCTCTCTCTCTCTCTCTCTCTCTACCATGGCTGAAGCTTCAGGAATCCTACAAACATCTCTGATACCAAACTTCCATCCATTCCACAAAACCCACTTGTCTCAGCTACACCCAGTACTGAGTTTCCGCAGAAACCCCACAATTCCAATCCAGTGCTCAGTCTCAACGAGCGAGACCACCAAAACGACAGCGACCCAGAACGCCATTCCTTGGGGATGCGACATAGATTCGTTGGAGAACGCCTCGGCCCTTCAGAAATGGCTGTCGCAGTCTGGTCTTCCGCCGCAGAAGATGGCCATTGAGAGAGTGGACGTAGGAGAGAGAGGTTTGGTTGCTTTGAAGAACATTCGGAAAGGAGAGAAGCTGCTTTTTGTGCCTCCTTCTCTTGTCATTTCTGCTGACTCTGTAAGAACATTCTTTTCTTGCCCCCCAAACAAGAAATAAAAAAGTTGTTCTTTTCTGTTTCTTATAATATGCTTGGTTTTTGTTTTTTATTTGCTTTTGTTGATTGTTGTTGTTGATTGTTCACCATTGTTCTTCTTATGTGAAGTTTAGAAAATTGTAATTAAAGAAATGAGAGCTAATATCGGTGACCTTGTTCCTATGTGCCCGAGAATTTGTGATCCAATATGGTATTAGAGCAGGTGATCCTGAGTTCGAACTTTTGAATTCTGAAATTGCGCTTCTTATTTGTCCCATGTCAGGCCTTCAAGAGAAACTTATTAATTTGTCACTAGTTAGGACTTATTTTGAGGTTGTGCCCATATGCCTTCGCTATCGAATTAGCCTTTCGAATAGAATTGGTAATCTAACATTAGGGTGATTGGATGTTAATTTTTGGTTCTCAGGTCTTGGGCCTTTGTTTGAATTTGTACCAACCCATATGTATTCCCCCACCAACTTTCTTTGGTATGATTTATCGGATCACATCAGAATTATATCATATTAAAACAAATACGAAAATTTAGCAGAACTTGATGAAAACCTGACAGTCAGGTGTCCTATTAGTAGGATATTAATTTTTTCCCATACCTTAACCATAGAACTCTCCTAATTTATTACTAACACAACAAAGTGATCCCAGTTTCTCATTTATTTTTCATGTGTGTTTCGGAAATGCAAGGAATGGAGCTGTGAGGAGGCTGGTGAAGTGATGAAAAAGAATTCAGTTCCTGATTGGCCATTACTAGCAACCTACTTAATAAGCGAGGCAAGTCTCATGGAATCTTCAAGATGGAGCAACTACATTTCTGCATTACCTCGGCAACCTTATTCACTCCTCTATTGGTAAGTTTTCTTTTTATCACCTTTTGGATTTGTAAGTCTTTCAAATGTGTACTGGTTTTTTTTTTTTTTTTTTTTTACTTCCTTAGAAAGAGTCAATTCTTAGTTTTCTTTTTCTCCTTTGCAACGTCTCTTTATAAACTATTATGATTGTGTTTTTTACTAATCTAATTCTATTACTTTAGTTTCATTTCAGGACACGCGAAGAATTAGATCGATATTTGGAAGCATCACAGATTAGAGAGAGGGCGATTGAAAGGGTTACGAATGTCATTGGAACGTAGGTCTCTGTGTTAGCTATTCCTTTTTACTGTTTTTTCTTTGACAGGCCACTTTTGGCGAGTAGATGATCTTCCCATTTACCAAGTTGAAAGTTGTCTTCCTGTTTTTCTTTTTTCTTTCTTTTGCAGATACAAAGATTTAAGGCTTAGGATATTTTCCAAGTATCCTCACTTATTTCCTGAAGAGGTCCATATTCCCATTACATAACTAGTGTTCTCTTAAGTGTTAGCAAAAAGAAAATCAAAATCCTGATTTTCTTTGCTGAATTTATGATTTGTAGGTATATAATTTGGAGACCTTCAGCTGGTCATTTGGCATTCTCTTCTCACGTTTGGTAAGTAATTTAAGTTCGATCATCATGAATGCGGTGGAAAATAATAAGTTACTTTGAGAATTATATCCACAAACTTGTGATTTCTTAATGTAACTTAAAGTCATGAGAAATACATGGCTTCAAAGAGAAAAATCTTGGACTGAAGTCTTGAGATCTTTTCAAAAAGTCTCAAAAAATAGCGATTCTAAGATACCAATCAGGGAAATAGGATTTCATCTTTATGTTGTTTTAAGGACAAACTATTAACCGACTTCACTGCAGGTGTTGTCCAACAATATCTTTCCATAAAACTCTTTCTGATTGTATCTATGGTTAAAAAAGAAAAAGAGTACCAATTAGATAGCTCGAAATTGGACGTTGAGAGCTTGTTTGGTAGGAGTGAAAAATAAAAGGAGGGATGGGGGGCAGAATTAGTGGAAAGATTTCCGGACGTGAGGCTGTTTAGTAGGAGGGGAAAGAGGACAGATTACATTGGGCGAGAGACCTGAGGGATTTTAAATCCTTCAAAGAACCTCGATTTTAATCTCTTCTATTATGGAGGGACTTGAGAAGGGAATCAATACGGAACACAATAAGAGAAAAGTTCTTTCTTTCCTCCGCATTTGCTTGACCTAAGTGATATAAGTTTCTTCCCTTCTGATTTTCTTTCCCTCTCCTGCCCAACACAGCCTAAATCTGGATGTTTAAGCATATTTGGTTTGCACAGGTCAGGTTACCTTCAATGGACGGAAAGTTTGCCTTGGTTCCTTGGGCAGATATGCTGAACCACAATTGTGAGGTATTCTGAGTAATCCCTTTATAAGAAAGTTCGGAAAAAAAAAAAAATCACCTGCAAAAAGTTTAACCATTTTGGATTTATCTGTATTTGATTGGTCTAGGTGGAGACATTCTTGGATTATGATAAATCATCTCAAGGAGTTTTATTTACAACAGATCGGCCATATCAGCCAGGTGAGCAGGTAAAGAATGAAACTTTTTCACCATTAAAAACTCAAATCTTTATGGAGCAAAGTCACTTAGAGTAAATTAAAAAAAAAAAAAAAACCATAATAGGAGGTGCATATAACTCATATAACTTTTTTTTTAATGCAAAATTAATTAACCCGGACTTTTGCAATTATTTTCCTGGGTAGGAGATAACTTCAAGTTAGAACTCATGAACTGAGAGATACTTTCCGTGATGTACTTACATAATATGTTAGTGCTCATTAAGAGAATAACCTATGTAGGTTTTCATCTCATATGGCAAGAAATCTAATGGAGAGCTACTGCTGTCCTATGGTTTTGTTCCAAAGGAGGGAACAAACCCTAGTGATTCAGTTGAGTTATCACTGTCGCTTTCGAAATCTGATAAATGTTATAAGCAGAAGTTGGCAGCTCTGAGGAAGCATGATTTACAAGTGTAAGTACCTCATATCAGTTGAGAACTAGTATCTGTTTTCCTCTTCTATCTTCTCAGAATCTGTGTTGTTTTCACACATTTTCTTAGTAATTGAATAGTAGCAACCTTATTCTTTTTTTGGCAGGTCGCAACGTTATCCAATACGAATCACTGGCTGGCCTTTGGAATTAATGGCATATGCTTATTTAGCTGTCAGCCCTCCAAGTATGAGCAGCCAATTTGACGAGGTCTGATAGTTTCACCTTGCATGCTTGTGTATTGCGGTTTTATTGTCGTACAATCTATCTTAAACATGTTTATTACAGATGGCTGCTGCTGCGTCGAACAAAACCGACATCAAGAAAGATTTAAGATACCCCGAAATAGAGGAAGAAGCCCTACAGTTTATATTAGATAGTTGTGAATCTAGCATATCAAAGTACAACAAGTTCTTGCAGGTACAAGAATAATATACGTATCTACTTAGTTTAAAGTGTTATTATATCTACAAGAAATTTGAGTAACAAAATTTGGTAATTTTTTGTGTTAACAGCAAAGTGGAACGTTGGATTTAGATGTGACATCACCTAAGCAACTCAATCGGAGGTTGTTTCTGAAACAGCTAGCTGTAGACCTATGCACTAGCGAGCGAAGAATACTGTTCCGTACCCAATATGTAAGCTCATACCTAGTTTCTACTGCAGATTGACTATTCTTCTTGTTTTCAGTATGTGAATCACTTTTTTTTTTTGCTACATGCTCAATCCTTTCCAGAACGTGCATTCCAAAATTTCAATTTCAATAGTATTCTGCTTAAGATAAAATGAAGGAATAGCTTTTCTCTTGTAAGCCATTTTTTTGTCTGGTATGTTGGTACCGGTTAGTTTTATACTAAGTTTGTTGTAAAATTTGTTGTAACAAATATAAGAAACACGTGAAATAGTAAAAGAGGCACAAGAAATTTGGTATTGCGGTTCGGTAACCACTAGTCCACGAGACAACACCCAAATGATGAACAATCTACTAAGTAAACAATGTTACAACTCAAATAAACTTAATCAACCCGAGACTTCCTCTCCAAGTATGACGCCTATGAACTTGGAACTACCCAATAAACTTGCTCAGTGAGCACCACTTGACTTAAAAAACTACACGGCAAACTCTTTTTGGCTGACAGTGCGCTCTCTCCTGAGAGCTTCAAATTCTTCTCCCGAAGAACATTGGTTGAACTCCCTTCAACACTTCAAATTGTCTTCTCCCGAAGACTATAAATTCTTCTCCCAAAGAACGCGAAAAACAAAGACTTTCAAAATGAGTTGACTCTCTGTAATTCTAGGACTCCAAAGGCCCACTAAGATTGTTGTGAGGCTCCAATTAAATAGCCAAAAAAACTAACTACAAAAAAACTTTAATGCAGTCTACTATACACATTCTGTTGCAGATTATGTTGTAACAATTACTGCAATAGAGCCAAAAAATCTAACGGAAAGTCAACCATGTTGATTCTTGAAATCTTCCTATATAAAAGCAGACGAATGGACGTGTTCCTCAGAAACACGAGTGATTCATACATCCCACAGAAACTCATCCATAAATTAATTATTTCATCAATTTCAACTTGCCAAAAATATCTGAAAATTAACTTCCACCAAATCAAATATTTTGATTGATTCCAAACAGTTTCCATATATACTAAACTTTCTAAATGTTTTTTAACAGCTGCCAATCAATTCTACAATCATATCATCATCAAATTATACCCAAAATAATACGAAAAATAAAAAACCAATCAAATCTAAAACTTTCCAAAAAGGATTCTTGTAGCAAATAAATCTCTAAAATCTCCATAGAAAATTTTTCAATTTGTAAAATAATGCCAATAAAAAATTCCAATACTCTCCCTCTTTAGCATTGTTTTGGCAAAATATCAAATCATAAATAAACAAAGGAACTTGTTTCAAATAAACACAATCAAATTGAAACTCCCCTTGAACCACACAACACAAAATCAAAGTTTGTACAAACTATTCTCCCCCTTTTTGACAAAATAATGATCAAAGCAGACTAAGAAAGGAGAACCATCAATTTGAACACTCTAAGCTCCAACGATCTGATCATCTCCAAAACCCTGTTAAAAAAAAAATAGGAACCTTCTTCATGTATCCAATGCTATATGTTGTTGGACCAGTTACAACATAACAAGCAACAGATTCTGGATATGATGGTACAACATTTTCTTCAATGTTGTCTCCACCTCAATGACTACCACAAACTTGTTAGAATGAGAATGAAAGCCATTACCTGCAAAACCGGCATGCCAGGATCTCACCAAAACACACATTAGTGACCTTCTCTGATACTAATTGTATGTACCGATTTAATCTCTTTACTAAGTTTGTTGTTAAATTTGTTGTAACAAATATAAGAAACACGCGAAATAGTAAAAGGGGCACAAGAAAATTGGTGTCGCGGTTCGATAATCACTTACTCCGTGGGATTACACCCAGATGATCAACAATCCACTAAGTAAACAATGTTACAACTCAAATGGACTTAATTAACCTGAGACTCCCTCTCTAAGTATGACGCCTATGAACTTGTAATTACCCAATAGATTTACTCAGCGAGCACCACTTTGACTTAAAAAACTACACGACGAACTCCCTTCGGCTGGCAGTGTGCTCTCTCCTGAAAGCTTCAAATTCTTATCCCGAAGAATGTTGGTTGAACTCCCTTCAACATTTCAAATCGTCTTCTCTTGAAGATTACAAATTCTTTTTCTGAAGAACGTGAAAAATAAAGACTCACAAAATGAGTTAACTCTCTGTAATTCTGAGGGTCCAAAGTCCCACTAAGATTGTTGTGAGGCTCCAATTAAATGGCAAAAAAAAAAAGCAGCTGTAAAAAAACTTTAGGCCCTGTTCGTTGCGTGAATTTGAGTTTTCAATTCGAGCTAAGATGTAACATTTTCTGAGAGCTTTTAACTGTAGCAGAAAAAGTTAGATGTGACATTTTCTGAGAGCTTTTAACTGTAAAAATTTAAAACTGAAAACTCAAATTAGTGAAATGAAGGAGGCCTTAATGCAGTCCACTGTACACATTCTGTTACAGATTATGTTGCAACAATTACTGCAACGGAGCTGAAAATCCTGACGGAAAGTGGATGAGTACCGACCTGCAATAAACAATCCTAGCAACTAACACACACCAATACTAGCCAAACACAAGAGATTAATTGAGAAAGGAGAGCTGAGAATGTCTCAGATTTCTCAGACTAATATTAGCTATTGAAGCAAAAGAATCACAGAGTCCTATAGCTTCAAGGCGCTACTACCTCCACCCACTAATTCCCTACCTCACGCGTAGCATCTAGCTCTTTTATTCATGATTCGGTTAGGCCACTAACAAAATTTTCCATGTGACCTATCAACAAGTGACACTTGTAGCTTAGGTATTTGGGCCCTTCTTGGGCCTCTTGGAATAAACATTACCATACCAAACGTTCCTAACACCCCCCTTATGACATGCACCTTGTCCTCAAGGTGAAATTCTGGAAATTGAGTAGATATGGTTGAGGTTGAGTCCCGTGTGTTTTCAAACGAGGGCAGACCTTGCCACTTAATGAGGACTTCGTGGTCGCCGTTGAGCATTTGCGGCTGGCTATGACTTCTTCAGGTTGCACTTGAAGCTCACCATTGGCGCTAAGGAAAGCAAGAAAATCACGAACAGGCTCTTCTACTTTGATGGCCTTGCGTAGCTGGGAAATGTGAAAAAGAGGGTGGATCTTTGTTGTGGAAGGAAGATCCAACTTGTAGGCAACGACTCCCATTCACTCTAGCACACGGAATGGGCCATAAAAGCGAGGGTTGAGCTTTTCATTGGGATGACGGGCTAGCAAGCGTAGTTGATAGGGCTGCAATTTTAGGTAGACCAACTCACCCTCCTGAAAAGTGACATCGCGCCTCTACTGGTCAACTTGCTTCTTCATGCGATCCTGGGCCTTGAGAAGATTCTCCTTAAGTTCTTGGAGGATGGAATTGCGTTCCATTAGCTGCTGGTTCACATCCTCCACGGGGGAGGGATCATCCGTAAACTTCAAGAGAGTTGGGGGGTCTCGCCCATACAGAGCTCCAAAGGGTGTCATTATCGCCGAAGACTGGAAGGTGGTATTGAACCAATATTCAACCCACATCACCCATTTGGGCCACGTTCCTCGTTTACTTGCAATGAAACACCGTAAGTAGGTCACCAAACACCTGTTAACCACCTCCGTTTGCCCATCCATTTGCGAGTGGTAAGCGGAGCTAAGTTTTAGTTGCGTCTCGGCTTGCTTGAATAGTTCGGACCAAAATTGGCTAATGAACACGCGATCATGATCGGAAACGATCGACCTTGGAAACCTGTGCAAGCGGACCACCTCGCGAATAAACAAAGTGGTTACTTCTCTAGCTGTGTAGGGGTGGCCTAAGGTTAGAAAATAGCTGTACTTGGATAACCGGTCAATGACAACCAAGATCGTATCCACTCATGAGTTTTTGGCAACCCTCCAATGAAGTCAAGAGAGATGTCCTCCCAAACCTGTTGAGGAATGGGAAATGGTTGTAAGAGGCCGTAGGGGCTAAAGGAAGAGTACTTGTTGCGCCGGCACACATCGCAGGCGGTGACATACTCTTAGACATCCCTTTTGATGCCATCCCAATAGAGCACCTAAGAAATCCGTTTGTAGGTGCGAAAGAACCCGGAGTGACCCCCTATCGGAGTGGAGTGAAATTCAGCCAACAGTAGGGGAATTTTGGAAGACGTTTTGGGAAATACCAAGTGTCCCTGATGACTTATATATCCCCTACTCAATTGGTAATCTGGATGGCTGTGTGGGTCAACGAGAAGGTCCTGAATGATGCGGCGGAGGTTGGCATCCTCTTGCACCTCAAACTTTAGCTCTTCCCAACCCGCAAAGGAAGCAATAGAGATGGCGGCCAATTCATGAAGATTGCCTTGACAGGGCAACTGCCACCCGGTTATAGGTACCCGTCTTGTACCTGATTTCAAAATCAAAGCCCATTAATTTTGACACCCATTTCAGGTGTTGTCCTTCAATAAGAACGTTGCTCCAAGTTATATTTTAAACTTTTTTGGTCGGTTTTGATAATAAAGTGTCTCCCGAGAAGGTAATGGCGTCACTTTATTACTGCCAAAACAATAGCCATAAGTTCCCTTTCATAAACCAAACGAGCTTGGGCCTTTATTGACAAGGCTTTGCTCCAAAATGCCACTGGCCGGCCTCCTTGCATTAGGACTGCTCCAACATCAAAGCCCATTGCAGCCATTTCAAGCTCAAAGGGAGTGCTAAAATCCGTTTTTAGACCCTTAAAAGCCACTTGTGCTGCAAAGTTCCACCCAAAAGACTCTTTTTTAAGCAGCTGAGTAAGTGGGGCAGCCAGTGCGCCATAGCCTTTGACGAACCGGCGATAATAACTGGTTAGGCTCAAGGAATCCCTGAAGCTCCTTAATGTTTTGTGGTACTAGCCAATCCATGACATGAACAATTTTACTGGGGTCAGCAGCTACTCCCTCGACCGAGATGTTATGGCCCAAGTAATCGATGCTAATCTGCCCAAACTTGCACTTTTTGCCGTTTAAAACTAAGTGGTTCGATGCTAATAGTTCAAAGGCAGTCCACAAGTGACTCATGTGGGATGAAAGGTCAGGACTATAGATTAAGATGTCGTCGAAAAACACCGATATGAATTTTCGCAGCTGACGAAAAATGTCATTTATAAGACTCTAGAAAGTGGATGGGGCATTACATAAACCGAAGGGCATTACCTTGAACTCGTAGTGGCCATCGTGAGTTCAAAATGCCGTCTTGGCTTGGTCACTCTCCACCACTTGGATCTGATGGTAACCCAATTTGAGGTCAAGTTTAGAGAAGATCTTACTGCCTCCTAACCCATCAAGGAGTTCATCCACTGCCGGAATAGGGAATTTATCTTTGATGGTGATTTTATTTTCTTCACGATAGTCTACGCAAAATCGCCATCCTCTGTCTTTCTTCTTAACGAGCAGGACAGGGCTCGAAAAGGGGCTGTTGCTGGGCCGGATAATGCCTGCTTGTAACATCTCAGCCTCAATCTTTTCAATTTCCCCCTTCTGCAAGTAGGGATACTTATAGGGCCGTACATTCAGCGGTGACGCGCCACTGACCAAAGGAATGCGGTGGTCATGGTCCCTCGGAGGAGGCAATTTTGTTGGGGCCAGAAAAAGGTTGCCGAACTCATGGATGATGTTCTGTAAACCTTCTGGCACTTTGGAAGGGGGGCTATGGTCCTCTGGTTGGATTGCTTGCAGTTCCACAAGTGCTCCTTGTTTAACTCATAGTAACATCTTCATAATAGCCTTAAGAGGGGCTTGTTGTTTGGTGTAAGTTGGGTTGCCGTGGAAGGTGACTAGTTGGCCTTCAATGGAGCACTTCATTGTGAGTTGCTACCAATTAAAACAAACATCCCCTAAAGGTTTCATCCAAGCCAAGCCCAAAATCACTTCCGGCATGCTTAGGAGAAAAAGGAAAAAATCTTGATTGATACATACCCGCTGTATTTCCAATAGGAGGTTTATACAGATCCCACTTCCTCCTTGTCGCACTCCATCCCCCATCTTAACTTGAAACGGCTTTGTAGGAGTTACCGTTAAACCGAGCTCCTCCACTAACTGTTGCAAGATAAAATTGTGTGAGGCTCCTCCGTCAATTAGAACCATGACTTCTCGTCCATGCACGTTCCCTTTTAGCTTCAAGGTTTGGTTGTTAGTTATCCCCACCAGCGAGCTTAAGGAAAGCTCCATTCGGGCATTCTCAATACTCTATTCTTCTCTCGTCTCGTTCTCATTCAGCGGCTACTCTTCTCCTTCCTCGATCTCAACAATAATCATCACGTTGAGGTGTTTATTCGCACACCGATGGTCCGGGTGGAACTTCTCATCGCATCAGAAACATAGACCCTTCTCTTCTCTTGGGCTTTGGCTTCTGTCAAACGGCGGTGGAAAGGGTATTGGAGGAGTGTGGTTCGAAGGAAAAGTGTTGGATGAGTTGTTGAACGGCGGTGGCTTCATTCCCTCGTTCACTGTCGTTTTAGGGTTAAAGGGAACACGCCTGGGTTCAAGGTTCTGCATGGGCCAAGTGATAGCCTCCACCGACCCATAGTTCTTCTGAGTGTTCCACGCCTTCCCCCCCTGAACTTATGTTCCAAAGCCTAGTCCAATTCCCAGTTCTTTTCCTCAATTCTCTGGGCCACTTCCGTCAAGTCCGGCAAGGTTGGTGTGTGGGCCAACCGCAATTCGGCCCGAACTTCTGTTTTCAACCCATGGAGGAAAGCTTCTCTCATGAACTCGTCAGACGCCTCCAGTAGCGGTGCGACAGCCTCTCAAAGTGGCCGCGGTATTCTCCCACGGTCCCCGTCTGCTTGATGCTCATGAGTTCCTCGTATTGGTTGCCCGCCATGGACAGTCAAAAACGCCGGAGCATGGTAGACTTGAACTTTGCCCAGGTACATATCGGAGCACGTGCTTCTAGCCATTGAAAAAAATCTAGTGCTGCGTCATCGAGGTGCACGGCGGCGGCGACTAGCTTCTCCTCCTCCGGCGTACCGTTAACGTAGAAGAATTACTCCGCTTTAAAGAGCCACGCATGTGGCTCCTCTCCTGTGAAAAATGGCAGCTCCAGTTTCCGAGGACTCACATACCTCGCTTTAGCCATAATTCCCGGTGATCGGTGAGCTCTCACGCCCCCCTCGCGATCCTCCGCGGAACTACCTGATGAAGACGACTCTGCCTGTAGCTTCATTTTCTCCATTGTCAGTTTTGCAACAACGACGTCTTGCAACTGCGAGAGCCCGGTCTACATCTTGAGCATCATTTCTCGCATGGCCGCCATGTCGGTCTGGTAGTTCGTCATTCCCTCTTCAATGGAGCTCAGGTTTTTCTCTACGATATCGAGCCTTCCCTCCATTCTTGTGTTTCCCATACCCAGGTATCGACGCTCTAATACCAAGTTGATGAGTACCGACCTGCAATAAACAATCCTAGAAACTAACACACACCAATACTAGCCAAACACAGGAGATTAATTGAGAAACGAGAGTTGAGAATGTCTCAGAGCTCTTAGAGTAATATTAGCTATGGAAACAAAAGAATTACAGAGTCCCACAGCTTCGAGACACTGCTACCTCCTCCCACTAATTCCCTACCTCACGCCTAGCATCTAGCTCTTTTATTCATGATTCAGTTAGGCCACTAATAGAATTTCCCATGTGACCTATCAACATGTGACACCTGTAGCTTAGGTATTTGGGCCCTTCTTGGGCCTCCTGGAATAAACATTACCAAATCAAACATTCCTAACAAAAGTCAACCACGCTGATTCTTGAAATCTTCCCATATAAAAGCAGATGAACTTGCACCTCAGAAACATGAGTGATTCATATAGCCCACAAAAACTCGACCATAAATCAATCATTTCATCAATTTCAACTTGCCAAAAATATCTGAAAATTAACTTTCACCAAATCAAATCAATTTGATTGATTCCAAACAGTTTCCATATATACTAAACTTTCTAAAAATGTTTTTGCAATCATTTCATCATCAAATTATGCCCAAAATAATGCTAAAAATCAAAAACCAATTAAATCTGAATCTTTTCAAAAAAGATTCCTGCAGCAAATCAATCTCCAAATGAATTCAATGCTGCAAATCAATCTCCATATCAAACCCAAAATCAATTCTTTCAATTTACAAAATAATGCCAATGAAAAATCCCAACATGATATTTGGGGTTTTTGCGCCTGAACATTTGCATATTAACAAGTTATTTTGAACATTTGATTTTGATAAATTGGCCTCTAAATTTAATAAACTGTTGCAAAGTGCCCCGTATAGCTGAAGAATGTTCATATTTTGATGGAAACGTGAGCTCTTTTGATGGGCAAAGACTAGAATTTCGGATAACAACAAAGTTGTCACGTCATGTTCACAGGGCACTTCCGTTCAAATTTTAACTGCTCTTGTTCTTATTAATTTGGGGATACTTGGAAATACCCTATTAACTTCATGAAGCCATTTGCCAAAATTAAACGTTTATGGGGTAACTTGTTTGCTAACAAAATTTTTGGCGGATAAAAGTTCCAAAAACCCGTTTTCTGTCAGAATAAACCCCATCTCTATGTCCCCTAGCTATTAGTTGGTCCATTACTATATTTTACTGGTACTTTATTTTGATTGGTATTTAGAGTGCAGTAAGAATCATGATCTTGAGAGCTCTTGTATTTGGTGAGCACTACATATTATTAGAGCTGCTTTGAAGCTTTAGTCACCATATGACTCTCTAGTCACTAATCGTGTTCATGTTTTTATGATCTTCCTTGTTTTCAGATACTGCGGAGGAGATTGAGGGATATAAGAAGTGGTGAATTGAGAGCTCTAAAAATCTTCAACGGATTGCGGAAATTTTTCAAATAAGATGATTTCTTCGCACGTAACGTTGCCATCCGTTACAAATGAAACTTCACCTCGATCCAGGTCCCATGGCCATCTTGTGAGATATGTGTAAAAGAGGTAGACATTGAGAAAAATGTATTTCATTTAGAAGCGGATTCCGTCATGTAAAGAGATGTAATGTGACAAACACCAAATAGTAGCAATTCTGCACTCTCTTCTTTTTTAAGGCTCCATGAGCTATTTGAAGTTGACACAATGACATGATTTCTGAGTTGTTCGAGTAAATAGTTAAAGATACGTTTAGTAAGGGAATTCATATCATGATTTGAATTATGGTTCATAATTTGTTATAGTGTTTTTTCTTTTAAAAATACACGTAAATTAAAAGTAATTCTAATCTTATAATTTTAATTTATGAACTAAATGTCTTATAAGTTTCAGTTTGTGTTAAATTGGTTGGTCTAAACAGTCCTTGGACTTTTGATCCTTTTACCAACTTGACAAACAAGAACTGTAATCTCATGAAACTTTTAACATTGTGAGATAAAACTCCAGAGTTCTATTTAAAAATTCTTGATGTACTTTTTTGGATGTACTTTTTTTTTTTTTTTTTTGCTAAAAATATTTTTGACGCAGTGCTAGTGAGTGGGGCATCATGCTCCCACTAAAATTTTTAATTTTAATTTTATGAAATTAATTTTTTTTAAAAATGTTAATCGTATTTAATTTATAAAGAAATTATAATTGTATTCTCCCAAACTTCAGAACATAATCACACTACCATAACATTTAAGTACATACCAAAACCATAATCTTTATCTTTGCAGGGAAAAAAAAATCCTCCTCCGTATGGATATAAATTAATGAAAATACTAGAAATGTTACTTCTATATATACGCAATAAACTGTAATTGTATTCTCCCAAACTTCAAAACATAATCACATACAAAATCACACGACCATAACATTTAAGTACATACCAAAACTATAATCTTCATCGTAGCAGGGGGAAAAAAATCTTCCTCGCATGGATATAGATTAAAGAAAATACTAGAAATGCTACTTCTATATATAAGCAATACCAATCCATTCACCAATTACATTAGTCATTTGCCAAAAACAAACAAAATGTATATACACAGTACCAATATATTCACCGATTATAATTCTGAATCCATAAATTAAATATTACCTTAAAGTTTTTTAGGGAGTTTCTTTGATAGTATTAAAAAAAAATGAAATATTGAATAATTTTGCATTTTAAGCCGTTAAATCTGTATTAAAAATTATTATTTTTTATATTTTTTTTAATCTAAGATGATTTTAACAAGATTAATAATAAAAAATTAACACTACCGGTAAGAATAAGAAGGTCAATAAGAAAAAATTCTAATTTTTTAATTCTTATCCATGTATTAGCTTCCGTTACCTATTAAAATTTTAAATTAATATCTAAACTTAAATTATTCTAACTTAAAAAATACAAATGAACAAATCCTTTTATATCCAAGTTTAAATCCTAAAATATCAAATTATCCAACTTGCAAATAACAAAAAATTCAGGATACATTGCTAACAAAACCAACAAAATCCAATCTTACCATGCACCCAGAGGCAGCACATCCTGGCCCCAACTGAACCGCTCCTCCGACAGACAGAGAGAGAAATCTTGTTCTGTTCGTCCCTGATCCTTATATATAACTGAGCCCAAGCCGCCACAATCAGCAGCAGAGAGAGAGAGAGACACCAGCCATAGACGTTAGAGAGAGAGAACAGAGAAAAGAAAAGTCCATTGATGGAGGCGTTGGTTTCATTCCAGGCCATGCCGTCCGTCTCTCGCTTACTCAAATTCTCATTCCTCAAATCCACCCCTGGAATCTCCTCCCTCTCTCTTCCTTCTCACTCTTCTTCTCCTTTCGCCATTCGAGCTCAACAGGTTTTTCTTATATCTTATTATTTTTATTTTTATTTTTATTTTTTTTGCTTCTTAAATAAATCCGAACTCGAATTTATGTGATTTTTAATCTGGGTTTTTGGTTTTCTTTCGAAAAAAGATGGAGTCAAAGGATGGTTCGGCTACAGTGACTCCAATAAGTGAGGATTCTGAATCCGAAAATTCTCTCGAAATAAAGGAATGGGAAGTGGGTATGTTCCAAAACGAGGTGGCTGCTAGCCAAGGAATAAGGATCAGGAGAAGACCTCCAACAGGAGCCCCTTTGCACTATGTGGGACCCTTTGAGTTTCGCTTGCAGAATGAGGGAAACACCCCTCGAAATATCTTGGAGGAAATCGTATGGCACAAAGACACTGAAGTCTCACAAGTAAAGTCAATATTTCACTTACACTTTGTTTTCTTTTTGTTGTTCTTTTCCTTTTTTTGATTTGATGGGTTTTGTTTGTATGATGTTTTGTTTATCTTATGGTGATATTTGGCTTACTTTCAAGTAGTTGAAAGAGAGGAAACCTCTATTGGCATTGAAGAAAGCTATGGAGAATGCTCCTCCAGCTAGAGACTTTGTTGGAGCTCTTAAGGCGGCTCATTTGCGAACCGGGCTGCCCGCTTTGATTGCTGAAGTGAAGAAGGCTTCTCCTAGCAAAGGTGTCATAAGAGAGAATTTTGATCCAGTGAGTTGCTTTTCTTGTTTTTATATATATATATATATATATATATATATATATATATATTAATGTAAATACTGTATATCATGTTTTTGTTGCTGGATTTGATATCCTTGAGGCTTGAACATATATGCTCTATTGTGACTTGTGAGTTCTTAACTTGGCATAGCATTATGTTCTCTATTACATTTGTTGCGTAGTTCTTCCAAAAGGGTTGAAATGGAAGATGGTAATTTTCATGATTGCAATTTTGAGACCGACTTTGTGGAAACAATATATTCGGTATAAGATGTTGAAGAATAAAGAGTTTATGAACCTAGACCTATTATGAGTTTCTGGCACTAGAGTAATGAGTGAATTATTCTTGAGTTTCTTTGTATGATAGGTTAGTCCCCTAATACTGATATGTCTCAGGGGTTGACCTCATAATATGTTAGAAAACTTGTAAGAACCCTCAAAGTAGTCACAAATTATTGTGTTTTTCCTTTATTTTTTTTTTTCACAGATTGTTGTTTTAATTTTCATGTGATAGGTTGAGATTGCCCGAGCTTATGAGAAAGGTGGAGCAGCTTGTCTTAGTGTTTTAGCAGATGAAAAGTATTTTCAGGTGAGAATGAGTTTAGTATCTTCAGATAATTACACTTGGAAATTCTTCGCCATTGAAGCTGAATAATTAGCTATTCTAACTTGCTTCTTGTTTTATCCATAGGGAAGCTTTGAAAACATTGAGGCAATAAGGAACGCAGGAGTAAAGGTCTGTGCCATTAGCATCTTGTTGCTCAATCGATTATGGTGATGAACATGCGCTAGTATTTATTATTGGTGTGAGTGATCACTGACACTTAAAAATATGCAGTGCCCTCTTCTCTGCAAGGAATTCATCATTGATGCGTGGCAGATCTATTATGCTAGAACTAAAGGTGCAGACGCCATTCTTTTGATTGCTGCTGTTTTGCCTGATCTTGACATCAAATATATGACTAAAATCTGCAAGCTACTTGGTTTAGCGGCACTTGTTGAGGTTCTGATTCTACACCTTTCTAAATTGTTGTGATTGAATTTCTTGTTTAGTTGTTTTAGCTCAAAAAGTTGTGAGATGCCTCATTCTCTCTTGATCATTGATTCTGTTACCACTTGATGTTATTCTAGAAAGGATTAGTCTGGAACATGATTTGATGAAATTGGTTAGCATTGCTCTGATTCTCATGTCCATAATGTTATCGGTCCTGATTTCAGGACATTTTCATCTGTTTCATCTGTTTCAACTTTTCAAAGTTTTTAAGTTTTTACAAGTTGGAAATAGGACTTTATTGGGTGTTCTCAGTGTTCTTCTCTCTCTCTCTCTCTCACACTTTTTATTTACAATTTTTTTTCATTTTGATTAACCTTTCCGTATACTTGCAGGTGCATGATGAGAGGGAAATGGACCGTGTTCTTGGGATAGAGGGGATCGAGCTTATTGGCATCAATAACCGCAACCTTGGTAAGTATGGTGAATGAAGGGTTAGTACTAACATTATTTTATGCATGTGCATCACTGGCTTAATGAAATACGTGTTTTAATGTTCATTTTGTTTACTTGTTCGCATAGACTTCTCAATGTAATATGTTGTTACTTTCTTATTCTCAGAAACGTTTGAGGTTGATACAAGTAACACAAAGCGGCTTCTAGAAGGAAAGCGTGGTGACTTGATCCGCGAAAGAGGCATAATTGTGAGACGCTTGTTAATCAATCTCTTCACTAGTCAACATATGCACAAGTTCTTTTTGTGTACATCATGTTGTGGTGTAGTGGAAATTCTAATGTTATAAATATAGACACTCTTATTTGCTCATTCTTTCGTTTTGTATCATTTTTCAGGTGGTTGGGGAATCTGGGCTGTTTACTCCTGATGACATTGCTTATGTACAAGATGCCGGTGTTAAGGCGGTATGATTGCAAAACTCTACGCTTAAATTTAAAACAATGTGACGTTCAAACTTCATAAAAATTGTGTATAAGTAATGGATTTGTAAAAATTACTCGATTGCTTACAATTTATTTGCAGGTTTTGGTTGGAGAGTCAATTGTGAAGCAAGAAGATCCTGGGAAGGGAATCGCCAAACTCTTTGGAAAGGATATCTCTCTAGGAAGTTAAATTAGCAACTTATCAAAAGGAAAAACAAATAAATTAGCAAGTTTCTACAGCTTATTTGTTGTAATCTGCAAGAGTAATGTTTAACAGAGACTAGGTTCATACCAAATAGTATATGATCTTTTTATGTTTCCTCTTTTGTTGTGCTTTCTTTCTTAGCATTTTGACATTTTCTAGTTACATCCAAATAATTTGGTAGCCAACTAGCCGTCGATGTTCCACCTTATGGTGTGTTGGAAAAGTTGTTACCATTATTTAAGAATTTTAAGTTAGGGGTAAAGTACCAAATGATGCCAAGGCTTAGTTTTGAAACATTACATTTTTATGAAGTTTCGTTATATGTTGTAAAAGCTAACATGAGGGAAAGTTCGATATAAAAGCACGGCTACTGAATATATTTTCTTTCTTATTTGTCAGAAACATATTACAGGCCTATGTATAGATGTACATGGCTAATGAATTCAAAAATAAGTTACAAACTGACTTCCTAGTTTTAAGGCTAAGTTTAAGGCTTCTCTCTTCAATGTAACTGAATTCCCGATACTCCCCCGCAACCTGAACTATACAGGTCATGCATTCCCAATCTATCTACTAATCTTTAAAATAATGGCCTATACAAACCCTTGGTTACAAGATCAGCCATTTGATCTGATGTTGGCACATATGTCATGCAAATCGTTCCATCTTTTATTTTCTCCTTGATGAAATGTCGATCCACTTCTGCGTGCGTGGTTCGATCGTGATGCACTGGATTGTGTGATATGTTGATGGCAACTTTGTTATCACAGAAGATCCTCAATGGTCTATCTATAGGCATTTTCAGCTCATCCATCGGTAACTTCAACCATAGAACTTCACAGGCACCGTGCGCTACCGATCTCAGTTCTGCCTCTGCACTACTTCTTGCGACAATCGTCTTTTTTTTACTTCTCCAAGTCACCAAATTACCCTAAACAAACGAACAATATCCTGATGTGGACCTCCTATCATCTACTGAGCTAGCCCAATCAGCATACGTAAATGCTTCAATTAACCGATCATTTGTTTTCTTGAAAAACAATCCTTTCCCAGGGTTTCCTTTCAGATACTTAAGAATCCGATAGACAGCCTCCATGTGATCTTCCAATGGAGAGTGCATAAATGGACTCATACAACTCACTGAGAATGCTATATCTGGCATCGTATGAGATAAATAAATTAACCTCCCCACCAGGCGTTGATAACGACCTTTGTCAACAGGACCTCGTCCCGAATTTAGCTTCAACTTAACACTCGGATCAATAGGAGTGTCCACTGGTTTGCTGCCTAGCATTCCTGTCTCCTTTAGTAGGTCTAGCACGTATTTCCTCTGTGAAACATATATACCAGTACGATTTCGAGCCACTTCCATTCCAATAAAATATCTTAAACTTCCAAGATCCGTTATTTCAAATTTGGAAGCAAGTTTCTTTTTAATTCTTACCATCTCTTCCAAATCGTCACCAGTCAAAATCATATCATCTACATACACAATCAGCATAGTAATCTTACCCTCACGTTGCCTGTAGAAGAGTGTATGGTCGGATTGAGCTTGCTTGTAACCATGTTGTAGGATTGCCTTAGTGAATCTCCCAAACCAAGCTCTCGGAGATTGTTTCAAGCTGTATAACGATTTCCTTAGACACATACCTTGCCATTCCGTGTTTCATCATCAAATCCAGGAGGCAAGTCCATATACACGTCCTCTTCTAGATCCCCATTCAAAAATGCATTTTTTACATCCAATTGTTGGAGAGGCCAGTCAAGATTGGCTACAAGTGAGAGAAGAACTCTTACTGTATTAATTTTTGCCACCGGGGCAAATGTTTCTTGGTAATCAATCTCGTATGTTTGCGTATATCCCTTGGCAACTAATCTTACTTTGTAGCGCTCAATTGACCCGTCTGCCTTATATTTGACTGTGAACACCCATTTGCACCCAACATGAGCTTTGTTTTTGGGTTTCTGAACCACTCACCACGTTTGATTTTTCTCCAAAGCTTGCATTTCCTCCAAAATTGCCTTCTTCCAGGTAGGGTTCCTCCATGCTTCCTGTATTGTCTTCGGCAGCTCGGTGGTTGCAAGATTGGAAACCAGGGCCTGAACTGAATTTGATAGGTGATTATAGCTCACAAAGTTAGAGATTGGGTGTTGTGTACACGATCGCGTCCCCTTTTGAAGAGTTACAGGGACATCCAGTTCGGCTAAGTTTATTTTAGCATCCGATTTTGGTTTAGAGGTTTGACTAGCCGCAAAAACCTCTGAAGTTTGAACTACTGGAGGCATAATTTTTCCCCCTTTCTCGGATATTTCCGCTTGTAGGTCATTAATAAAATCGGTTGAATCATATCCCTCCCTACCGATTTCTTTTCCAGACTTGTAGGTGGCAAGTTTTTCAAGTATTTTCTTTCGATTGAATCATGGAATGAATTAACCAGACCATTACCATGGAGTTTTGAATATCCAAAGTCTGATAGGTAGGATCATCAATACTCGGTCTGCTATTAGTCCCATCCAAATAGCCGATCTTCCCTTTACCACGAATGACCATTTGAATAGAGTGAGACCATTGAAGAAAATTTCTGCCATTCAATTTATGAGAAGTAATCTGTAGGGATGTGTGTTCATGATTTGCAGTGGGAACAATTGTAGAGGTTGGGTTAGAAGTTCCTGAAGCAACCTCAGACTCATCACTTTTGCTTGTTCTAGTCGCCACTTCGGCCATCATCCCTCTCAACCTCACGTTAATTCTTATTGCTCTGATACCATAAAAGCTAACAAGAGGGAAACAGTCGATATAAAAGCACTGCTATTGAATATATTTCCTTTCTTATTTATCAGAAACATATTACAGGCCTATATATAGATGCACACGGCTAATGAATTCAAAAATAAGTTACAAACTGACTTCCTAGTTTTAATGCTAACTTTAAGGCTTTTTTGTTCAACGTAACTGAATTCCCAATATGTTGTAATAAAATTAATTCGATAGGATTACAATGTGATGTGTAAATTTGTTGAGGTTTGTGAAAGGGAAAATTTTGAGAATAATTAGGCTTTGTTCGTTTTGCGGATTCGAGTTTTCAATTTGAGTTGAGATGTAACATTTTCTGATAGTTTATAACTGTAGCAGAAAAAGTTAAATATGATATTTTTTGAGAATTTTTAATTATAAAAATTAAAAATTAAAAATTTAAATTAGGAAATGAATGAGAATTAAAAACCCGGTTTGTGGCTTGTTAGTAGGACAAAATGATGGTGATTATTGACCATGAAGTTTGACCTTTAACATTTCAAAAATACCATCCCTGTATTTGGAAAATGTCAGCTGTGTATTTGCTAAAAATTGATCTTTTTATTCTTATTTAAGTCTTGTTTATTTTACTGATTTAAATTTTTAATTTTAAGTTTTTACAGTTTAAAACTCTTAAAAAATATCATATTTAACTTTTTTTATTACAGTTAAAAACTCTTAAAAACTATTATATCTCAATTTAAATTGAAAATTTGAATTTGCGAAACAAAAATATTTTCAAAAAATGAGGGTAAGTATTGCACGCTCGTAATCATGCTTTTCACTCTAACTAGTATGGACACGTGCCTTAGGCACGTATTTGTTATATTTTTTTCCTTCGAAAACTCTAATAAAATTTATACAAAAAATTATTTATCACCAATTTTTTTTTATCAACATTAAAAAGGAATAAAAGGATATATAATAAATTTTTGTTTTCAACCATGCATATTTTGTAATTTGTAGATGAAATTACAGAATTAGGATTAGACAATATATGCACAATTTTCTCAATTTGGTTATTTTTCTTTATGATGTCAAAGACAAAATATTTTTTTTTTTTTTTTTTTTTTTTTTTTTTTTTTTTTTTTTTTTGAATGGTGATGTGAAGATTTCTATGAACTTTTTACTGCTGCATATTGTTTAGCCAACCTTTCAAAAAGAATTAAGAAATAATGGAACATCTATAAGTACTTGAAAGAAGATTAAGTAAATAAATAATGCTATATCCATTCACTTCAATGAAAAATAATAAGCAACCTTTTCTAGTTAAGTAACTTATAAATATGCCAAGTAACTTAGATAGGCAATATTGAAGATAATTCTTTGGTAAACAATATTTGAGATCATATTAAGAAGTGGTTGCCACGCCTATTTTTAAAGCAATTAAGCAAATCTCTAATAAACAAATAAGATTAAAGTATATTTACTAAAAAACAATAACCTTTTAATTACATTTTTAGTGAACTAACGCTTTAATAATACAAATTTTCTATAAAATTTGACCTAGATTCAATATTAGTTATTTTAGCAATAAATTCTAATAAAATTAGAAGTATTAATTCAAATATTACATTATGTATCATATGAAAAAACTATTAAATTATTTATTACTAAAAAGGCATTACATTGTCTGAAAGAAAAAAAAAAAAATTTTATGGTGATCATATTCTAAGAAAACATTGCGGGCTTGTAGAGGGAGCGACATGGTGACTCAAGACGGGGAAGAGGGCGGCAACTTGGGCTCACGTGGAGTCGGGGCTACAAAACCGTTGTGAGATATATGATTTGTTTCCGAGAACTATTATTTAGGTAATTCTAAATAATTAAAGTGTCTATTTTGATTTTTTCTTTAAGATTATGTGATGAGGACATATCAATAATCCACACATTTCATTAAACTCACCTTTGAGAAAATCTTCTAATGAGAAATTATAGGGAAAAAATCTTGAAAAACAGTGTTATGTTTGAATTTTGAAGTTTTTTTTTTTTTTTTTTTTTTTTTTATTAGTATTTTTAAAATCACCCAACAATACATAGTAAGCCCAAGGTGGTTCTTTAGGGGGAAAAGATGAAATTAAAAAAAAAAAAAGATAATTGACACGATTGATTTTAAAATTTGTTAAAAGATGATAGTTTATTTTTAAATTTTTTTTTGACGAAACGAGTTTCAAATTATTTAAAAGAATGTAATGTCGTTTTTTTTTTTGGTTAAATATCGTCTAAAAATAGAGATCAAATCTTAACTTATTAAAGTTAAATGAGACTAAAAAATTATCTCATAAAGAAATAAAACACTATAATATCACCGATTTAAGTTATTATGCTATTATTTTTAGACGACATCTGACGAAAAGAATTATATTATACCTTTTAAATTGTTTATGACTTGTTTTATCAAAAATAAATTTAAGAATCAAATTATCACATTTTAAAATTTTTAAAAATCATTTGCATAATTTATCTTAAAAAAAGTTAAAAAATATTTAATTAAAAAATTAATATCATAATTTAAATTATAATTTATGATTTATTATAATATTTTTTTTATAAAAAATATACATAAATTAAAAATAATTTTAATATGGTAATTTTAATTTATAGAGTAAATGTCTCCTTACTTATTGTTATATATTTTTTTCATTAATAAATAATCATAACAAAAGTGGCACAGTGATATGCTGCCACGTAAAAAGTACTTTGCAAACTACACAGTTACTTTCTAGACTTCTTGTGTACGGCAAGCAGCGCACGTCCTGTTTCCACCATTTCCATTCCACCCACGAACAGTCGCCTTGTCAGAGCTCTCTCTCTCTCGCTTTCTCTCTCTACATTTCCATGCTTCTAGAGTCTCGCCAAAAAGGATGATTAAAGAAGCACTGCCAGCTCCGAATCCAATATCGGAGCCAGAAACCGGAAACGGCGACGAGGCGACTTTGGAGTTCAGGTCGTACGGCGACGACGCCTGGTACAGCGTCCGGGTTTGGGCGGAGGGAGACCCCGGCGACGGCGAGCATCTCCGCGTCAGGTATTGCGGCTTCCCAGACGCCCACGACAACGTTTTCCAGCGAGACGACTTCGGAGAGCTTAAGAAGCTGGACGACTTCGCGGCTAGGTTCAGGCCGATCTCCCTTCAGCTCCAAGACTCCGAGTGCTCCCGCGTCCCCATGGGCTTGCTCGTCTGCGCCTCCCACTATTTTCGCGACGACGACGTTCGCTTCTACGACGCTCTCGTCGAGGCGGCGGTTCTCCTCTCTCTCTCTCTCTCTCTCTCTCTCTCTCTCTCTCTCTCTCTCTATAATCCCTAGCTTTCTTGATTCTATTTTTTGTTGCTGTTATGCGATTTTGTGGTTTTTCTGGTTCTTTTTCTGCTTCATTTGATTCCTCTGGCTTTCCGTTTTCTATGTGAGTGTGACTCTTTTGTGTTTGTTTCTGTTGTTGTTGAGGAACAAAAAGGACAATCGAACCTCCAAAATCTGGAGGTCCTTTTTTTTTTTTTTTTTTTGCTTTATGATTCTTAGTTTTGATGAGTTTTTGCTTTTTTTTGTTACTGAAATGAAATGCTTCCTTTTCATGTCTCTGTTAGTACGGCATTATCTCTGTGAAACGTTCTCTTTGGAAATTAAACCCAGTTTTAGTTTTAAGAAATGGGTATGTTCTATGAAGCTTGAGTCTGAGCAATGGAGATAATGTCATGCTTGTTTCCGAAGGGGAAAGAAAGAATATGAAAGCACTAATTTATGGAGTTTAGGGGTTTTGTTTTTCTTTTTTTCTAATATAAGAAGATTACTGTATTGCTGAGAATAAATAATTGTCTGGTTAACCAATGTTCATGAAAGCGAAAAGCAAGGTTACTGCGGAAGATTTTATAGGGAGTCCATAGTATGCTGATCCTATGTCAAATTTAATTAGTTGCTTCATTCTAAGCGAGCCATAGAGGAAATAAATTGAACCACTTCTAGGTGGTATCATTTTTGGTATGAACGCGGTTAGCTCAAACTTAAAGGTAAGTTTGTGCTTGGCTTATGAGAAAGATGAGAAAATAAATTTATTTTGTACCTTGTTATTGTCAAGGAAAAAAGTTATACTTGTTAGACCATCTCCAATGCAAAGGCTAATGCCAATTGTATATTTGGCATCAAAATGTATGATATGGTATGTTAGAGCATCTCTATTGCATGCTATAATTTATGTGTCAATTGTAAATTTAGCATTTGAGTGAAAAAAAGACTCTCCAATGCAATGCTATTTGTTGTGCCAAGTTTCTCATATGTTATATTTTGTGATAAATTTCTCACCAAGTATAGTATTTGGGAAATTTGGTATTTGATTGCGATTGGTTGAAATGTTTACTTTTTTCATGTAATCAATGAAACTTTTGTATTTTTTAATTATTTTAAAAATAAAAGTTTACTTTTACAAGCTTAATAATTATAGGAAAAGTAGATTTAACATTTCAAATAGCATTATCAATTGTAGCAAAAGTGAAAATAACATATCATATCATACTTTTTGATGCTAAATATACAATTGGCATTAACATTTGTATTGGAGATGATCTTATTTTCATTTTTGCTCCAATGCATAATACTGTTCGAAATGCTAAATCTATTTTTTCCTATAATCATTAAGCTTTGAAAGTTGTAAAAGTAATATTTTATTTTTAAAATAATTAGAAAATGCAAAAGTTTCAATGATTACATGAAAAAGTAAACACTTCAACCAATAGCGATCAAATGCCAAATTTCTCATATGCTATACTTGGTGGGAAATTTGCCACAAAGTAAAGCATATGAGAAATTTTGCACAACAAGTAGCATTTCGTTGGAGAGTTTTTTTGAACTCAAATGTTAAATTTGCAATTGGCACATCAATTATAGCATTGCATTGGAGATTCTCTAAAATGTTCAACCGTTGAAGCTAAACACAATAGAAATTCAGTTAGAGAATTTGTTTGGTTAACACGGGTTGTATGTTTATGGTAGCAAAAGGGGAGGCATGATTTACGAATGCACTATGTTTAACTTTTGCTTTATCAATTTCTGATGATTTTTGGGCATTGCAATGGGAATAACCCTCTTCCTTACCCGTAGTCTTGCTCTTAAGTCCTTGAATTTTGGGTCCAGGTTAATTAGCTGATACATTTGTAACTTCTGTATTATACAGAGTGTATGTGCACTTTAGGTGCTCTTACTTGATAGGACTTATTCTACATGTGATTTTTGCCAAATATGCTCATTTATGAATTGCGGCAATTGCCCTGATCTTGTTTCCTTAGGTGGATCGTGCTGAACATTCTTTTGCCAAAGGAGAAGAAGAGTGTTCGTGCACCTTTACTCTATCTTGGTTGCACGGTCCTAATGTTGGAAATTATACTGCTGAAAATATCGGACAGATATGCAGAGTCCAGTTTAATGAGGAAATTGATCCTACTGTGGCCTCTTTTATTAGGGCAGCGAGAGAGAAAATTCGCATGGCTTCTTATAATTCAAACTTGAGTCCGAAGTTTGAAGTCGCTAAAGGTAATACTCCTAATGTTCATGGAGAAATTCCTAAGATGAAAATTGGGCACAAGCTAAGCTTCTCTCATCATTTGAAGCAGGCAAGTATCCTGACTCCCCACTTTTTGAGTTCTGTCTCTAGTTGTGACACTTTTAGTAAAGTTAAGTCATTGGAACAATATTTGATGGTCTCTTATCCTGTATTATTTCATGTGATTTGCCTGTTTGTAGGGAACGAGGTGCACCAACTGGTCTTTGAGTGATTCGATGTCGTCCAAATGTCTGTACACTTTGTGCTAGTTTATTTACTTATTCTTTGACTATTATGACCCAGTTTGGGATTGCTGTGCTTTTGGAAAAAGAACACTACTTCTACTATTAAAAGAAAAAAGAAGTCGAAACCTAAACAATCGGGCTTATCAAAATAACTATAGAAGTGCATCATGGTCTATACAAAGTGCTTTTGTGCACTTTTAGAAAAGGGAATGTGCAAAGTGATTTTAGGGACTCTAAAACAATCCCAAGCTTGTTTTATATGTGATTATGCTTGATAAATAGGCTCCATCACTTATTTTATCTGCAGTTGTTCTTGGAGTGCAGGGATAATCGGCTATCCTTGTGAAAGGATTGGACAAGACACAGATTTTGGAGGTGTTGACGACTATTATTTGATTGTTGTTGAGAATCTTGAGAAAGACTTAGCGCCTTTGGCAATGATGGAATTCATAAGTAAAGAAGCAAAAGTCTTATCTCAAGCATTTATTCTACCAAGTTTGTCATCGGATGTCGTCACAAGAGGTAATATTCTGTTGGACAGCAGAAGAAATTTTGAGAGGTTATGTGACTTTTTGGAGAACCCAGATCAGGTCGTTGTGTCTTCAAATGGAAGGTAATTTCACACTGAAGTTGTTATTGCTGCATATCTATGTTCTTATGTGTTGGTTCTTCTCGATTTCCCCCCAGTATTTTCTTAAGAAATCTTTCTTAAGTTTGACATCGTCATTCATGTATCTTTATGTATGTTAAAGAGTTCGGCTCATGTAGAGAGACTGTGATTGAGAAATATGAAATGAGTACTGAAATTTGTGATTATAAATTGTCTAAATTATTAGATGAAAAATAACTGACATTTTATGTCCTACTTTGAAGATTATTTATTTATTTATTTATTATTTTTTTTAGTATTGAACAATTTTGAAGCTTGAATGAGTTGATCTTTGCTTTATGTTTTAGTGTGTCTTCAATAACTAGTTGCTACTGCTACTATATCCATCTTATGATGGTGTTATGCAAATCAGACAGGAATTGTTAGGTATGCACTATACTTAAGCAAGAGAGTTGACCCCTAACTATTACTTACCATCCAACCGGAATCTGGATATGATCTTCAACTTTGTTTATTGCTTGCTTTGGTGTTCATTGCTTTCACATTGTTTGCAGGCCATGGGTGATAACAGAAAAAATGTCAGTGCGTGATGCACTTCTAGTATCAATTGAGACCTTTGCGCTTATATCCCAGGTTAGTTTTCTAGTACTGTAATAAATTTTAGATTTCGATTCTTGGGAGTGGTTGATGAAGGTGAAGATGCACTTTTCACTTATAAGAACATTACCTAAAAGGTTTTACCTGAAAATGAACTCCCTATTGATAGGGCCTTGAGATGACAAAAATCTTCTTTGCAAATTTCGCCTCGTAACAAAGACCTCAGTTTTTTTTTTTTTTTTTTTTTTTTTTTTTTTTTTTTTTTTCCTTGTCCAACCCCCTCTGCGCTACTTTTCTAAGAAAGAGCAAAATAGAATTCAGTTTTAGCCAGTGCATACATTCCATTTCCATTAGCATAATTGCTTTTGGAATCCAATTTTTTGCAGAAGATTTTAGGGAAGACTAAAAATATTGGAAGTGGCAGTAAATTGAAGATTGTGCGAAGAGGAACAGATGAATACACGATTGCCAAGAAGCTAAGCAATTTGTACAAAGAATTTTCTAATCATCAGAAAAAACTGCAAAAGAGGCTGATTGTTGACGAAGGAAAAATCTGGCAAGAATATAATGCGGAGCGAGTTAGAAGTTAGCTCTTTCTGCATATCCTTTCAATAGTCACATTCATTTACATGTTTTAGTGCCTTCTACTTTGTAGGAACATCTTGGTTAAAGTTAGGTTACCACAGTTGATTTTGCTTGTACAAAACACATGAAGAAAAAAAAGAAGCGAAGTGTACGAGATTACAGTTTTGGTGAGTTTGTATAAAGATCCATTGTCACAGTTGGGGCATATTTTTGAGACCGAATAGTTTCTATGTAAATGTTATACGATCATATCTATCCTATTGTGTCAACAATCTTCATTTAATTTCTTTCCCGTGGCCCGTGTTTGGCTGCCAATTTTTTGCCAAGAGAAAATTAGGGGATCTACCTCTGTTGACTCTCTTCTTTATATTTTTACATTTTGTGTCGTTTCTGCCCCGCCCCATTGAAGTTACTATATGAAGGAAACAAGGGCACAACCCTTGTGGTTATACTCACTCACCGGAAGGGCATTAGATTTCCTACCACACCATATCTTCTTCTATTATTCAAAAAGAAACATCTTCTAGTACATCATATAATAGGTGGTAGAACATTTTCCTACCACACCATATCTTCTTCTAGCCTAAGTCCATACTCTAATCCATGGTCTACATAATTTATGGTTCCAGGTACATGGTTAACTAAACAGCAAGGAAAAAAGAAAGAAGACATTTAGGCTCTGTTCACTTCGCTTATTCGAGTTTAGAATTCGAGTTTTGTTACAGTAAAAAGCTCTCACAAACAATCACATCTAACTTTTTTACTACAGTAAAAAGTTCTCACATAAAATCAAATCTCAACTCGAATTAAAAACTCGAATCAGCGAAGTGAACGGACCCTTAACATCAGATACAAGATTCCCAAACTCAGTAATAATGGGAGAGTTGGAATGAAGAGTCTGAATAATTTCTAAGGCATCACTTTTTATGAAGTAAGGTGGCGCCAACATCTACAGTCCAATCAGTCTTATTTGGACTATAGATGAGAACTTTCCTACTCATCGAGATGTTGGCTGCTCAGACTGATTGGGAGTAGTAGACTATAGATGTTGGATGAGAACTTTCCTACTCATCGAGAAGACTGAGCAGCCAAACTATTGATAAACCCTCATTGTCTCGGATCAAGGCGCCAATTCCAACTGGATTTCCTTGTGAAGAGAGTCATGTATCAATATTCATTGTGTTGCCTAAGGACCCATTTGACATTATTTTTAGAGGCTGCTTTTAGCTTTTTTTAAAAAGCTAAGAGTGTTTGATAAATTCTACTTTTGTCCGGTACTTTTAAAACATACCGTCAAATAATAGAATTTAATAAGTATGTCAGGAGTTGTTTTTGCACAACAACTTTGTTGCCATTATCTAAAGTTATTAAGATAATCTTAAAACAAAACTTAATTCTCAATATATTTATTTTACTTTTTTCATATCAAATTAAAAAATATACATTTTTAAAATAATTATTTAAAAATTGAAAATCTTTAATAAGTGTACTATGCTAAATTTCATCAAATATTTTTAATAATTATCAAAATATTTAAAAATAACAATATAATAAATTTTAGTAGATGAATTATTTTTCTCCTTGAATAAAAGTAATTTATTTTTAAGAACTATTTTAACTAATAAAATTTAAAATATCTTTTTTATATTATGAATATTGACCACAAAAATAAAAATAAAACTAACTATAAGCATGTGTGATAATGTTTACTTTCGTCAATATACATTTTAACAATAATTTTACATATAGTTTATCAAATACCTAAATTTCTGCTTTTGATACTCACAATAGCTTTGTAAAAATATTTACCAAAATACCTATATACTTCTGGTCACAGCAATTTATTACTAATTGTACAACAACAATAAAAATTTTTAACAGCACAACAATGCCAAATTGACCCTAACAAGAGGAGCCATCCAAGTTGTTAGAATCCAATAATGGAATTGTATGCCTTTTGTCGTCAATTTGATTATGAGGAAGAAAATTACAAATTCTACCTCTTTGGCTCTTAGGTACCTAACTTACTAAAAGTACCCTTTTTAAAAAACTCTAGCCTTCGACTAGTTCTAGTCTAAATGGTAGAAATATATAAACTAATATTAAGAGATAAATATAAAAGAGAGCCCCATTTCATGGGGTACTTTTAAAAATTGCTCTTTGATTAGTCTACAGATAGTCCCTTAATAACTAAGAAGTCCATGAAGGGATATGACAATAGGCCAATTATGTACCATATTGTTTCGTTCATTTTAAATTACATTTTAACCCATTAATTTTTATAAAATTATATTTTGACCTCAAAATTTTTAAAAAATTATATTTTTAACCTTTAATTTTTGTACAATTATATTTTTTATCCCAAATGTTTTTTTTTTTTTTTTTAAATTGCATTTGAACCCAAAATATTTAGGGCTTGTTCTTTTGCAAGTGTTTTTGAGTTAAGTTTTTGAGTTGAGTTTGAGTTTAATTTGAGTTATGAGTTGAGTTTAAGTTGTAACTTGAGTTTGCGTTTGGTTGTGTATAACTTGAGTTATGGTTTGAGTTGAGAATTTTTTGAGTTTGTGTTTGTTTGTGATAAAACTTGAGTTGTGATAGTGAATATCCTTTTTTTTTCTCCTACATTTTTATTCAATTCTTTTACAAATTTTTTTATTTTTCCGCGTTCATTATGTTTTATTGTAATAAATTACTTGTAATTACGAAAATAAAAAAATAATAAAAAATTAACAAGTACAAGCTCAGTTTTCATTTTAATTAAGTTCAAAAATACAGCAAAAATACATATTTAATTTTAAAAAGAAAACAATGAACCATGGCTTTAGCGTGCGCGACGGTTCCGGTACACTGCCCACATTGTATGTGCCCTTGCATCCCTTAAAGCATTCATGTCAACTTCTGCATTAGACCCCAATGGTTGACCCTCATGGTTAGTATTGTCGTTAATGTCCTCATCAACATTCGGTGGATCAATGTCTGCAACTGGAACGCCATCTTGTGAGTATTGGTCCAATAGCGTGTCCCCATTACGGTACATGTGGATAAAATTATGTATTATTGCACACGCTACTGGAATCATAACTTGTTTGGCCATGGGGTAACGATTAATGGTTCTCAAAATACGAAATCTAGCCTTCCACACACCAAACATTCTTTCAATGACATTACGCAGCGAAGAGTGTGTGTAGTTGAAAAGCTCACGTTCACTGCGGAATCCTCTTTCACGGCGGGCCCTATACTCTTGCAAGTGGTACGTTGTCCCCCGATATGGTGCCATGAAGTATCCGTTGTTAGCGTACCCTGAGTCGACGAGGTAAAATTTTCCTACACTTGTTCGACCATTAATTAATAAATAAGCGTACGGGCGAAGTATTTGAAAATGTCAGTGTACATATAAGAAATCATTGTAGGCTGACCTGGTGGCGGTGTCGGGAATCTTTTGCATGTGGATTCTAAAGCAGCAGCTAATACTCGCGCATCGTGTGCGGAACCCTCCTATCCAGATAACATGTATGTAAATTGCATATCAAAAGTTCACACTGCAAGCACATTAAGTGAAAAAAACCCTTCCTATTTCTGTAAAGTTCAGCAGTTTCACGAGGGGGAACACATGGGATGTGAGTACCGTCAAGTGCTCCAACACAATCCTGCATAGTTTACAAGTGTTATGTTGGTTATATTGAAGTCGTAATAATTATTATAAACCACTAATTAACATACATTACCGCACATACATCGAACCACGGCGAGTATTTGTTTCCACTTGCAATGATGTGCGGGTCAATGGTTGATAAGTGCACAAATTTGCACTTTTAATGTTCATAATTGTCAAATTATTTTATCACATTTGTGATTTTAATTTTAAATATTCCTAAATTTAGAGGATTTAATTTTAATCAGATTTATTTTATTTTTCAGGTTTTTAAAGAAAACAATTTGATTTGGGCTAGTTTACTAAGCATAACCCAAAAGTTGAACCAAAAACAAGCCCGCCCATCGAAGCCCATCGCCCTTCCGCGAGCCGAGCCGACGGAGCCGAGCCGCGATGCCTCACCAAGCCGCCACGTGTCGCGGACTGCACGATCAGGCGTGGGCCCCAGCTGCTCACGTTGTTTCCCCACGCCAGCTAGCGCGCTTGGCGCGCACCGCACCTTCCCTGGGCGAGTCTCCTTCACGCGCGCGTCAGGGCGCGCTGGTTTCTTCTCCGCGTGGGTCCCGCGTGCAGCCGGCCTCCAGCCAAATTCCGCTATGTGTCCATGCGGGTCCCTGCTGTCAGCGTCCATTTCTTCTCCGCCTCTCAGCTTGCGCCACGTGTCACGGCGATCAACGCTTTCATCCTTCTCCCCGCCACGTGTCCGCCCGTTTGGAATTCTTCAGCCAATTGATGCGTTTGTGTCCGTTGCTTTGCCATTTGGAACACTTTCAGCCTCACCAAATCAACTTTTACTCACCAAATAAAGCCTTATAAATTTCAATTAATTAGGAAAACGTTTTTAGTCTTATTTTCTTTATTATTTTTGTTGTTGATTATTACTTTTATCATGACCCAAAACTCTATAAATAGGGTCATGTTAAGGTGTTTGTCGTTGGTTAGAATTTTTAGCTTAAGTTTAGACACATTTTCTCTAGTTGGTGAGGTTAGAGAAGAACCTATATGTGAAGTGATCTTGAGTGAATTTTGATTCTCCATTTGTTCTTCAAAGTTTATATATTTGAGTGGTTAATTTTCTTCTATCTTCTTCTAATTTCTCATATTGATATATGTTCTTGTCAACTTTTATATAAATCTAGTCACGCTCTTTTTATGTGATTGTTGCATGATACTATATATTGATAGATATTATTTTATGAGTAGTCTTTTACTGCATTATTGCCAATGGTATATTGTCGCTCTTAGATTTCTCTTAAGATGATTTTTCCTAATACTAAACGTAAGAATTTTATTCACTCGAATACATTTTAATTCACATGTTCTTCAAATATTTATTTTCCGATTGTTAGTTTGGGATGTGAAACTTTCAATTGAGTAATCTCAAGGATCAAAATTCATTCGGGTGAACCAAGCATATAGGGAAATCTCGACACCTTACCACTTTTAAATATAATTTTCTCATACATTTTTCTTATGCTTAAACTTTTCAACAAAAATTTCATTCTCTTTTATTTTTACTTTATTATTTATCTCCTAAAGCTTTTTATTTGCTAATCTTTTCTTGTTTAATTTGTCACCTCCTTGTGGATCGACCGCCCTCTAACTGTGCTACCACGACCGCTTTATTTTCAACACGTTTGGGAACAAATTTTGGCGCCGTTGCGGGAGGTGCGTCAACAAGATTGTTCAGAGATAATTAGCCAAAGAGGTAGGTACTATTCATCTTTTATTTTATTTATTTATTTATTTTTATTTGGCACGTTAAAAAAAAAAAAAAAAAAAAAAAAACTGGATGACGTCTGTTATTGGTATTACATTTTTGTGAGTCTTGTCATTTTGTCTTTTAGTGGCCATTTAGTCCGTTTTGAGATTTTTGTTTTCATTAGTTAGTGTGTGCGTTTTGTGTTTACGTGTGTTAGTAATCATTAGTTGTGTTTAATATTAATATTATTATTATTATTATTATTATTATTATTATTATTTTTCCTTTCTGTAAAGTTTTAATAGTTTTGTTTTTATATTATGTACGTTAGTTTCTATAAATTTTAATTTTATTTATATTGATTGTTCTCATTTTTATCATTTATTAGCGTTTGTTATTTTATTTTTACTTTTAATTTTCTGTTATAAATAGAATTAATTTTTTTTTAGGTTGTGACTTTTAGGTGACTAATTTAGACATTAAACTAGCACTCTTAAATTCTCATAATTTGTGTAACCTTAGGTTTTAGAATAGTATTAACTTAGGGTACTAATATCTAACATTTAACATTTTATAAAACACGTCATAAAACTTAATAAATTTTTCAAGCAATTTTGTGGAAACGTTGAAAAGTACAAACTAAGAGAGTTCTGTCTAGGAGGCTGGTTCCTGTTAGCGTTCTACGCCACCAGTCTTTCCTGGGAACGTTGCTCTGTCTAGGAGGTTGGTTTTTAAGGAGGCATCGCCCCACCAATCTTTCCTGGGAGCACTCTTGGGGGGTTGCGATTCAGCGGTTCTACATTATTGTTTTTCTTTTCTTCAAAATAAAAAAATAAAAATAAAAAATAAAAAAAAAAAAAAAGCTAAACGTTGTAAAGTGAATGAATCGTTATAGAGGCAATTAGGAGATTTGCAAGAAGACCGGAGAACCCTAGTGAAGTTTCTTCTCACACGTCAAGTCCTCCCTCGACCCCAGCCTCACTAGGAGTTGCAAATCCTTTCGCGATGGCTCAAAACGAGGAGGTCCCAAAGAAGACGTTTACACGCACGGCCACACCATCATGCATAATGTTTCCCCTAATATGCCGAATTTGGATTTCAAGCGGGCATGATCCAACTCTTGCCGACCTTTCACGGGTTAGAAAAGCGAGAATCCATACGTGCATATAAGGGAGTTTGAAGAAGTGGTGGCCACTTTTCACAACCGAGTGAAGCCGCGAAATGCGATTGAAATTCTTTCCTTTCTCTTTGAAGGACAAGGCTAAAAAGCTGGTTGTATTCTCTACGACCTAGGTCTATTGGAAGTTGGGAAGAAATGACGACGAACGCGTTTTTCAACAAGTATTTCCCTCACCATAAGACCAATGGTCTAAAGCTTCCCGATCTCGACCTTTACCCGGAAGGACAATGAAACTCAGTATCAAGTTTGGGAGCGGTTCAAGGATACATTAAATCGGTGTCCTCACCATGGTTACGAGAATTGGCGTCTCGTAAGTTATTTCTACGAAGGACTCACGATTCGAGAACGCCAATTAGTGGAGATGATGTGCAATGGTGAGTTTCTCAAAAAGGATCCCGAGGAGGCTTTTGAGTATCTCAATGAGTTAGCCGAAAAAGCCCACACATGGACTGGTCCAAGTGCTACTGACAGCACCAATAGGTCCCGACCGGTTGGAATCTATCAATTAAGGGAGGAGGACAACCTCAAAGCCCAAGTCGACTCTTTGACAAGGCAAATCGAGGCCCTCAAAGGCAAAGAAGGTAGAGGAATCCACACGGTCGCAAGGGCGTAGACACATGAGCCATGCTTTGTCCGTGGTAGGGTGGAACATTTAGCTAAGGATTGTCCCGCTTATGGTGAAATTAGAGGGGTCTATGAGGAGCAATGCAATGCCTTAGGGGCATACAACAAACCCTTCTCTAACACATACAATCCTGGCTGGAGGAACCATCCAAACTTCAGTTGGAGAGATTCCACCCAAGCACAACCATCGGAAGGACAATGGAGAACCGAGCAACAAAAGCAACCACCAGCGTGATTCTGCACCTCAATACAATTCTCAACAGCCAATGAGTTCTCTTGAGAACACTTTGCAATCTTTCATGGAGGTGCAGAGTAAAACGAATCAAGTTTGAGTCACTATTCACGCAAATGGTGGAAGAAAGTAAAGAAATGAAGAGTCAAATTACGGTCGACAGAGCTTTTGTTCAAGAACGTGGCAAGTTCCCTTCACAAGCTCATCAAACCAAAAGGCTAACATATGGAGCAAACCCTTGAGGAGTTTGTTTCCACACTTTTGTATCATATATTTTTTTTTTTCTTTGTTTTGTTTGGTGTGCTTTGTGTGCTTTTATTTTTAGTTTGTTTTTTGTGCTTTTATATTTGTTTGTGTGTTTTGGTAATTCAGTTCAAGAGGCTCAGCTTAGCTCCAATGTTCATCATCCAGGTGTTCTCTTTCCCTGTCTTCTTCATATTGCATATATTTTTAGACATTGAGGACACTGTCTGATTTTGGGTTGGGGGTGGTGAGCATATTCATGCGTGAGATTAATTTTTGTCTTGTTGTTATTTTTTGGTCAAAATTTTTGCGAGATTATCTGAGTATGATTCCAAAATGTTCGGTTTGAGTCAGTTTTTGCTATCTTAATTACCAAGAAATGATTTTCAGAGTTCTTTTTGAGCACATGCCAGACCTTGTGGTAAGATGGTTGTTAACACATTTAGTTGAGAGATTAAGTTTTTATTTTTAGTGAGTTGTGAGAGTTGAGAAAACTTGACTTTTTGAACTTTCATTGATCTTTTGAGTTGGTTGAGTCATTATTGGAGCACCATTACTTGACTTGTGACATTTGCTTGAAGGATGATTTCGGTTAGGAATAATTTTTAGAATTGAGCCATCTGTTGTAGATATTTATCATTTTTTTCTTTCGTATTTCTTTAACAAAAAAAAAAAAAAAAAAAAAAAAAAAAAGAGAGCAAGAGCATCAATTTATCATCAATGTTTACGTAGTTTGGTTGTACTCACGTCTTGTCTTTGCATAGCGCCCAATCAAAAGAATGCCTTACTACATCGACTTCATCAAATGTATGTTGTCTCTTGCCTCGAAAAAAAAAAAAAAAAAAAAAAAAAAAAAGAAGAAGAAAAAAAAAAAAAAGTTTGTGTATATTTGTTTGTATTTTTCGGCTCTTTATGTGTTTGTGAGATCTTCCTTTTGACCAGAATGAAATCCCAAAAGTTTGTTTATGGTTTGAGTGTTGGGTTGTTCCAGATATTTGATTTACCTATCATTTGATCAATGTTTGTTTATTAGTTTGTCCTTAAATTGCCTTCTCTCACTTGAGCGTTGATTGATTGATTTCCAACTCCATGAGTGAAAACCCTTTGCATTAAAATACTTCCGACACCCGTGAGGTAAATGGAGTTGAGACTTTTTCTTGGTGAATATTTCGATGTTATTTGTGTTATGGATTTGGTAAGATGGATAAAACTGGAGTTACGGAGTTATGGTAAGCAGTTTTGATAGCATTATCGATGACTTACTAATATTTGTTTGAAGGTGATTCGCTAGTTTTGATTTACTTGACATGGTTTTTCTTTTCGCTTGAATTGCTAGAGACTAGCAATAAGTCGGTTGGGGTTGTGATAAGTGCACAAATTTGCACTTTTAATGTTCATAATTGTCAAATTATTTTATCACATTTGTGATTTTAATTTTAAATATTCCTAAATTTAGAGGATTTAATTTTAATCAGATTTATTTTATTTTTCAGGTTTTTAAAGAAAACAATTTGATTTGGGCTAGTTTACTAAATAACCCAAAAAAGCCGACTGGGCCGAGCCGCGATGCCTCACCAAGCCGCCACGTGTCGCGGATCGCAATCTGCTCACGTTGTTTCGGCTGGCGCGCAAAATAGGAAGGCCTCCAGCCAAATTCCGCCATGTGTCCATGCGGGTCCCTGCTGTCGGCGTCCATTTCTTCTCCGCCTCTCGGCTTGCGCCCACGTTCAATTCAACGCTTCAACCGCGCCACGTGTCCGCCCGTTTGGAATTACCAATTGATGCGTTTGTGTCCGTTGCTTTGCCGTTTGGAACACTTTCAGCCTCACCAAATCAACTTTTACTCACCAAATAAAGCCTTATAAATTTCAATTAATTAGGAAAACGTTTTTAGTCTTATTTTCTTTATTATTTTTGTTGTTGATTATTACTTTTATCATGACCCAAAACTCTATAAATAGGGTCATGTTAAGGTGTTTGTCGTTGGTTAGAATTTTTAGCTTAAGTTTAGACACATTTTTCTCTAGTTGGTGAGGTTAGAGAAGAACCTATATGTGAAGTGATCTTGAGTGAATTTTGATTCTCCATTTGTTCTTCAAAGTTTATATATTTGAGTGGTTAATTTTCTTCTATCTTCTTTAATTTCTCATATTGATATATGTTCTTGTCAACTTTTATATAAATCTAGTCACGCTCTTTTTATGTGATTGTTGCATGATACTATATATTGATAGATATTATTTTATGAGTAGTCTTTTTTTTGCATTATTGCCAATGGTATATTGTCGCTCTTAGATTTCTCTTAAGATGATTTTTCCTAATACTAAACGTAAGAATTTTATTCAATCGAATACATTTTAATTCACATGTTCTTCAAATATTTATTTTCCGATTGTTAGTTTGGGATGTGAAACTTTCAATTGAGTAATCTCAAGGATCAAAATTCATTCGGGTGAACCAAGCATATAGGGAAATCTCGACACCTTACCACTTTTAAATATAATTTTCTCATACATTTTTCTTATGCTTAAACTTTTCAACAAAAATTTCATTCTCTTTTATTTTTACTTTATTATTTATCTCCTAAAGCTTTTTATTTGCTAATCTTTTCTTGTTTAATTTGTCACCTCCTTGTGGATACGACCGCCCTAACTGTGCTACCACGACCGCTTTATTTTCAACACGTTTGGGCGTATACAATGGTCTGGAAATCTGGATGTAAAATGAAGTCCTGCTTCAGTTTGCATACCGCGATAAGAACTTTGGCAAAGTACTCAGACACCGTCAATCCAGATCGTTGCCAAGTGTCCTGTGCCTCCCTGTTAGTTTGGTTCTAACATAATATAGTTAGGAATATAAATAATTGCTCATCAATATTTAGGTGGACAGTTGGTTGCAGTAAGCCCCTTCCCTCAAGGATAAAACTTAGTCGAAGGAACGCGTCACTACTCATACGGACTTTGTCATACATCACTGTTGGACTTTGTTCCAGATAATATTGCACCCTAAGTGCGCCTCCCCAACCAGAAGTGTGCCGTCGGAGAGAAGGTTCTCTGTACATAAATCCAACACATAAAGTCGCCGCGGCGTTCGAATCGAATTCGGGGCGGAAACGCAATGAATAGCAGATCGTGTATCACAAAAATTTTCATAAAACTTTTGAGATACTTTATAGATTATATTAATTTATGCACCAATAAATTAATCTCATTAATTTATAAGATTCAAGGATCAACCGAAAAAATACCTTGTAGCCGACTCGGATGATATCTTGATTTTCTTTGACCATAACAGTCCTAGCTCCAAGCTTTGTGTTTAGAACACCAAAGTCTTCCACGTCAATTCCTTGATTCCACGTAGACGTGTGTGTGGGCACACGTGAGACAAAATAGGTTTCTGAAACACTCGAATTTCCACAAACACCAACGCATGCACGATGTGGAATTTTTGGAGAAAAATATTTTCTCTCTCTTTGCTATGAGGAATTTCGGCCAGCACTAGGGGAACTAGGGCTGAAAGTGATTTCAAAAATTGTCTCACAATTTTTCATTTATCTCATATTTAAAGAGAAGAAGTCAAACTTCAAAATATGATCAAATCCTTATCTCCAATTTTGAATTTGGAACAAAAAATCCCTTCCCCTTATCCCTTAGGTGGCCGGCCACACACTAGGGTTTTATCCCTGTGTGTGGCGCCTAGATAAATAGGGAAGGAGAAGATATTTTATCCTTTATCCAAAAGTGGTCAATTTTAATTGATTCAAATTAATTTAAGTCAAACTTAAATTAATTTGAATTCTAAAATAAATCTAGATATGTTCAAATTCAAATTTAAATAATCTCATTATTTAAATAATAATTAATTCAGAATTAATTATTCTTGAGTATTTAATTTTAGAATTCGTAATTCTAAAATTCTCATTTTGCCTTTTGTGTCGGTAGAATTACAAGGACGACGCGGGGACTAATGGACCTATAATTCGAGCTCCAATAAAATTAATAATTAATTAAACACTTTAATTAATTAATTAATTCTATTAATTCAATAGTTACTCCACTATAAACTTGGAATTGCACTCTCGGAATTATAGACATTAATTACTTCTAAACTGTGAAGTGTCCATTTGATATAGTCATTGCATATAGATCGATCCTCCATAAATAATTCATGATTAGAGTCGGGGTAGAATCTGTTAACCTTTCTAATTACATCTTTATCCTTGAGTACCATTGATTCTCTAATGGATAGTGATTCATAAAACACATTCATGAACCGAGCGCTCTTACTAATCCAAGTACCGAATCAACACTCAAGAGAATTATTTATCTCGCTTCTTTCTCAAGAAGGAATGGATTCCATCTCGTATAATAACATTCCCAGACTACCTATTTCATTATGTCTCCAAAATACAAGGAATAGGATTCAGGGTCTCGGAATCCGTACCGAGTAAATCAAAAGACATAAATCCATAAATAGGAGTTTGTTAAGAACTCAGGATTAAGATCATTCTGTATATGACCATTGGTAGACTCAATTAGAATTTCTATGCTTAACGGAAATTATTAGAAATTCATATTGTGTATGCGTCCATGTTCCACATAATCTCATTATGCAAAATACACTCATTCAATATCTCGCCATATTAACAGTGCGGATAACACCGTTCCATTCTAAATGGGAATGACATGTATTAATAATGTTTTAATTAAAGATTCTGAACTTTAATTAAATTCATTATGAACATTGCTTTTTGATTATTATCCTTAAACATTATCCTCTCGTATATAACACTTATATACAACGTTTAAGGTTACATAAATAATCATGGAATTTTCATTGATATTCATAAAATATTCATAAATATATACACATAAAATGATGAATAAACTATTTTATTAAATAAATAATAAATATCCTTTTACATCTCATGCTTTCAGGACACTATTCCCAACACAACTTGCATGAAAAAATTATCATCACTGTCATAATCTGATTCATTAGAACCCAACGGATTAGAATTCCCGCCTATATCCATCCCTGTCAAATTTTCAAGATAATGAAGCACAAAGTTATTAAAATGCAAATCATATGTGTAAAGTTCAAAAGTGCATATAAAACATACTCTTGCGTAAATAATTGCATAAGTAAGCTCGCATTAATTAACAAATCCTCAACCAAATGTGCCGCAATGTCATAAGAATTACTCAACGTACTAAGAACGAAAAAGAATAAAGGAGTTTGAACGATAAATAGGTTCATGTTCAATGAAGTCTCTATGTGTACGTAACAAATAAAAGGAGTCAAATAATAGAATCACATATACGAAGAACCATCCCCGCCACGTGGCATTGTATAGTTGGGCCTCGAGAACGGTGGCATGAATGGTTGAAATGGGGAAGTGGGCTGGCCAAATGTGGTGCCGTTCGCAGGGTTTGCTTGCGTGTTCGGCTGAAAGTGCGAAGTCGAAGGCACTTGTTGTGGCGGCTGAGGAGCAACTTGTTGTCTGTTACACTGCTCCATAGTTTGCTGAATCCATACAAGCCGATGGTGTTCCGCATATATACAGAAAAATGATAACGCCACATAGGATCCATAGTCATGAAGTTGAACATGAAGAGATACTGTTCTTGGGAGATGTCCAACGTTGCCAATAACTTCATGCATTGATCCTGAATGGTTTCAACTTCCATGTTCGCAGATGCACTTCCACTGCGCCCCCGACTGCTTGTTTCTATCGAAGTGACGAGGCGATCCACGGCACGCTCCATATAGCTAGGCGACGCTCTACGAGAGCTACGACTAGAGCGTCGACGTACTACTCGCGGTGGTGAGTGTGCATGTTGTCCGCGGCTTTCTCGATGCATGCCATGCCTTCTATCTGTAGGAGGAACATCGTCACCGGCATTGAAACTAGTTGTTCCTCGCTCAGTTGGGCTGCCGGACCTATGTTGTGGTGGATCATCCTCTTGACCATACTCAAATGCCCCATTTGCCCGAGTATTGGCAAATGCGCAGTAATATAGATCGTAGTCAATCACGGGCTTCCTCCTCGCCTTGTCAACCTCGGGATGGATCTGTAAATCAAGCAAGAAATATTAATACAACGGGTGTCACATTTCGTTTAATGTCATATACTATTAGAAACTTACACTGATAAATTGTTGCCAATACTCGTCAGTGCAAGTGGGTTTCTTTTGAATCGGATCCCATCCAAGTCCGGTGGCGGTGCGAAGTAGAAACTCAGCATCAAACGCTTTCTTCAGTCTATTGGCCTTTTGTTTCACCTTGTCCCAAGTTAGGGGAACGGTAAAATGCTCACTTAGGTCCGCCGCCCATTGTGTGTATTTATCTCGGTGAGGGGTGGTACCAACAGAGTTCAATAAATTGAACTCACCTAGACGTCTAAGCAGTGCTTCCTCAGCTTCCGGGCTCCAGTTTACGTCTCTATCTCTCCTTCTTGCCATCTATGTATTGACAATACCATAATGGCAGCAATACGGATGTACATATCATGAAAAATTCATTTAATGAGCTCGGATGTTGGAAGGAGGCTCAGAATTGTGTAAAGGCCAATCATCGTCCTCGTATGGAGCATTATCCAAGGCTAGGGCAGTTATGCTACCAAGGTTTATGTTCAATAATCTGAGTGGTAGGTTGCTCATACACTTTATGCCATCATGTTATGCATAAACCGGCAACCAATGTGCTGCCAAAGGTCTAGCTAATGTCGGCTTATTGATCGATCAAGTCAATGAAAGTGAATTAGAGCAACCATACCAACAAAGAGTAATGGGATAAACCAGCAACCGACCACTAACCTAGCCACAGAATATCACTCGACATACGGGACTAGGCCATTAAATACAATTATATCATCATAGCCACAGAGAATCGGTACAAACCAGAAACAGTTTCTGTTTTCTTTTCCAGAAACTGCACAGCAAGATTTACAAATGTACATATGAGAAGAATATTAAAAAACGATGCCAAATAATGTAAGTATAGAACGATGCACATAGAGAACGTTACTAGCAGATGAACACGGTACGTAATGTAGCTAACCTAGCAGGTGTGTGTGGACATAAGCATTCACAGCTGTTGATGAAGTATAGATGCTGAAATCACCGGAAATAGGTTCTGGTTTTTTTTTTCCAGAAACTGAAAACAAGAGGTTCCAACAACTAGAGCCCCGATGAAGTATAGAGGCTGAAACCACCAAAAAAAGACCACTAACCAAGCCACTGTTTTTCCAACATTACCAACATAGGCAAAAAAGGCCCTCTAGATACTGTTCTCTGGATGCAATATAGAAGAGAGATCACTAGATACAAGTTTATGTTTTTTTTTTTCCAGAAACTAGCGTACGGTAGAGTGAAGCCCGGTAAATTAGTGACTGGCAAACATTTAGGACTGTGGAGACCAACATGGCACATCAAAATGATTATGACATATTCCACAATCTCAAAGGGGTTGCGACAGACTAGTGCTTCAAAAGGTATTAAAGGATGAAAACACCAAAAAAACACCAGAACAGCCACTGCTTTTCACACAATATGCTCATAGCCAAAAAAATGGCAGCGGGGAACTGATATCTCAATGCAATCTAGAAGAGAAATCACTGGAAACAGTAATTTTTTCTTCCAGAAACTACAAAACAGGGGTCCAACATACTAGTGCCCGATGATTATTAAGGTTGAAAGCATATGAAAACATCACCAGAAATGCCAATGTACTTTCATGGAAATGCCATGTATCATAACATGTTGGTTTTTTTTTTTTTTTTTTCCAGAAACTAACAAAAAAGGGTTCCAAAATGCATGTGATCCGATGAAAGCTAGAGGCGGAAATCAACAAAAAAATTTAACTGCAAATGTTTTTTTTTTTTGGCCAGCAGAAGAACATGTGAATTCACCAATATTAGTGCTCGGATTTGGATCTAGAAACCACCACACATATTTTCCATAAACTGAACATAAGGGCTTGGAAAAAACTTACCGAATTCGAGCCTATGGAGGAGGCGATGTGGTTCCCGTGGAGATTCCCCAAATGCGAGGAAGGGATAGCAAGTCCGCAGTACCAGCGACGGCAGAGGTAGAGGACCAAGGATTGACGTCTCAGCTGGACAGTTTTACGGCGTGCACCGTTTCCTCTACATCGAAGGAGGAGGTTTACCCACCTAGGTCGCCGCACCGACGTTGTTCCAACAAATTTCCCCGTTTTGAAGGGGTAACAGTAGACGACAATGGTAGAGGAAGAGGGTGACGGTACATGCGGAAGGGGGGTCGATGGTGTCTGCGGCGGATGAAGAAATCAGGAGATTGGGGGAAATTAGGGCAACGGATTGAGGGCTTCAAATCGCTGAAGGTTGGAGGAGCAGACCCGGTTTCGAATCAAGGATACAGGAGAACCACGTGAAGTTGCGTAGAAAACTGGGAAAGCAAGCTTGCAACGGGAAGTGCATGAATCTGCACTGTAGATGTGCAGAAAAATAAACTCAAGTGGCAGGGGGAAGGTGAACTCAAAAACCGGGTAATAACTCAAAAAATTTTTTGAGTTCTTTGTCGAGTTTTTCTTCACCGAACGTGAACTTGGGCTTGGAATCATAACTCGAGTGGGCTTTCTCGAGTAAACCGGTAAACCGAACAACCCCTTAGAATTTCACATTTTGACTCTTTACATAATACGTCATGAGATCAAATACTATATTATATTATGGCAGTACAACATAATACAATACACTTTATGCAATACAACAAATACAAACCGTCAAACATGGTCTAAAAGTGTCTTAAATGGAAAGTAAAATTTTCTAATTTCATCCACTAGTGACATTGGAATCACATTGACTTAAGGAGTCTCTTGGCAGCACTGGCGGTGTCACATTTTTTCTTATTATAACAGTCTTGAACCTTAGAAACCTAGAGCGGTTGTGGGTCGAGGTCGGGGCTGCTTTGTGTTCCCAGGCTTGATTTGACATTAACAACTTTTTTCTAGCAGCTGTAGTTGGGAGCTTTAACGACATCATCTTCAACATGCCTTGCTTCACCTCTATCCTTATTGGCTATGGCCTCTTCTCCTACAATAGAAGCTTGGTTCTCACTCAAGGTTCCTAACAAGATGGTCACAATACACCTTCACAAGCCATGATCTCTCAGTGATCTCGTTGATGCACTTCAACACTTCATTTTTCGTCTTTGCGTGAACCAAATCATCCTCACCAAGGATTTTGAAGTAATAAATATGGAGTGTCCCTCACAAGCTTATTGGCTATCTTTTCACTATCGCAATAGTCTATGTAGCATAATGAAACATCCCAATAACTTCTCCCTCACAAGCTTACTCATTGAGCCGTCATTGTGAACAAACACAAGAAGGAAAAACGAAACGCGTAGCACGAGTCACCAAGCAGCCAACGTGTGGGCGAAATGAGCTGTCAGCCCCGACCACCAACATGCTCACCACTAGGTGCAATGCGATACCAAGGGGTGCAATGCTCCAATGTTGCAGGGCCGGCAGATCACATATGCATCTGAATATGGCAGCCGAAAACGCAATGCGTACCCCCAGCCAAGTACCTCACCACCACAGCTGCCTCTCGAAAGAATCCTCCGCCACCACCATCAACAAGACATCATCAATGCCAGCATCGGGACACGGGTTTCAAGGCCGGGAGTTTGGTGATCCACCACTGGACTCCGGCCCTTGAAGAAGCAAAACTAAGGAGCTCCTAGAGCAGCACAAAGAGAGAGCTCTAGTTCTTCTTCTTCTTCTTTTCTTTCTTTATTATTTTTTTATTTTATTTTATTTTATTTTTTTGTGCAATCTCTGTCGTATTGTAGAATTGGACATAAATCAAACTACACTTATTCCAGAATCAGTAACCTTTAAGGCGTTTATTTGGGTGGGCAATAACACATGAAAGACAACAACATGAAAGGAAAAGAATTGCCACACCGGAGTCGTAGGCCTTTCTGTATCCAAAGATAAAACTGTACCTTACAGCTGCATTCCATCCAGTAATAAAACGGACACAAAATCATGCCCTGATCTAAATTGTTATCCCCACATTAGCTTCCAATTAACTTCTTTTTCCTCTTTTTTTTTTTTTTTTTTTTTTTTTTTTTTTTTTTTAAGAAATCACCCAAACATGAAACTCATGGTTGCATACTTACATTTGAGAAATATAAAACTCGTGGTTGAAAAATATGAAACTCGTGGTTAGTTGGTTACATAATTGCAATGAGAAATATGAAACTCGTGGTTACTGACCAAGTCATGGGTGGAATTTCTTGAAGCATACAACTAGACATCGTAAACAAAAATTACAAAATTCCTATAATCTACCACCTTTCACATCAATCTTTTTCTTTTTTCTTTTTTGGCACTTTTTCCCAAAGAATGAACCTTTTTATTTTATTATCTTTTGGCAACAAAAGGGCAGGAAAGACCCACTCTCAAGACTTTTTATGGTTTGTCAACACATGCAATACCATTCGACAAGATGAGTGCAATAGGAGAAGAGCGATTTGTTGCAAACACTACTGGAAATATATTATTACTTCTGAAATAGATACACTAAAATATTCATTGAAAAAAGTACAGCAAAAATAGTCTCAGCCCGAAAAAAAGGAAGAAAGGAAAACAAATGAAAATGTCGAATAAGAAGGAATTTTGATGGTCACAGGGAATTCTACTCTCAGAAGGCTCTTAACGTTAGTACTTCCGAGTTTACTCGCCAGTGCAAGAAAAGCGCGCATCAGACTAGAAGATGGAGAAAAAGGCTTAGAGAAGCTCTACAACAAAAGCAGATGCACCACCTCCGCCATTGCAAACACCACCAACACCATATTTACCATTCTTCTGCTTCAGCACCTACAACACCGTTAAACTTCGGCTAAGAGATTGAGAGAGGAATATCATTTGGGAGAAATGAATCAACATGTACACTCGATTTAAAATGGGAGTGAGAGCTAGAGAGAGAGAAACTAGCAGATTTTTTTTACCCCTATAAGTGTGACCAATATACGAGCTCCGCTGCAACCTAAAGGATGTCCCAAGGATACAGCTCCACCATGAACGTTAACTTTTTCCTGAACCAGAAAATAGCAAAAAATAGTTGAGTAGCGACTCAAACTAGACACTCGTTTCAACATACTCATCTTAAAGCACATTAGTCAATTCACATCCATGTGTATTATGAATGCGCGCCAAAACAGAAAGGCATAGATGGGGGGGGGGGTCACAGCGGAAGAACTTACTGGGTTAAGTCCGAGCAATTTTTGATTTGCAAGAGCCACGACCTACACAGAAACATAACAAAGTAAGAATTGCCATTTCCCACATTTAGAAGCTGACTATTAGAATTGAGCAGAAATGAAAGAAGAATCTTACAGCAAAGGCTTCGTTAATTTCATAGAAATCAATTTGGAAGGCCTCCAAGCCAGCATGTGAAATAGCTTTAGGAATTGCAAGAGCTGGAGCTGTGGTAAATAGTTCTGGTGCCTGCACAGTCAATCTCATGTGAGAATCAAGTATAAGACATTAAGGACCCGTTTGGTCCACAAGTTCAAATCAGTGATTATGATTCATTCGCGGGAAGTTTGTGAGAACCATTGGTGGGAAATTTTTGAATTCAAATTCTTTGCAAGAGGAAAACACTGTAGCAGAATCAAAATTATGGGTTTAAATACATTTGCCAAAAGGGCCCAAAAAACTTACGTACGAGTAATGTCAAAAGAAGAAAAAATGTATTTCTGTTTTTGACATCAGCAGCGGCGTTCAATTCTACATATATCTGTGGAATACCTGAGCAGCATCAGCGTATCCGCTGATCTTTGCGATAACTTGCAGCCCAAGCTTTATTGCTTTTTCTCCGCTGACTAAAACTAAAGCAGCAGCACCATCACTGTTGGCCAGAAGGAAAAAAAAAAAAAAACTCAGTAAAAAAGCTCAAGTTCATGTATTTCCAAGAAAAGTTAGCGACATTTGTAATCCATGAATGAGTAATGTGAACTGTGTAATCAATGCAACTGTGCTCAGTCCATAATCAGTATTCAAAAAACTGTAGAAAGCAGAAGCATGTGAATAGTTTCTGCTGGAAACAGGATGAGATAAGTGCTGTGTTTCTTTCTATTCTCGTCTATATAATTACTAAATGAAAAAAAATAAAATAAATAAAGAATAACAAATTGGATTTAATGACCAAAAACTAGACCTTATACTAGAAGCATTTCCAGCAGTGACTGTACCGCTATTCTCCTTGAAACTTGGACGAAGCTTTCGCAGTTTGCCAGCATCAAACTGATAACACAGGATAACATTTACGAGTGTCAATAAAGCAAGTTGGGGGCATCTACTCAATTTCCAGTAAGAAAACAATGGAATTTGCACTATGCAAATGTTGGAGCTAGTAATGGAAGCAGAAGTTGTTTTTACCTTTCCTAAACCTTCATCCTTGTCAACAATTGTCGGTGGTTTTCCCCTCCCTCCAGAAACTTCAACCTGCATTATACCAGATTATTCATCAAATTGAAGATAAATGCAATGAAAAATATCATCTAACTTGTGGATAGGTCACCAACCGGAACAATTTCCCATGCAAAGGCACCACTGTCTTGGGCAGCAATACCACGCTCAAAGCTTTGAATTGCATAGTCATCCTGCAGAGACATAGGCACATATGAAACTCTCGGTTCTTTTATTCATCTATTTATTTGAATTATAGAGTGCTCTTAATTGAGACCTGCTCCTCTCTTGTTATTTTATGGTTTTCCGCACATATTTCAGCACATACTCCCATGCCAACATCATTGTAGACATCCCACAAACCATCTTTTAACATTCCATCAACAAGAGAATCATGTCCAAGTCGAGATCCTTTCCTACATTTCAGGATTGAGTCAAGAAAAATCTGAAAATGGTCTGCACCAAGAGAACCATCAAGAAGAAGGGAGCACTAACCTTGCTTCTGCAAGATACTTGGGCGTATTAGACATGCTTTCCATGCCACCAGCCACAACAACATCATTAATTCCCAACTGAATGCTTTGTGCCGCAAGAATTGTTGCTGTATCAGCCAAACAAAATACATACTAAGACATTACAGTTGCCACTAAATGAAACTTGACAAAAAAAAAAAAAAGGGCCCAAAAGGAAAGGAGAATGGATTAATGATCATGAGTGTGCACCTTTCATCCCTGATGCACAAACTTTGTTTATAGTGGTACAGACCACTGTATTAGGAATTCCTGCACCTAGTGCAGCCTGTCTAGCTGGAGCCTGACCCAAATTAGCACTGAGAACGTTGCCGAAGAAAACTTCTTGTACAAGTGAAGGATCAACGCCAGCCCGTTTTAGAGCAGCTACAAGAGGAGGAAAGGTATGTCGCAATAAAGATGGAGAAATTTCTTTAAAAAACAAAGAGGAAACACCACTTTAGGAATTGGAGAACTATCGATAATTACCTTCAATCACTATTGATCCAAGTTTGGTGGCAGATAAAGAGGACAAAGTACCAAGAAACCCACCCATTGGTGTGCGTGCAACACCAACAATGCAAACATCTGCAGGTGGCAACTATTAATATTATATATAGCAAAAATTTTAAAGTGTCGAAAGGTTACTCTTTTTTTCAGACATAAAATTTAACATATCCTTCAACAATTACATGAGAGCAAATAAAATATGTATTATGTATAGGACGTCAAAAATTGGACTATATGAGCAATACAAAAAATATCAAGTCATCACAAACCAAAAAATTAAAACTATCTCTACGAAATAAATACAGCAAGTCAAGAACTCAAGAGATCCAGTCTCGAAATATTTATTATGACAAATAGTTTATGTACTTATGATTTGCAAAGCAACTGCCCTACAAATAACATATAATTCACGAATCTATGAAGATGGATAGAAACAGAACAAAAAGTAAACCTCTAGGTTTTATTGAAACTGCTGCCGGAGCCATATGTGGTGGTGGATAGAATCTGCAAAATTTGTACAAAATTTTCGTTAGTGAAACAAATAATTTAACTACTTCTTCGCTGGTATCCCCAGACCTTTTTTCGTTTTACTCTTTCTTCGCTAGCTTATTGTTCATTGTTTGCACAAAATGGTCGATTCTAAAAATCTTGGAAGCCCATGACTCATTCCATTGTTCTGGAATAACTCATCTGAAACATAGCTTTAAAGCCGGAATCAGACCCGAAGCATTTTGTCTAATCGGAGCGAGGCGAAAGATCGAGGAGAAAGCCTAGAATGAAGGGCTTTTTACACTCCAGAGCAATCCATTTTGAGATTTGTAGAATCTATGAAATCCCGTCCCATCATAGAAGCCAAAGGAAATGAAAGATTATAGCAGAAACGTTCAAATCTCCTCAAAGAAATGGTTTTTCCACCAAAAACAAAATCCCAACTTCAGAGAAAAATTACGAACAGAAAAAATTACAAACAGAAAATCAACAAGGGATGTAAACGGGGCAGGGATGGTGCTCCGTGCCCCAATACCAGCCCATCATCCTTTTTTTTCCTTTAGTTTAGAAGAAAAAAAGAAAAAAAAAATCTTTGCTGACTAAACGAACAAACCTGAACACAACCTAGATCAAAGGAAAAGGCAAAACCCATAACAAATACATAATTTAAATAAGTAAATAAAATTGAATATTTCCCAGGAGAAAAACGTCAGGCCAAATGGATCAGACAAGAGATTATCAACACAGCTTTTGAAACTTATACAAGAAACAAATATACAAGAACACATGTATACATTTTAAAAAAAAAGCAAGACAAAGGAATCGATAATCAACGATCGGAAACAAAATTGTCGACGACGGCGACCACTTTGACGGAGATACCGTCGTATCAGAGAGGCGCCGGCAGTGAATGAGTTTTAGAATTTCATTTTCATTTTTATTACATTCTTATTTTATTTGGGAACTTAAAAGATCCCAATTTAACCGTTTCGACAAGGACAAACTAGAGCTTAATTATCTCAGAAATCTCCCAATTTTCTCGATCGCAAAAGATTAACAGATCCAAATCGCTTCTCGTCTGAGAAACGCAAGAAGAGCGAAATGGCAAAAAACAAAAGCGGTTTGAGACATGTTATTATGTTAATAAGGAAAGAACAGTGAAAATACCGGAAAATCGGCGAGAAAGTGAAGGAAAATCGAAGAGAGAATAGAGTTTGAGAACATCTGAGGCATGCAAGCAAATCCCAAAAGAGGAATTTTACCTATAACTGTCCTGTTCCTGTTACGTAGGAATGTCCGCCTTGTGATGTGTTACGAGAGCTTGGAGCTGGTCAGTTACAAATGGTTTTTCTGCTTCTGCTATATATAGAGGTGGAGAGTGGAGACAAGTGCACGAATTCAAAAAAACCCTTTTGAAACTAGTTTAATTGCTATTATATCAGAAAATTGCCACTGATATCCCTTGTATTTTTTTTTTTGCTAAAACACCCCCACGTTTTATTGATATTACAGAAAAACCGTTAACTGATCTATTATTGTATTAGAGAGAACTTTTTTTTTTTTTTTTAAATCATCAGAGAAGTTCGTTAATTTCACTGATTTGAGTTTGTAATTCGAGTTAAGATGTGATTTTATATGAGAGCTTTTTACTGTAGCAAAAAAATTAGATGTGACTGTTTCTGAGAGCTTTTTACTGTAGCAAAACTTAAATTCTAAACTCGAATCGGTGAAATGAATGAGACCTTTTGAGAAATTATAAGTTTTAGTACTCACGTTTGACCTCATGCTCTTTTTACCATTCTAATTAAAAGGGATTGCATTCAGTAATTCCATATTAGTATTAAACAATAACAAAAAGAAAATGATAGTTGTTTTCATTAATCTCAAACATTGTCCTGAACTTTACATTAAATCTAAGTTTGATGCTTAACGTTTAAGATATATCAAAATTAACATCAATCTATCACCCTGTAAGAAAATTAGTCCTTGTTTTACATCTGCACCAAAATTTGGACTGAATATATATCATATAAGAGCCACTTCAATAGGTGTGTCAACAACATGTTAATGGAAGGACTAGCTTTCCACTTTTAAATTTATTGGTAGAAAATGGATCCTTTTGTTGTCCTTCTCTTTTCTTTTCCTTTTTATTTTTTTTTTTTTTTTTTTTTTTTTTTTTTTTTTTTTTTTTTTTTTCAAGAAAAAAAAAAAAAACATTTTCTAAATAGAATATGATCTTTCTACATACCACTACTGATAGTTCATGTTTCTTGATGATCTTTATATTCAGTAAAAAATCATATTATTTAACGGTTTAACAAAATTAACAAAACTTGATATAAATTTAACGGTTTAAAACAAATTATCCTAATGATAAAATATTATTTTTCATACCCTATGATAGAATTCATAAAAAAAAAAGTGTTCTAATTATCATTCCTCAATGGCATGTTACTTAATACTAATGACTTTTGTGTGATAGGTAGTTCTAACTATGTTATTCACTCGTTGTTAATAAAAAATCATGTCATTCACAACTTTTACAAATACTTAGGGGTTGTTCGGCCGGGTGTTTTTGAGTGAAAAACTCAAAAAAAGCAACTTGAGAGTTACAATTTTATTCGAGTTCATGTTCTTTTAAGTTTGAACTCGAGTTTAAACTCAACAGTTTCCCCTTTAACTCGAGTTCAGAAATTCGAACTCAAATTAATGAACAATATTTTTTCTATTCGCTATAATTTTTTTGTTTTAATTCTGATTGAGATGATTTTTTTTCTATGCATTGACAATGAAAAGACGAATAAAACCCGACCCATATACCATATTAAAATTTTTTATCAGCATTGAGTTTTTATTAAAATACTATCTAAATATAAATTTAAGTTTTGACTCACTTAAACACAAAGTTAAAAAAATTCTTATATCAAACCATAACTCAAATGTACACAACCAAACACAAACTCAAATTACAACTTCAACTCAAGTTATAACTCAAAATCTACACTCAAATTACCTAACTCAAAAATTCGTTTGGTTCCTAGATTCGAATCCCTGATTCGAATCATGATTCATGAATTAAATTTTTCTCTCAAAAAAATACACGAATCGAAAATGGTTCAAATCACATGATTTACAACTTCGGAAAAGAACAAGCCCTTAATACGGAATACTTTATTTTAATGCGTGACTGTAAAGTTACAAATTTAATCATTTTAACGTGTGACTGTAAAGTTACAAATTTTAATCAAAATCACGTCTAACGGTTTTAAACAGAGCCGTGCTAGCCTAACATAAAGATCTCAATCTTTTTATGATTTCTTTACGTTATCGTCCTAGTCCTCTATCTCTAGGCAAAGTTCACAAGCCTACAGTTTGCCAGGAAATGATTCAATGAAGCACACGGGTGAGATTTCGTGTCGTTTCATCCCTCAAACAAAGTTGCTACGTACTGGATCTAACGTCGTGATTTTTATTTTATTTTTTTAATTATTATCAGAATTCACAATATTAGCTCTTTTTAAAATTTAGGGCTTCGTTTATTTTATCAATTTGAATTTTTAATTTTAAGTTTTTATAATAAAAAATTCTCAAAAATATCATATTAAAATTTTTTATTACAATAAAAAATTCTTAAAAAATATTAAATCTCAACTCAAATTAAAAATTTAAATCCGTAAAGTGAACGAAACTTAAATCTCAACTAATTAGAAGTGGACGTGGAAAACCCAATAATATTAATTTATCGACAATATTAATTGCTTTTAGGTACTTTGCTCGAAATCCAAAAAACTCTCGGTTTTCACTCAAATTATTGTTAGGTATTTTGTTTTTTTGCGTGGAAGAAATAATGTAAAATAATGATAAAAAGATGCGTGTTGTTGTATTATTGAAAGTTCATCAATAAAAGGACCTATTTGTGCAAAAATTTATTAGGTTAGATTACATTCCAACTTGTTATTTTCCCAACAACCAACAAAAAACTATAAAAAAAAAAAAAAAAGTGAGGAAAGTCAAGAAAGGGACTAAAGAGCCTCGACTGATGTGGACCAACTGAAAGATGAATTCATGGTGATCCCACATCACGTGTTAAAGCAGCAAATTATTCTAAAGGGTCGTATAAAGATGCCTCAAAAGTAAATAAATAATTCAATTATATTAAAGTATATGAAAGGAGTACTACAGTGAACACCTATTTCTAATTTTATTACACTTTGATCCCGGTAGTAATATCATTTTTCAAATATCATATATAAGATAATTTTATTTCTTATGCAGAACTAAATCAACAATGATTATTAAATTTCACACACTTGTAGCAAAAAAAAAAAAGAAAGAAAAAAAAAAAAAAAATTTCAGAGACATTTGATTCATGAATTAGAATTATGAGATTAGAACCATTTTCGATTTACGTGTATTTTTTTTATAAAAGAAAACATTATAGTGAATCATGAACCATGATTTAAATCATGGTATAAATCTTCTTACTAAACGTCTCCGTACACATAATAAATATGAATCTAAAAAAGTTTCCAACGAAAATAATATTATTATTAGAGTAGTGTTAGAGACACTAATAATAATCTCAATGTTTATGATAATTTTTTAAATAATAATTAAATTGTAATTTCACAATTTACATGACACGTGAGTTTGTTTAAAAAAAAAAATTGAGATTAGAGCCAGTAGTGTTATTATTATGATTATGATTATTCTTCTTCTTCTTGATGGTGATGATGATGATGGACGAGGATGCGGTCGAGCAAGGGCTATCACCCGTGTAATGGCTAGCAAGTGGACAATGTGTATAATAAGAATTTTAAAAAACACGTGATTCTCTATCATTATAAATCATAAACAAACAAAAAAACGAATTAAAACTACAAAAAAAAAAAAAAAAAAAAAATTTATTAGAGAGAGAAAAAAACGAACGATTCTTTCTGTTCATACTCTACGTTATCATTTGACCATTGTCCAGGCGATATTAACGATGCAAATTCTTTATTATTTTTCTTTTGATAGAAGCAAATTTTTTATTACATTATTATTATAAGTACGGGTCCGTTTAGTTCGCTGATTTGAGTTTTTAATTTGAGTTGAGATTTAATTTTATGTGAGAGCTTTTTACTGTAGTAAAAAAGTTAGATGTGATTGTTTGTGAGAGTTTTTTATTGTAGCAAAACTCGAATTCTAAACTCGAATCAGTGAAATGAATTGGAGACTGCAAAACTATATTATATATGGTTTAGACCGTATAGAAGTAAAAATTTATTTATGGAGAGCATAATGAATACAACGTGTAGAATCTTTTTTAAAATAACACTGAGTGGAAACAAACATCTGCTTCTGCCTAATTGTTATAATACACGGCATCTTTGCTATCATATTGATCATAGAGTAAAGAAGAGTAACAATTCTTCAAGTTGTATGCTTCTTTTCTAAAATTTGCCTCATCACTAGATTAATTTTCCTTTGGGATAACCAGATTATATGAATAAGTTTTTTAATGGTTATGTTTTTATAAATAAAGCATGATATTTTCTAAGTGATCCGGAAAAAGATAAAAGCAAGAATTACATGTAAAACTCTAGAGTAAGAAACCAAAAACTCAATATTTATTAATCAGCTATCAAGTCTAAAATATATAAACTTAACATCGTCTTTCATAAAATAAAATAAAATAAAAAACCTTAACATCATCTTTCTTATTATAGCAACCAAAATCCTAGAACAAATCTAATTCAATGTTTTAAATAATTCTAAGAGTTAAAAAATATTTTAAATAAACTGTGACAGTAAATACTAAATATAACATTAAATTCAATATTGAATACTAATACTAAAATTAACTAATTTCTAATCCTCATCTCACTATGTCATAACTCATAAGTAAATGAACCTAAGTTGGTGGATATGCAATAATAATCAAATCAATTAAAAAAATTAGCAGTTTTTGTTGGAAAGTTCAACATTGGACAGCAGAAGTAGGCTCTGAAGTGGAGAAAGACTGAAAGAGAGCCTGCCTAATTCTCATGAATAAATAAAGTCGAGTTTATCGCATCACTAGAAATCAACTAAAGAGATGCCACTATTTTTGTATTTTAAAGAAAAAGATTATTGTAAATAATTTAAAGCGTAGATTTAACAATTTTTATAGGTAAAAAGGATTCCTTCTTCCAATTAAGTTAGTCAATTTTTAGCGGGAAAATTTTCATTTTATTAAAACAAAATTACATACTCAAAATGGAATTCAACCTTGAATATTGATTGGATCCACCAATAAAGACAGATGAAGCACATGTTTGAAACACAAGTGAATAGGAAAGACCTGCTTAGTAAATAATTATTGAACGGAATCAAGACTCATTAAACAGAACCATTACAGTCGATGGATTAACCCAGTCAATCAAGACCAAACCCCAAATATGAACACAAACGAGATGACATAGAATCAATCTAGTCGGATACCATTACCCATGCTATCAATAATAAGTGGGACGCATTGACAAAGTTGGAAAGCAGAGAAATCACCACTATTATTACATAATTAACACAATAACAAAACAACATATACCAACATCAGTTAAAGCGGAAGTATCAAGTCTTTATCACAAAATAATAAAAAAAAAATAAAAAACAATTAGCCATAGCCAACATGGAGGATTCGACAACAAAAAGTTGGCCATTGTGCTATAAAGTATGCAATCAAATATGAGAAGAGCCGCCACAAAAAGAGCATAACCGCCGACCACAAAAATAATTACGAAGATTTCTAAAGGAAGCGTTGTACCATTAAGATCGAGACACCATGCCATAGGCCCATCAGAAACATCCTGCAATGTTTGACTCATTTGGCCCCTGGGCGCCCCACCACGCGGGTCGGGTGATTTTTTGCAGCTTTTTTTCATAATTCATGGCCATTTTTGCAGGCGTGCTTAGAAAAATGTAAGGATCGTGTCTGTAAAATTTCAAAATTTTTCAACGTCATTTTTATTTTATTTTATTTTAGAAATACGAAAAATAGAGAAAATCATAAAAAAATATAATATTCATTAAAAAAATGATGTCGCTTATTGCAATAATTTCTAAAAATCATGTATTAATTTTAGAATATAAAACATAAATAAAAATTTTAATTTTTGACCCATCTCATACCTTAGGCGACCCGCTGCGCGGGACAGGGGGCTTTTTGACAGCCTTTTCTTTTTTCATAATTTGAGGCCATTTTTTGTAAGTACGCTTTGAAAGATGTAAGGATCTTGTCTGCAAAATTTTAGAATGTTTTGACGTCATTTTTAATTTATTTTATTTTTCAAAGGCGAAAAATAGAGAAAATCATGAAAAATAAAATGTTTTGTCATTTTTATCATCAGTTGAAAAATGACATATCGTTTCGCTCTTGAAAGCATTTTTTTTTTGTCAAAAGGATGCCGTTTTCAAGTATAAGAAAAAATGACATGTCGTTTTACTGGTGAAAGTTTTTTTGTATTTTTTAAAACAACGTCATTTTGACGCATCAATAAAAATGACATATCATTTTGTTTGTCAAAGTTTTTAGTCTTTTTTGTCAAAATGACACGTCATTTTTAAGACAAAATGACACGTCATTTTTAAGACAAAATGACACGTCATTTTTTTAGACAAAATGACACGTCATTTTTTTAGACAAAATGACACGTCGTTTTGCATTAGAAGAAAAATGACACGTTTTTCGGAAGACAAAACGACACATCATTTTTTAGACAAAACAACACGTTGTTTTACATTGGAAGAAAAATGACACGTCATTTTTTCATGGGAAGCAAAACGACATGCCGTTTTATTTGGGAAAGAAAACGACACGTCGTTTTACATGTGAAGAAAATTGACACGTCATTTCTGATGGAACGATAACGACACGTCATTTTACGTGGGAACCAAAATGACATGTCGTATCTTTCGGGAACCAAAATGACATGTCATTTTAGATATTAACCAAAATGACACGTCATTTCTTATTTGAAGCAAAACGAAACGTCAATAAGTTATTTTAGGGGTATTCTGATAACTCCGATTTGAAATTTTGATTCAAATTTAAAACTAATTTAACTTTAAACTTTTAATTACAAAACATCCATCATTAATTGAATTTAAGTAAAAAAAAAAAAAAAAAAAAATTGAATTTTTTCATTTATACAATAAAAAATGTATGGAGTTGTTTTGAACATTTTTTAGGTTAAAAATAGCAAATCGAAAATAAAAAACCATTCTTTGAAGGAAAAATAAAGGAACTATGCCTGTCATGTGGGTGTGTGGGTAAATAATAATTGTGCTGTAAATTGTTTAACAAATAATATTTACGTGACACGTGTAAAAAACTGTTAAATTTTTTAATGGATGAGCATTTTTATTAACATTTCATTGTTTAAAGGAAATGAATATTATGTTTTAAATAACAGGGAGCAAAGTGTTACAAAGGGCATAATTCAAGAGGAATTTTTGTAATTAGTCTAAAATAGTTGTGGAGAAGTAAAACAAATCAATTCAAGAGGTGTGTAATAAACCGAAGAACAAAAACAATAATTATTAACATAACCTAAACAAGAACTTCTTCCCTGTTAACATAATTTATTACATTCTAGTGACGATTAACACAGGTTATGAGGATTGGAAACAAGAGAGATTATACCTTAGAAGTAAGGTTGCCTTTGCTTAAAGAATGGCAACCGACATGATTCTAACTATGTGAGCCAAAACTTTCTCAACCTGCTTTCTTGATAGCCAAAGAAACTATACAAAAAGAAGGCATTTGAAATTCTCTTGTTTATTTCTCCAATGTTAGAAATAGTAGTGCATATGAACATGTACATCAGGGGGTAAAAAATCAAATGGTTGAGGACGAGTAAAACAAATCAATTCAAGGGGTGGATAGTAAATTGAAGAACAGAAACAATAACTATTAACACAACCTGAACAAGAATTTCTTCAATTTTAACATAATTTACTATTTTTTTAGTGACTGTTAACATAAATTATGAGGATTGAAAACAAGAGATAGATTATACATTAGAACTCTACAAAAAAGAAGGCATTTGCAATTTTCTTGTTTATTTCTCCAATATTAGAAACAGTAGTGCAAATGAACATGTAATAAAAGAACAATAAAACAAATCAATTCAAGGGGTGTGTAATAAACTGAAGAACAAAACAATAACTATTAACACAACCTGAACGAGAACTTCTTCACAGTCAACATAATTTACAATTTTTACCAAAACTTTCTCAACCTGCTTGGTAGCCAAAGAAACTCTACAAAATGAAGGCATTTCCAATTTTCTTGTTTATTTCTCCATTTCCACGTCCATTTTGATCATTAAGAAATTAAATTGATAGAAGAAGTACAGATGCTTCCTTTTAAGAAATTATTACGAAATCGACTACACAGCAATTATAAAGAAAAAATTAACCTTGAAGACAAACTTGGAAAAATACTTCATCTCTTTAAGAAGAGTTCTCAAATTGAATTGTGAAACAATGAAATTTTTGTAAAACATAAAAGAAATAGGAAACAAAACAGTAAAGACCCAAAGAACCTAACCAAATAGGAGAAATTAAACACATTCCATATATATATATATATATATTTTTCTTTTGAAAAGAAACGAGGATATTATTAAGTTGAAAAACGAACACCAGAAAGTAGAGGGAGAGTTTATCCTTTGGCAGACCAGGTTCAAAAGTACAAATAAAAAGCTAAGTGCTGAAACAAAAACCAAACGAAACTACAAAAATAGAGACCAATCCCTAACCAAATCTAAAAATAATGGCCAACCAAAAACCTTATAAGGAAAATTTTTGTCCAATGAAGAAATTAACACTTCAGCGAAAAAAAAAAAAAAAAAAAAAAACTTCAATGTAGGAAATTGTTGCTCCCAAAAAAAAAAAAAAAAGACGAAAAAAGATTATGACTTTGAGAAAACACAATCAAAGAGAGATCAGCCAACTAGGAAACAAAAGCAATAAAATAAAAAAATAAAAAAAGAATAAAGATCAAATGAACAGAGATGATAATTATTACTTTTAAAAGTCACTCGACCAACTAAGATGAGTAAACGAAAATGTACGGATAATCTTTCATTCGATTTTCCCACAATTTCTCAAGAACAAAACACGCAAAAAAAAAAATGGAATCAAGAATTAGAGTATAGTTCACCACCAAAGCGTAGACGTCGACCTCATCAATCAAGTTGATGACGATTCTAAATAACAAAAAGGTGCAAGAGAGAATAACACAAAAGAAGAGAGAAAAGCTTAAAAAAATGCAGAGAATGAAAAACTGATGCTTCAGGGGAGGGGGAAAAAGAGCACAGAAGACAACAAAATAGATATACAAAAACTTTAAATAGTAAGAATGTGAGAGCAGTTACAATAAACACTTTGCATTCTAATATTCTATAGTTACTAGTTGAGGGATGGGCATGTTCTGCTTCTAAAATTATTACATTTTTTTTATCAAATTTATAGAAAGATAGCTTTGTTTAGTTTTCTTTAGAAATATAGTGGCCTTTTTCTTTAAAAAACAATCTCATTTAAAAAACACAAATGTCACTAAACAACAACAGAACAAAAACCAACTAGCAGCCCATCAAAACACACCCAAAAAAAAAAAAAAAAAAAAACTCGAACCTAATAAAGTCCTAGGTACATCATCCCTCAAAAAATGAAACAAGAAAGCAACATAGGGGAAAAGAAGGTTACACCACCACTTTGCAAGGTTGAATAGAAAATTGCAGCTACTAGGAAAACAGTGGGCTCTCGACCATAGAAGCTTAAGGACATTTGCACGCTCAAATCATCATCATAACCAGTAACAAATTCCTTGAACACCACCGCTGCATCACCTTCAAAACAGTGAAACAAACAAAGACCGCACATTAGTGAACTTCTGTTAATGCGCATCTGTGATGTTTTCTAACTATGACTATCCTAGTATTTTTTCCCTGAACATCTGAAATTCGCACATTTTTTTTTAATAGAGAAAAATAATAAAATTATAGTTCAAGTCCATAAAATGGGATTCGGTACATCCAAAAAGTTAAAATTTAAAGCCACCATAGAACAATCAAGAAGTACCATAAAAGGAGCGTCCAACATCATAATCTTGAACCTTTCAAACATTGGAAGCTTACTTCACTAGCTATTTCTCACTTCCCAACAAAAAAAAAAAAAAAAAAAAGATGAAAAAGAGGCAAGGACTGACCAAAATCTAAGACCTGATGCAGATCATGGGATACTCAATGTTCATTAGGCATTCTCTTAATGATATCAGAGTCACCTGGATCAATAATGCTAAGGCAGCATACTCTGTAGTATTTTCCACATGTTCCCAAGTCTACATTGTTGCCATTGTAATGATGAACTCCCAAAAACAATTTTAACACGCTAAAAGTCTTCATTTTCCCAAATTTCAACAACTTTCAAACGACCACTACTAAAAAGAATCAACTTCATCAAACTAACACATAAAATGCACACGTAATCAAAAAAATGCTATGTATCACGATTTATTATAATTATTTCATTCCCACTCTGAACACAAATAACGCTAGGCAAAACTTTTAAACTATAGTACTACACCAAGAATGTCAAGAAAAATCACACACAAGTAACTAAATAAACCCCTGAGCAAGCAACAACAAAACATATAAAAAAAAAAAAAAGAAAAGGGAAAAAAACAGCTAATGGAAAGTCATAGGTGTACGTGCTAAGCATGAAATTTTATTGTCTCCAAAAATAAAGGAATGATCAGAAGATTTCAGAAAAGCAATCAAAACAGAGAGACACAACAAATGGCAAAACCATATAATTTCCATAAAATCAATTCAATCTTAAATCTAATTCCCCATACTTTTTTGTGAGAGAAACCATTCAAAAAAAAAAAGCACAATTCAACAATGACCCGAATCGGGGCAACAACAAAAATATAAAAAAAAAAAGAAAAAAAAAAACCAAATGGAAAGTCATAGGTTATTGTCTCCAAAAATAAAGGAATGAACAGAAGATTTCAGAAAAGCAATCAAAACAGAGAGACACAACAAATGGCAAAACCACATAAGCATTGCTCCATAAAACCAATTCAATCTTAAATCTAATTCCCCATACTTTCATGTAAACAGTTCACATTCAACAAAAAAGCACAATTCAACAATAGTGGTTTTTATAATTTCTCATTCAAATGATCCAATCCTATCACACATTGAAAAACAACAAAAACATCTCAGATCCAAAAGAGAGATAAATACAAAATAATTAAGTAAAACCCCAATTAAGTGAATACACCAAAAAGATCCAGCTTCCGAATCTTATAGAAACATAAACTAGAGCTAATCAATTACCTAACAGATTCTTGGACCTATAAACAATGGCCATATTACAATGCTCGTATTTAACACTAAAACATGCACTTCTTCATATATTATGAAAACTCCAAGTAGTTTTAAGCAGAAGAAATTACCTTAAAACATAAACCATGACAATATCCAATAGCATACCGCCAGAATTAGAAGATATTCCCAGTAGTTTCGGTCACTATTAAGCTGATGAAAGAAAGAACCATTTAAGGTAAATTCAATCCAATCTGAACTAAATTTTAAGGAGAAATAAGAAATTTTAATTTAAAGACATAATGAGGTTCGTTAGAAATTAGATAATTTAGATACCGTAGAAATTAAATAACACTATAAGACTCCAATAAGACTCCATACAGAAAAAGTTAGAAATTAAATAATTTAGATACCGTAGCTAAGGAGGTTCGTTATTTATATTGATATCTTTTGTGAATAACACTATAAGACTCCAATAAGATTGTAACTGCAATAAATCAAAATGGAGCATAAAAAATATTTAATAATATTGATGGTCTTGCAGTAGTTCTAGTAAGCAAAAAAAAGGAATAGTTAACTAACTTTTTTTAGTCTACCAACGCCACAATTTCCTTAAAATCAACATTTCTAGTACGATCACAAGAGTCCTCGCCGTAAGGAGTATCTAAGAAGATTTTAATAGCAAATGTTGATTAAAATACTATCTTACTTGTATATAAAACCAGTAAGAATTACAACAAAAATTGGGTGAATCTAAGGGATCATATCTCTGCTTTTAAAATGCCCCTACCTGCAGCACCAACACTTGCAATAGTTTAATTGATCTAATACCACTCACAAAGAAGATAGTCAATTTTAGAGATAAAACCAACACTTGCAATAGTTTAATTGATCTAATACCACTCATAAAGTTACGAAGATAGTAAATTTCAGAGATAAAACTGGTGGCAACATTCAAGCTACAACCAATGCCAATGTTGGACTAAAACCCAATAGTAATATGGGAGTTCCAACTTTAAATAAAATTGAAGTTAAGATCAACAGCAACATTAGAGCTAGAACCAGTGGTAACAGTAGTCAAACGCCAATGGTAATGTTGGAGTTAAAAATATCGGTAGTATTGAAAAATAGAGATTTCAACATAAAAAATAATAATAAGATATACAACTCTTACCCTTTAAGAAGCTCGGTGGAGATCTGATTTTGAGTAACAAATTTTGGCTAGTTATCTCACAAAATGTCCCACAAGCAATCATCCAAAGGTCAATGAATTGTTAGCTCAAAAACTATACCAACTCCTTTCAAAAGATGGTCAAGTGTAGAAAGACTAAAATTAAGTGTAATCTACAAGCTAATTTCTACCAAAAATCCTTAATTGCTCCAACAGGTAATCTGTAGATTTGTCAATGATTGCATTTCCATCATTGTTAGTCCTTTAGATTGCCTAGCACAATTTCAGATAGTCAACAAACAAACATATTCCATACCAATTGAAATAGAAACCAAAACGTTAACTATTCCATCCGTCCATATGACATATTTAATTAACAATCACAAAATCCCCAACCTCAAAATCCAAGGGAAAAATTAAAAGAAAAGAAGACCAATGATCGTCCATGAAAAAATTATAAATAAATTAATCGTTCACAATATTTATCCTTGAAGTATTTTTAAATTGAATGGAATGAAATGCCAAAAGTATAATTAGAACCTATTGAGAAACATATTTTTCCGTTAAAAAAGAAGAGTTAAAAATATAAAAAATAAATAAATACTCGAATTGACAAAAAAAAAAAAAAAAAAAAAAAAAAAAAGAAGAAAAAGAAAAAACACAAGCAGACAGAGAGAGACGAGAGAAACATAAGCTTTGTAAGCATGGCAGAGAATCCTCTAAAAGCATGATTGTAATTGTGTATTATAGACATTCTCTCACAATTTTCTTCCCTGCAAAAATAATATACAAAAAATACATATAATAACATAACAACAATTTTTATATCTCACTCTCATTCTTGTTGCTGAATTGCACCATTTTCTCAGCAGCCAAACAAGAAAAAGAAATTTTGATGGGAACCCATTTGGAGAATTTACCTTAAGAACATCGTGATTTGATGCAGAGGCCCAAGAAATGTTGATGAGAAGCCATGGCAGAGAGAGAAAAGAGAGTAATATATGATAGTTAGTCATATACATGTATATATATTCAACAGATCAAAATTCACAAAACTCAGATCAAAATTCACAAAACTCAGATCAAAAACTCAGATTCGACAGAAGAGGAGTTCTATGGCGGCATTTAGTCGAACACTTGGAGTGCTGTTAAGGTACGATAAACGGAAAAGTTGCAAATCGGAATTGAAGAGATCGTCGAGATGCCGGAATGTTGTCGGCGATTCTGAACGTTGGATTCGCAGCGGCGATGATAGAGTGAGGAAGGCCACACCCGAACATCTCCAGCGAAAGCTGCATCAAAACTCAAAAAGATCAGAGAAGCAAAATCGAGAAATCGAAGCCGAAATCGCGGCATCAAAACTCAACAAAACCAAGGAAGCAAAATCATTTAAATCGCGGCATCAAAAGACAAAAAAACTAGAAAGGGGAAATTGCGAAATCGCATCCGGAATCGCGACAAAACCAGTCTTCTCCCTCTATTCTTCTCCGATGATTCGCGGCAGAAATCTCCAACGAAGAACGACGGGGCTCAACATCTCCGTCGCAGCTCGATATCTTCAGACGAAGAACGAGAAAAAGATATCAATAGGGGGAGAGAGAGAGAGAGAGAGAGAAACTCGGTGAAGGAAGAGAGAGAGGGGTGAAGAGAGATGGAAAAAGAGTGAGGCAGCTGGGGAGTTTCTTTTGTTCTTTTTTTGAAAGTGGCGAATGGGAGGGTGAAGGTTAAAAACCCCTTCTTTACCGTTGGAAAAGAACATTGTCTCAAACGGCACCGACAACCGAGAATTAGATCATTGTTTGGTTGAAGCCTCGGAGGGTATAAGGATATGTTGGGAATATAAATTTTTTGTAGGTATTTAATTTTGCTACAATGTTTTTATGCTTACAAAAAATTAAATTTTAAAAGTAATAATTAAAATTACTAGTTTGAACCCTAATTTAAATTATAATCAAACGGATCCTATACATCTTAGTTTTAGTTCAAATAATGTTTTCTCTCATAAAAATATAAATTTAAAATTTTCTGTTATAGTCTCACAAAATTTGAATAATGCTTCAAATTTGAACCAATAATCTAAACATAACGGGCATTTATTTTTAAATGATATTGGAAGACATTATATAAGTTATCAACATTTTAAAAAGATACTAATTACTTAAAATGTATATACAAAAAATGTTATATGATGTATTTTTTCTTTCTCCTCTGTGTTGAATTACTCAAGCTTCTTGTCATGTTGTAAACACTCTTTTACTTCTTGCGATGCATTTTTTATTTATGGATCATTTCAATTTGGTACCCTCTGCTACACGAACTTATCCTTTTACTATCTTATATTTATATAATTTTAAATCGGTACCTCTACTTATTAAAATATGAGTTTTTAGTTCTATAAGACCTTTTTTTTTTTGAAACATGAAAATGTCATTTTTACCTTTTTCAATAATTTCTGATTTTGTTTACCCGATTTTACCCTTTTGAGATCTTTAAAGGCAAAAAGAATGATTATTTACATAGATAATTGAAATAAATGGATCAATTTTTAAAATCATTATAAGTAAATATATGATTTACCAATCATTAAAAATAATAGGCGATTTTAAATTTTAAATATTTGTTTTCTCATTTTATCCTTCCTTATAGGATTTCTATTATTATTTTTTTTTCAAATTCACTTTCTCTCTTTACTACTCTATTTCTCTCTCAATCTCATACCGTCTTTCTCTCCCCGCCCACAACCTCTCTCTTCGCGGTTCACCATAATAGTTCCTCCCTCATCGTCGATGGTTGATTTTCGTTGTCTCCTTCGTAATTTGGTGCTTGTCTCCGTCTGTCAATGACAAACTTTTTTTCTAGCAAATTGAGATCCACAATGCTCGTGAAAGAGAATGGACTATTGTCGTAGTCGGAGAACATTGAAGGTTGGGTACGATGGACAAATTGTAGCAAGATTGCAGTGAAACCGCAAGAAGATTTGTGCAAGTGCGAGATTTCTAGGCATGATGGAAAGAGAGAAAAAGGTGCGAGAGAGAGAGAGAACGCGTGTGCACGAGATTGCGACAAATCGAGAAGAGAGAAAGAGAGAGACTTCACTAGTGTGAGTGAGAATGGAAGGGGAGAGAGAACGAGGAGAGAGAATTTTTTTGGCTTCATTTCATTTTTTCCTCTTTAGTTTTATATATAAGGTAATATTGAAATTCTAATTAGATATAAATCATGATTTTTACTTAAATGGTATATTTACTAATTATTTCTAAATATAGGCCTATTAATTTTTTTATTTATATATGAATTTGGCCTATTTCCCGCTTCTCTTGTTTAATAAAGAGTGAATTTGGGTCAACCAAACCAGAAATTATTAAAAAGATAAATTTGATATTTCATATCCAAAAAGGGCTTGAAGATACTAAAACTAATAATTTAAAATGTAGATGTACTAATTTAAAATTATAAAAAATACAATGTACTAAAAGATAATTTTACTATTGCACTAAGTACCAAATTAAATTTATCCTGAGTAAATAACACAAATAATCCCTAAACAATTTTGTAGGCAGGAGTAGTCTTTATTCTTTTAATCTTGGCAAAAGAACCCTTACACTCTTTAATTATTGATAATTAAAACCTTTATGTCAATGTTTGTCAAATCTTTAATAGAATTCATCATGTGACCTATTAAGTGACTTGATTATTTTTAAGCAAAAAAAAATGTAACTCAATTTTAAGTAAATGACCAAAATGCGATTCTGAATCATGATTTCAGAATAATGATTTGAACCCAATATCATGAATTATGATTCTGATTTCAGAATCATGATTAGAATCACCCAAATTTAAATCATCGTACCAAACGAACCTTTAAGGATTTCAGAACCCAAAGCCCCCTTGAGTTCTTAAGGTTTGAACATAGTGTGAGAACCCACAAAATCTCACACTAGGTTCAAACCTTAAGGGTATGTTTAGTATGAGGGAGAGATGGAGAGAGGGAGAGTGGTACAGGGAGAAAGATGGAAGGAGAACCCTAATCTCTTATTTGGTTTGAGGGAGAAAGGGAGGAAGAAGCGAGGTGGAAATAGCCTCTCTTCATTTGGGCCACCATTTTGCAAACCTCCTCTAATATAGAAGGATTCATATAATCTACCTATTAAAAATTTGAAAAGACCATTTTATTCTTAAAAAGTTTAGTATGAAATTGAAAAAAAGGACAAACAAGTAATTAAATAAATATTCATTCATCCATCTTTTTAACTCTTCCTCCCTCCCACCAAACAACACAAAAAATTACCATAATCCTCTTCATCCCTTACATTCTTCCTCCCTCCAACTCTCTTCATCCCTCCTCTCCATTCCTCTTACCAAACATAGCCTAAGATTCAATTTAAACCCCTTACCAAACAAATCCAAGTTCCCAATTTAATTTCATATTTTGATTTCTTTTATTCTCATAATGATTCAAATTCACAATATACACCACAAAGTTGACTATTTTCCCAATTGACCCCCCCATTTTTAGTTGAGGTGAGGTTTATCATTTAGTTCGTTGATTTGAGTTTTTAATTTGAGTTGAAATGTAACTTTATGTGAAAACTTTTTACTATAACAAAAAAAAGTAATTGTTTCTAAGAGTTTTTTACTGTTGTAAAATTCAAATTTAAATTCAAATGGTGAAATGAACGAAATCTTACTTCTATAACCCCCGCCAAAACGTGTAGTAGGGCCCACCAGAACCACTGCACCAAACAACAATGCCAAAGCTCAAAGCCTGTATCAAAGCCAACCCAAACGATCAATATCCAGCGTTCTTTTGCTATCGATGACATTGTCCCTGCATATGCAATACCTCTCCCAGGTTTGAATTTCATTTTATTTTTGATATTTTCTCATATCAATATGACATCTAGAAGTCTCGAACCACTTTTAAACAACCCACCATTCTCTTATTAAAGAAAAAGAAAACCTATGAGCTTCAATTTGTCATTAATACAAAAATTAACACCTAAATTTCATTTTTCTATACTGTTGAGCAATAAAAAAAGTGGTGTTATAATTTTATAAACGAGCAAACTAATACTTTTTGTGTTTTATTAAAATAACAGAGACACTCATTTAATTAAAAGTTAGGTCATCTTTACACATATAACAAAATTTAACAGTAAAATTGTTATATAGCAAAATAATTAATAAAATTTAATATCATGAAAATAATTATATTATTATATAGAACAAAAATTATATTATTATGATAATTACAATGTCAATTTTGTTATAAAATTTTGAGGATTTTGTTAAATTTAAGTTTAAGGTATGAAATTTTACCCTGTAGTAATAGTGTAATTATTACTTATTTTAACTCTGTTAAATTAAAAGTGTAAGGCCTCGTTCATTTTACTGATTTGAGTTTAAAATTTAAATTTTTGTTATAGTAAAAATTTTTCAGAAACAGTCACATTTAATTTTTTTATTATAGTAAAAAATTTTCACATAATATTACATCTCAATTTAAATTAAAAACTCAAATCAGCGAACTAAACGAACTGTAAAATGATAAAAAGACTAACGTTAAATTTAAAGTGTAAAATGATTTTTTTTTTTTTTTTAAACCCATTATCTTCAGCTGTTGATCAATTCTATTCAATCTCAGCCATTGATCGGCCTTAGGTTGGTGCTTAGAGAATCGGAGGGAGGAAGAAAGACAACCTAGTGATAGAGCGAGCAGCCGCATCCACCGCCGGCCGGCGAGCTCGTCTCCTCCGACCAGCACATCCGCCACTGCTCCAATCAACGTCGCCTCCCTCTCCATCGAGCCTCTTTCCCCGTCGCCCGCCCTCTCATCTAGTAGGGCCCACCAGTTAGCCGCCGCCACCGCCGCATTCCCATCGCCCTGTGTCTATTTTCCTTCTTCCTGTTCAGGTCGACTAACAGCCCTAGTCAACACAACACAACACAACTGCCTCATATACACACTGGTACTCCTATATATAGCACCAGCAGACGCTGAAAAACCATTTCTAGTTGACAATGTACATCATAAGAGTCTTACAGGTAAAATAACACTCTTGATTTTCATGTTTCACATTTTTCTCTAGCTTTCTTTTCTCCTGGATTTTCCTTCACTTTCTCGCCGATTTTCTCCCCTGCTTACTGGTTTTGAGATAATTTATGCGATGCTTAATTGTTTAACTGTATTAATTAGGTCTCCCTCAAGTTTGTCGTTTTAATTGCTTTTTTTTTTTTTTTGCATTAGATAGATTTTGCTGATAAATTTAGCAATTTTTTAGAGTAACTGTACGGCTTGCGAATTACAATTAGAATTATCAGTTACGAAAAGTTACTCGCATTTTTATATGGGTGAAATAATGTCTCGAAATAAAGAAACAATTTATATTATTTGGAAATGTGGATGGTTATGAGTTATTTGGTTGCTTTTCTTTCATGATTAGATTAGATTATGCGCGGCCGGTTATTTTCTGGATTTCTCGGTGTTTTTATTATTTTTATGCTGAAAAGTGAGCTTTAAAGATTCCAGTTTTTTGAGTTATCTCTCTGGAAACTGGAAAGATTTATTTAAAAGATTTATTGTCATTTTTTTTTTTCAAATTCCAGTTTTTTCACGATTCTGGTTCTGGATATCAAAGAATTTAGAACCTACCATTTGTGCAAATTATGAACAATAAGCTAGTGAAAAAGAGGGGGGAAATACTGGAGGTGACTGGGCATACCATAGATGAAGTGGTTAACGGATTTCTTTCACCAACCAAGTTCTGCATAAATCTTTACAGATTTACATGGCTCTGGCAGCAGATTCAATAAGACCTAGAGGTTTATTTTTTTTTTTTTTTTCTTTTTTCTTATCCATCCCAATAGATTCATGAATTCTTTAATAAATTTTTAGGTCAGGTGCTAATCCTAAGTACTTCAAATTGTTTGTCATAATAAATATTTCAAGACTTGATCACTCAAGTTCTTGACTTCTTGTGTTTATTTCGTAGAGATAGTTTTAAGTTTCTGGTTTTTGATGTTCTTATATTTCTAGGATTGCTCGTACAATTCAAGTTTTTTGTTCTATTTATGTCTATATTTTATTTGTTTCACCTCTTTTTTTGCTCACACGTCACTGTTGACGAACATGCTAAATTTAATTTTTTTAAAAATAAGAGTGACCTTTCATCATTTCAAAAATTTGGCTATATATTATCTTAATAGTTGCTTTTTGCAGATTTTTTGCATTATTGGTGTTGCACGCTCACTAATGGGCGGGTTTCTTGGTGCTTTGTCCTCTTTATCTGCCACCAAACTCAAAAGAGAGAAAAGATCTCCGCTAATGTCATCATAGTAACTTGGAAGAGGGTCACTGAAATAGAACTTCCTCCTCTTCCCTCCGCTGCGAAACCTCCTTGTACCCTCTTCAACAATATGTGGAAACTCGTATGCAGAAATTGGCATTGCCTTAATCCCAGAACCAATTCTCACACACTCCCAGACAAGTTTTATTACTGCACCTTGCAAACCCATGACACAGTTCAAGAAATCAGCAACATTCTCATCCACAACAACAACTGGAAATTCCTCATGGACTCCTCGGACATCCCCAAGAAGCTAAACACAGGTGTAATCAGATCCGTCATTCACAATAACAGGTTCATTAATCCCAAACGCCTCCTTGACTTCTTCATATGGTCTGAAACCAAAGCGGGTAATAACTTCAACGACTTGGATTTGTTGTCTCTTCTCGTCATTTTGCTTTGTAATTCGAATTTGTTTTTGCCTGCCCGTGATATCATTGATCGCATGATAAAGACGGGGAAAACTTTTGATGTTTTGAGTTCTGTTGTTGAATGTTATAGGAGATTTGATGGGTCCAGAAATGTGGCGTTTGATATGTTGGTTGAGAGGTATACTAAAATAGGTTTTGTTGTTGAGGCTGCTGATGTTTTTTTGGGGTTAAGAGATGTTGAGTTCTTTATGCCTAGTTTGTTGTCATGCAATTCACTCTTGAGGGAGTTATTGAGGACTAACAAGATTGGGTTGTTTTGGAAGGTTTGTGATAGTATGTGTGAGATGAGGATTGAATTTGATGTGTATACTTATTCTAGTGTTATTGATGCTCATTTTAGAATTGGGAATGCTGGTGAGGCCAAAAGGGTATTTTTGGAAATGGATGAGAAGGGTTGTAGTCCGAACATCATTGTATATAATGTGATGATTAGTGGTTTGTGCAGAGTTGGGCTTCTAAATGAAGCGGTTGACATGAAAAAGTCGATGTCTGTGAAGGGTTTAGTCCCTGACAACTATACTTATGCAACTCTTATTACTGGTTATTGTAGAGGAAAGAGATTGGAAGATGCAAAATTGGTTTTGTCTGAAATGGTTGATGAGGGATTGAAGCCTAATATAGTTGCTTACAATGCTTTGATTGATGGGTTTCTGAACCATGGTGATTTGGAAGAGGCTTTTAGAATTAAGAATGAAATGGTTTGTCACTGTTTAAAGCTAAATTTGGTCAATTATAACACCCTTCTTAAAGGAGTTTGTAAGGCTGGTAAGATGGACAAGGCCAGAAAAATTGTCAATGAAATGATTAGGGCGGGAATTCAACCTGATGCAAGAACTTACACTTCATTGATTGAGGGCTATTGCCGGCAACGTGATATGGTCAGTGCTTTCAAAATATTTGATGAGATGAAGAAGATAAATTTGGCACCGACAATTGTAACATACAGTGTGATAATTAATGGGCTGTGTGGAAGCGGAAATCTTGATCAGGCTAATCATTTTGTTCAGGAAATGATTTCATGTGGATTGAAGCCGAACTGTATTGTCTACCATACTTTTATTTCAGCTCATCTAAAGGAAGGTAAAGTAGAAGCAGCAAGAAGGATTTTAGATAGGATGAGGGAACTAGGGATTTCACCCGATGTGTTTTGCTACAATTCTCTTATAATTGGTCTCAGCAGAGAAAATCAGTTGGACACGGCAAGGAAATACTTGGATGACATGTTGGCAAAGGGATTACAGCCAAATGCATACACGTATGGATCTTTTGTACATGCGTATAGTAAGGTTGGGGACATGAAGATGGCCGACAGATACTTCAATGAGATGTTATCTTATGGTCTGACACCTAATGTTGTTATTTACACAGCCTTGATAGATGGGCATTGCAAAGTAGGGAACCTAGAAGAAGCTTTCTCAGCGTTTAGGTGTATGCTTGTGCGTGGAATTGTCCCGGATGTCCGAACTTATAGTGTTCTTATTAGTGGGCTTTCAAGGATTGGGAAAATGCAAGAAGCCTTGGGGATCTTCTCTGAGTTTTGTGAGAAGGGTTTGATTCCTGATGTTTACATTTACAACTCTCTCATTACTGGTTTCTGCAAACAAGGTGATTTGGACAAGGCTGTTCAGCTTTATGAGGAGATGTGCATGAAGGGCACAGGTCCTAACATTGTGACTTATAATATTTTGATTAATGGGCTATGCAAGGCAGGTGATGTTGAAGAAGCTACTAACTTATTTCATGGCATTTTGAAGAACGGTTTGACCCCCAACAACGTGACATATGCTATAATGATAGATGGTTACTGCAAATCTGGAAATTTAATCGACGCATTCAAGTTATTGGATGGGATGCCACTAAGGGGAGTCACAGCCGATAGTTATGTTTACAATGCCCTTCTTGATGGATGCTGCAAAGAAGGAAATTTGGATAAAGCAAAGGGTCTATTTCAAGATATGTTGATTAAAGGTTTTGCCTCTACAATGTCTTTTAACACATTGATTGACGGGCTCTGCAAAAGCAAAATGCTGCTAGAAGCCAACCATTTGCTGGAAGAAATGTTGGAAAAACAGATCTTTCCTGACCATGTAACCTACACAACCGTGATTGATCATCATTGTAAGGCTCAGAATATGGAGGAAGCGAAACGGCTCTTCTTGGAGATGAAAGCAATGAATCTTGCACCAACCATTGTAACCTTCACATCACTTCTACATGGATACAACATGGCAGGAAACACTTATGAAGTTTTTTCTCTGTTTCAGGAGATGCTAGCTACAGGGATAGAGCCTGATAATGTTGCCTATTGTGCTATAATCGATGCTCAATGTAAAGAAGGGAATTTAACAGAAGCATTGAAAATGAGGGATGAGATGTTAAAGAAGTGTTTTCCCAGGAGATTTTGTACTTATGACACTCTTAACACAAGCCCGATGTGCAAAGCAAGATTTTCCTCAAGCCCTGAAGTTGCTTAATAAAATTGGAGAATCCGGCTTGCGACTTAGTTTTACTGCTTGTAGTGTCATAGCTTCTGGCTTCCAATTTGCTGGTGATATAGATAAAGCCACAGAAGTATTGGATCGTATGGTGTCATTTGGATGGGTTTCAAACTCCACAAGCTTAGCTGACTTAATTGATGGAAACCAAAAGATTCCATATTCTGAGCACTCTAGAGATCTAATCAAGCAAATGGCCTAGGAAGAATGCCTTTTTTTTTGTTGTTGTTGCTTTGTGAATGTGGTCTGTGATCTCTATGAACAAATAATGATCTCAGTGGCAGTGCGAGACAGGATACTTGGTTGTCTGTTCGTAGGTGCTATATTCCTTGCAATCATTAATCCCAACATTATGCTCCAAAGCATGCTGCCAGTTGAGAAGTAAAAATTCAAGGGTGGTGAGGATTTTGATATCCCAGAAATTCCCTGAACCTGCTTGGTGGGCTGGAGATGAAAGTAGAGCTCAAGTGAACCTCCATTCTTTGAGAAGCATGAAAGTTTTACTGATTAGTCAGGTAGGTGGTCCTGAGGGATTGAACTTTAAAACTATGTGGGAGCAAATTACGGGCTTGACAGCACAACTTTCAGCTGTTGACTCTTACAAAGTAAGGAAATTCTTCCTGTTCATCACTTTTTTTCCCCCCAAAGCTGGAAGGAAATTCTGCCTCCAAACTTGGATTAAATGCTGTTGAAGGTAATTGTAGATAATATTCTCCGATTCAAAATTGATGTTTCCTCTTTGTTTTTTCAAAAATTTCTCCCTCTGGTTTTTGACATATTTTTTCTCCTTTTGTAGCTGCTCTAAAATGGGTTGGCTTTGTCCCTTCACTTGTACAAGAAATCTCTGGCAATAATCAGTGCTAATTTGGGTCAGTCTCCTGCTACACAGATGCATTAGGTGCAGGAATTCCTAATAGAGTGATCTGTATGATCATTAACTAAGTTTTTGCTGCATCAGGGATGAGGTGCACTATTATCATCATTAAACAGTTCTCATTTTTTTTTTTTTTTTTTTTTTCTCTTAAAGTTTCTTTTAGCGGCAATCATAATGTTGTAATATCATTTTTTTTTGGTTGATACAGCAACAAATCTCGAGGCACAAAGCATTCAGTTGGGAATTAATGATGATGTTGTGGCTGGTGGCATGGAAAGCATGTCTTATGTGCTAAGTATCTTGCAGAAGCAAGGTTAGTTCTCCCTTCTTCTTGATGGTTCTCTTGGATGCAGACCGATTTTCAGATTTTTCTGAATTAATGCTAAAAGCAGGAAAGGATCTTGACTTGCACATGATTCTTTTGTTGATGGAATGTTGAAAGATGGTTTGTGGGATGTCTACAATGATGTTGGCATGGGAGCATGTGCTCAAATATGTGCAGAAAACCATACAGGATCGAGAAAAGAGCAGGTATCGATTAAGAGCTCTTCAGAAATAGAAAAAATAAATGAATAAAATAACCAACCAAATCCACCATGATAGAGTTTCATGTGTGTGTATGTCGCTGCAGGATGACTACGCCAGTCAAAGCCCTGAGCGCGTTTTTCCTGCTTTTGCATGGGAAATTGTTCCAGTTGGTAACCTATCCACAAGTAAGCTGATATCAATATTTATCATTGCATTTATCTTAAATTTAATTCATAATCTGGTATAATGCAGGTTGAAGTTTCTGGAGAGAGGGAAAACCACCAACAATTGTTGATAAGGATGATGGTTTAGGAAAGGTAAAAATAACTTCTGCTTCCATTACTCACTCCAACATTTGTATAGTAAAAATTCCTTTGGTTTCTTACTGAACTGAAAAGATGTCCCCGACCTGCTCCATTACTAACACCCGTAAGTTATTTCCAATGTTGTCAGTTTGATGTAGGCAAACTGCCAAAGCTTAGTCCAACTTTCAAGGAGAATGGCGGTACAGTCAATGCCAGAAATTCTTCTAGTGTAAGGTCTAATTTTCTTTTTCAATAGATCCAATTATTTATTCTTGTTTTCATCTTGTATTTTTATAGACAAGAATGAATTCATCATATAGTTTAACTATTCTTTTGCTCTTTTGTAAAATTGCATTAGCTTCTTGTTTCTAAAACTGAGGTTGCAGAGTTTATTCTGATATACGAAGGAACTATCCTTGTTGCCTGCTTTTACTTTTTTGCATTAGGTCTTATGTTTCTTTTTCCTAATTTTTTTATGAAGAAACCAAAAATATTAAACCAACCACATGTTTGCATAAGAACATCTATATAACGAGCTTTTTTGTTAGGATCCGTTAACTTGAGAACTTGTTTGGTTAGTGGGCTGGTAGAGTTAGTATGAATTAGTATAAATAAAGGGCTTAGTAGCTCATTAGAGGTATGTTGTGATTTTGAGAGTTTTGGGAGACTGAGATTAGGAAGAGCAGTGGTCTCTCGAATACCACCAAATTAGGAGTCCCCGGAGTACTCGAATTCTCCGTTCTATCCTTTACTTTTCCGTTTAGTAGTGTTTGGTAGTGTAATTGGAGATTGGCTAGTGGTTTTCAATAAAGGATTTCCCTTATTTCTATCCAATTCCGTGCCAATTTCAGGATTGATATGTGTATGTTTGGCTGTTTGGCTGTGGAAAACTTAGGTACCTAACATTTTCCATCAGGCAGTAGGCAGTATTTTTGTTTCCCGAGTCTCTGGCAATCATGAGCGAGTATTCACCAAATTTGTTGCTGGGGCCTAGTTGTTAAACACAAAAGATGACGTTTAAGATATGTGATGGCTTTGATGGGGTGCCAAATAGGTCAACTATTAAATATGTTCCTTGTGTTACAAGTCGAAAAAAGGCTATGTTTGGTAAGAAGGAAAAAAATAGTAAAAGAAGAAAGGCATATAACCTAGGTAAGGAAAATAGAGTGGAACAAGACGACCTTTCTCTCATTGTGTTTGGTATAAGATTCCCTCTAATCTCTTGATATTATGAGAGATTAAAATTGGAGTTCTTTGTTTTTTGTTACGTTTTGTTTTTGTTTTTGTTTTTTTGTTTTGTTTATTAATTATCAGACCACACTATGGTCCCAAAATCCTTCCACTAATCCCCTCATCCGTCTCCCTCCTACCATACAAGCTTGAAGGTGGTAAAACCATGAAGTAGTTTTTGTTCTTGCTATTACAATAGATGTACTTGTCTCAAATGCTGACTATGCCGAACTCATTGGACCCTTGGTTGCTGACTCCTCTCTCCCTTGATAATACTCGTATAACTAATACAGAAAAAGGATAGTATGGTTCCATAAATTTTTTTATTTTTATTTTTATTTATTTATTTGTTTTTGTGTTCTAAGACTCCTGTTTTCAATATTTTTGTCTGGTGGATGCCAGTTGAGGTGTACTGCCCCAAGCATTCATCCAAAATCATGAGCTCTTCAACTGAGTTGCCAAAATATGCAGGGCAAAGTCAGACGCCGACTACTCCGGGTTTTCCCTATGGTCTACAATAACAGCCTTTGCAAAACCAAGCTATTTGTACTTCAACAACCAGTAACTGGACCGCATACAGTCTTGTGGTGATCATCACTAAAAAGATGTTGATTTCCTGAACGAAAACTTCCTATCATACTTGTAGGAGCTGAGCTAACGCTATGACTTCCATCGGACGAAGAATGTTGTAAAAACAAGTTAAAATCGCTTCTCTACTATATACTTTCCTGTTTATTTATTATTTTGGATTATATGTAGGACCTGTTTGGTAGAGTTTTTGTTGCTTTTAGTCAGTAGAAGAAGAGAAGCAAAAACTGTTACCTTTTATTAAGTGTTTAGAATAAATGGCTTAATGGGTCAAAATAGTTTTTAAATTTTCTAATAAGCAATAAAAGTATTGGAATGAAATTTATAATGCCTTAATAAAACTCTAGTATATTTAGAAGTCTTATTTTGTAGCTTTGACTTGAAACTCATCTGAAAAGCCAAAACATTTCTAATAAACCATCCAAACACTTTTAGAAGCAGCTTTTAAGAATTTCTCTCAAACAGGCCGTAATGTAGGAAAGGGTGCTAAGGACCCTTTCGTTCTACTATGGTCTCAATTCATATGTTGACCAGTTTCTTGCGACTTTGGGAATTGGTGTTGTTTCTTAAAGCATTTTGTTCCATTTGTTCAATGTAATCTGTTTTAGTTTCTTCTGCAATCATATTGTTGAGATCTGCATGAATAAGATAAAGCTCGTGTTCCTGCTCAAACTGCAATTTCTGTTTTTTTGGGCTAAAATAAACTCATGTTTCTGGCTACTTTTGTTTAGCAAATGATGATAGTACTGCATTTCCTATCTTGAGAATGGAGTTTTTTTTTTTTTTTTTTTTTTTTTTTTTTTTTTTTTCCTAACCTTGTGATGCTAGAACTATGTTATCAATTGCTTTGCGACAGGTTTAAGGTGTTGGAGATGCTCTCTCTTTAACAAGAAAAACGATAATGGTATGACTCCACTTCTCATGTTAATCTTACAAATATATATGACTCACGTATTACGAGTAGTGGTACCAGTTACGTTAACACATGAACATTAATGCCAGAATAAAACAGCTCCCCCAAGAAGACCTTTCTTGTTGTTATTACTATTTGTGTGAAAAGAAAAAATGTTCTCTTTTGTGTCCAACAGTAACAAGTATTTCCTTTTAGGTGTTCTGTATGAAACGCAGACGTGTATTATATGCAAGTAAAAGAATTAGAATATATATTTCTTTTATTAAGGCTTTCAACAAAATGGATTATTTGACTTGTATAGTGAGAGATCATATCATCTTCTCAAATTTATCAAGTTTCTTCACCCTTTGCATAGACCTAGCAAACAATGCCAAAAAGACTCCTGCACAAGAACAAAAACATTGATAACTAGAACTTGAATCCAAAGGATAAAAATTGAAGGCTATCTATGTGAAAATCTCTAGGATTAACATATCACCTGCCCCAACGAATGATCCATTTGCAACAACTTGGCTGCCTTGGCTGCTGAAAGTGACCCCAAGGTTTAGCAAGGTACCACCAATGACTGTATACATTGTCGCCATCTGTAGTATCGTCGCTTTTCGAGCTGCTCTTTCAGACTGCCAAATAAAGGTATTGTGTTGATCTTTTCATAAGTAACGTTATAACAAAAGAACAAGAAGTTATTTTTCTTTTTTGGCGAATTATTCATGGAAAGCATTTGGCCTTTGATGCAGGTGTCATCGACTCCTTGATGGCCAAGGAAGTAACTATGCAAAAGCGTTTTTGGCTGAAAGATAATGTCAACAGAACTTTTGATATAATCATTGGAGGGATATTTTTTATTTTGACAAATTACCCCTTAAATTCAATAAAGTGTTATAGAGTATCCCCTAATCAGTGACAGCTGTTAAAATTTAGACGAACAGAAACTCCCCCGTGCAGGCCACAAGCTTGTTTGGAGGGAAAATACTGGAATTTTGGATGACAAAGGAGCATGTCATGGAACCTTCCATATTTACTTGGCTTTGATTTAGGGACACTTTGTAAAACTTCATTAAATTGAGGAGTGATTTTTCGAAATTTAAAGTTCAAAATGCACTTTGCTAAACAGTAAAAATTTCGAGCCCTCTCTTTGAATTAACGACGCAAGTACCTCAAGCACTCGCACGCGAAGTTTTAAATCTCCAGCCTCCAGTTGGTTCACAAACTCTTCTATTCTCTGAACTCTGTATGGCATGGACATGGTGTAGGTTCTAGCCTGAGAGTACAAAGGTGAATGAGTTAGCACAAAAACTAGACTTTGTTCTTGTTCTTTTTACCTTTCCCGAGGTGATAAAAAGATAGATTGGATGAATTTGTTTGACTAAATGCTTTCTATTTAATGGAGCATTATCATTTAGACATTTATTTTGAAAAGACAATAAGAAACTAAATAAAAGGAAAGACTATGACATACATCATCGGCTTGTTTCCTTATTTCTTGCACAAGTTGTGTCCCAGTCCGCTGCTTCTGTTTTAAATCTAGAAGCTCCTGTTTATAGTGAATGATATCAGTGCCATACTTGATGCATTACCAACAGATAGTTGCTAGGAAATCTTGTGTTTTTTTTTTTTTTTTTTGAAAAGGAAAAATCTTGTATTTTAAGTTTATAGTAGTTTAAAAAAAAAAAAAAAAAAAAAAAAAAAAAAAAAAAGAAAAAGAAAAAGAAAAGGAACCTGAGCATATGGTGCAGCAATCTTCACAAAGGAAAAATTTGGATCAAGGATGTAGCCTATGCCTGAAATGGTAAACAAAATAAAATAATTTATCACAGCTAATTTAAAGATATTATCACAAGAAACTCAAGTATTTTTTTTTTTTTTTTTTTGGTTGTTGCGAAGAATGAGCATGGATGCGTGCTTAGAGAGACAGAACCTTCGAGAGTTGAAAATGCCCTGATGACGAAAGTAAATGTAGATGGAAACCGAAACGGTTGATCTTGTGCTATTGCAAATAAATCCTGCAATATAGAAAAAGGTTATTTACAGTGAAAAAATGGGGTTAAACTAGTTGTTTATTTGCCCCCCTTTAGCCCCCTTCAAATAATTGCTTAATATGTCACCAAATTTTACGTGCCTCGCCAATCGCAGCCAGAGTCTGTTGCTGATCCGGTGTCTGGCTCAACAAGTTATCCAAAAAGAACTGCACAGATCTTCTTACCTAAAATAGGATACAAAATAACTCGGACGATGAACCAAACAAAATTATCTCCAAAACCATTCATGAATATTAGAATGAAAAAATGTTGCTTTCTTTCAGGAAGTGTTGAAAAGAAGCAGCGCAATGCATACCGATGACATATCTCCTGTTGGCTGTAATGCTCCGAGATCCATGAGGCTTCTCATGACCTACAAGGATCAGTTTCTCAGGTAAGTTCAATCCGGAGTAAAATCGACATAGTTCAGTTTTTTTAATCATTAGTTGCATAATTATGATAATGCAAGTTGTTGAATTGACAGAAGCACTTCCAAAGTCAATTTCAAACACTTTGGAAAGTAAAAATATTAGATACAACATTCTGGCTAAGTTTGGGATCGTTGTGCTTTGAAAAGAAGCAAAACTAGAAGCAGAAGCCTATGCCAAATGCTGAAAAAAATCTACTCAAAATAACTAAAAAGTAGTAGTGTATGTGCAGAGTATATTTACGCTTTATTAAAAACACTACTTGCATATCGATTTATGTGCAACGTACTTTTTGAAACTCCAAAGAGATCACAAATTAGCCCTACATATCTTGTAGTTTGGAAGCAGCAGTGAAATTGAGAAAATATGTTGTCATTGCTGCATATGCAGTAGTAAGCTATTTATAATATTGTTGCCTCTAAAATGCCTCATCTTGGTAATACATACATATATATATATATATATATATTTTTTTTTTTTTTTTAAAAGAGCATTGACGATGTAATATACTAGTTTTTTCTCTTTGAAATTGCTAATGCCTCATCTTGGAAATTTTATTTTTTAAGAAAAAGAACTTGAAGATGCTATATACTAGTCGTTTCTCTTTGAAATTGCTACAAAAATTTCAAAATAACATGGGATGAGGACAATGTAGAACAAGATTAAACGAAGAAAAGAAGACCTTCTTTGCATCTTTCTCATAAACAGAATAGAAAAGGTCAAGTAACCGCTCTCTGGTGAAAGTCTTGATCTCGCCCATCATACCGAAATCATAGTAGATAATTGCTTCATCCACATCAATAGCAAGATTTCCGGGATGAGGATCAGCATGGAAGAAACCTGTTTTTAGTATCTGAATGAATAGGGGAAGAAAAATCAGTAAATCAATCACATGTTTCTCTTAACTAATTATTGCTTTCACTCACATAAAGAGGCAGACAAAAGGTTTCATATTCAATGTCAAGAATGTTAACTCAAGGCTCGTTTAGTACGAAGATTTAAATCAGGGTGATTCTTATCATTGATTCTAGGACTAGAACTATGATTCATGATTTTGGGTTCAAATCATGATTCTGAAACCATGATTCAGAATCGTGAGTTTGAATCACCTTGAATTAAGAGGGGGGTGGTTTTAGAATCATGAGTGATTATGGTTTAAAGCATCATATCAGATTCCGAATCATGATTCAGAATCATCCAAACAAAACACTAATCCGAATCAGGATCCAGAATCATAATTCTAGATCCATCTACCAAACAAACCCTCAAAGATTCTCTGACCTGAATCAAGTATGCTTCGATAGCGCGTGATGAAATTCTAGATCGACTATAACCCCGCGAATCGAGCATATTCAGTTCATTTATCTTAATGCCTGCCACCACAGTAAAGGAATGTTAATTACCAACATAAAATTGATTGTTAAAGTCATACTAGGAAACAATTTTCTGATAGTGATACAAAATACAAGGTCCGCATTTTAGTATGGGGTGAAACCTGGTACATATTCCAAGGTCAGCACCTTTGTGGCAGTGTAATCCCAAAACACCAACTACAAAGAGGAACATAATTTGTTAAAACAAAATTCAGCAAGCCAGTTCAACTATTACCATTTTCTTTTCCCCAACATGACAAAAACTTTTTAGGTTATCATTTGTCCCTAAGAGTTGGGGGGCAGCAAAACCAAGATCATAGTTAGTTCTCTAATAGTTGCACATACAGGTACTCGGACCCACTTTATATTCCGAAAATCTCGGCGAAACCAATCAGCATTTTTCCCTTCGTTTATATAGTCGATTTCTTGATACAAAATCCTGCAGTCAATGAAATGCAAGTATAGTCATTGAAAAGCACGAGAAGAACACTCAAGTTTTACAAGATATAGTTTGTGAAGCTTAAATTCTCAAAGTGCTAACATTTTTCATTCATCAATGTCTCAGATGGAATTTTATACAAACTGGTTATCATTCAGAGATAAGATAACATACGTTGAACATTCTTCATATATACCAATCCAGTCTCTGGTTGGACCCCCAAAAGTTTCACTTCGCTGAAAGTACTCTGCAATTAGCTTCAAATTTCCTGCATAGAAGAAGCATAAGGAGTGAAGTAGCAGCTAAAATTACCGTGTTTCGACAAGAAACCTCAGAAATCTATTTGGAAAAGGTAAAAAGAATATCATGTACAACATAACTTTAGTTTTTCATAATTCATTTTCTTATTTTTGTGATCTGAATCCACAATCTTCTTCAAAGTCGAAGGTATGAGTATGCATCTTTAAAAGTAGGTTACCAGTAATCCTTCTTGGCTTGTGAAACTTACTACAAATGACTCAAGTCGCTTCCTTATATGAGTGCTAATTACGTGAATGACACTGTACAAATTTATAAATTCTTTTTCCCATCAATAGCATACAATTCGATACTGCTCTATCCAGAATGATTATAACTATGGCCTATGCACCAAACATAACAAAGACTAGTGAGAAATATTAAAAACTAGCAATCAGTAACCATGAGCAGAAAAAGCCAACTTGTGATTACATCAATCAAGTACAATATCCATCTAGCAGAAAATGACGAAAAGTGCATCGCTTACGTAGATCAATGTCGAAAAGCTTCTTGAGGCCTGGTCTTTGGACTTTTACAACTACTTTCTCTCCATTATGCAGGATAGCCCGATGAACCTGAAATCCTCATTATTCAAACCAAGGGAAAAAACTATCTTAAGTAAAAAATTCAGTAACTGCTGTATTTAGAGAAGTTAATTTCGGAAAGGAAAAACTGTATGTGACTCAGAGATATATTATTCACGACTTCATGAATCATACAAAATAAATATGCATTTTCCAAAGTGCTGAATGTTAATCATTTATACACACATATTTAAATGAAAGTAAGACTTCAGTTGAACACCTGACCAAGACTCGCAGCAGCAATCGGCTGTTCCTCGAATTCCTTAAACAATATGTTGATAGGAGCTCCAAGTTCACTCTCAATAAAGCGTCTTGCTTTATCTGGCGAGAAGGCTGGGACTCTATCCTGGTCACATCAAATGAGAATCATATAGAATTCATGAGTAAATCTTCAGTCAGCTGAAATATCAAGAATGCTAACGATAAATATCAAGAAACCATATCTTAAACTAAACTCTTCAGTTTCTGAACAAAATATTGTCAAAACTCAAAAATTCTTTGTCGAAATTACAGCAACGCAATGAAATTACCTGCAACTTGGCAAGCTCATCCACAAACTCACGGGGAAACAGGTCTGACCTTGTTGAAGATAACTGTCCAAGTTTGATAAATGTCGGGCCAAGCTGCAGCACACGTTCTCGAAGCCATGAAGCGGTCTTCCGCCTTCTATTTTTCTGAATGAGAAATTTCCCAACAAAAACTCAAGGCAGAGGAAAAGAAACAAGTTGACGCAAAAGCAAGAAACTGATTGGGGGGGACTTGGCCTAGAACGCAAACTATATAAAAGTGGTGAATATGAGTTAGAATCCAGAAGATGATAACTTGCACAAATTAACCCCAAGACCCACCTGCTTATCCTCTGTGAAGTCTCCCAAATAGGCCCATTTCGCATTGTCGAATAGGATACGAATACGGAATGAGATAACAAAAGACCAAACATCTATACTCCTTTGCAAGGAGTTATAGTTCTCATTGGCCCAACTGAAGCCTTCATCTGTGGGCAAAACCTTTAGCTCCTCCAATGGTGGAAGTTCTTTAGAGGCTCGAACCTTTGGCGTCTTAACAATTGATGACGATGCAGGACTGCTTTTTACTAAACTAACTCCATTAACAACTGAACCATTCACTTTCACTTTCTCTACTTTTTTTGTGAAGCCATTCACTTTCTCCACTTTTTCTTTAGATTGGGTTCTCCTTTTCACTACCTCACTTGCTGGTACCATCTTTACAGCTCTTCCATTGACACCCAACTTCGACGGCGGTTCTGCCCGCTGCATTTTCACCCGAAACCGAATACTTTCGTCGGCACGAGGTGGATAGTTATATCTTGGTTTTACAGAGTTTGGAAACTTTGAAACTGAAATTGCGCCTGAGAAACTGAGACTCTCTTGATTTACCAACTCCATACTATGGCAACAGCAACTGCTTGAAGCCAGTACTGCTGCCATCTATTAATATTCAGACTCCTGCACAGCAAAATGGTTGGAGAAGTTGTAACCTTACTGAAAGTAACAAGGAAAATTCCAAATTTAATAGTAAATTTAGAAAGTCACATAAATAAACTTGTTAATAAGCACATAAGATCACTTCAACAAGAAAAACTTGAAATTAGCAGAAAAGTTGAAGCATTATACATAATGGTATTACTTATAGTAAATCAATCCAAAAATTAGATGAGAAATTGTTACTTTCCCGCATATTGATATTCAATGATGATCAACGCCGAATTTGGACTTACACTTTTAGATGCTTATATATGCGCAAAGAGGTATTCTAATGGAAAGATGAAGATTATAAGATACATGAATACAAGGACGAACCCACATCAAATTACTGTAATGATCACCGAAAGAGGCTTATACACACACAAAATGAGTATCAACTAAATTCAAACCATTCCTGAGCTTTAGAAACCATTAGAAACTTTGAACAAACAAAGTTCAGTACTATAAAAGGAATCCAAAAACAGAAAGGAAATACTGAAATCCCATGTTTTTCCCTTCTGTGCTTCGGAAGAAATGATACAACTTCAACAACAACAAAAAAACAAAAAAAAACGTACTTTTTAAAGGAAATTAATCAGAACCCAGATGAAAACATGCATCAAAATACTCACTTGGTCAGAAAGATTCAAGATTGAAGCTTCCAAAAGGTTCGGTATCAAATGATGTTCATTCTGAGGGGACTGGTGAAGCTTTGAGAAGTCAAATAGAGTAAAATATACGTGCAATGATAACTAATAAAGAAATTTATAACGTGCAAAAAACATAAAATAATAACGTAACAGAACTGAGCAGTAGCAGCTTGCCGGAGTTTCCAACTATGATCCTTTTTATTTCATTAATTTAAATTTAAATTTTAAATTTGATTTGAGTTAAAAATTTTAAAAAATAATCATATTTAATTTTTTTATTATAATAAAAAAATTTTATATAAAATTACATTTTAATTTAAATTAAAAATTTAAATTAACCAACTAACAGCTCTGTATAAACTCGTCACGCAATCAAAAGAAAAGGAAGAAAACAGTAGTATCGATTGTAAATGACACGTTTGACAACAATGTTTTTGTGTTGGACAAAAGACCAGAAAATGGATCTTCAACCACCACCACAAGGTTGCTTTGGTTCTTTTTGGGCCTCCATTCCATGGCACTTAAAATTGGTGACAAGGAATTACTTCACTATTCCATCTTCTTTTTTTTTTTTTTTGGATAATTAGCCTGCCTATTATTTGATTGGATGTGGCCTTACTTGCCTTGGCAGACTCTTCTTGATGGTTGGTCGGGACATTTTTGTTTTCTTTTTCTCTAGTTTGGCGGATATTTTCTTGTGAAATATCATAGTTATTATTTTTGACAAATTTTTAAATGGGATATTTGGTTTATAAATTTAAACTATAATTTAGAATTTTAATGTTTAAATTTTAAATTTTTAATGAGAAAAAAATATTATAAAAAATTAAAAATTATGATTCAAAATTAAGATGAACTCTTAAAATAAACATCTCAAAAAAAATTATGAATTAAAAAAAAATAAAAGAAAGAAAAATCAAGGGTGAACTCTATTTTAGCAGCCTATGACCATCTATTGTTTTTTTTTTTTTTTTGTGCATGATAATTAGATCCCATCGATATGAGATAAGATGGATTAGGACTTGAGTTTGAGAGAATTCGGATTGAATCTCACATTGTAATGAATTTAATGAATAAAAATAAACGTGTTTAGCTATTAATAATTTTTTATAAGAAAAATTATAGTAATTAGGTTGTTTTATCTAATGTGACCTTCAAAAAAGTACAATATACTAGTAGGTGATTTTTTTGATACATTAATATATCAATAAGTCAAGTTTTATGTCAATCAAATATACATAAAATCACATAAAAATTAAAAAATATGTAAATTTAATAGTTAAAAACCTAATCTTCTTCAGCATAATTTTAAAATTTTCAAATGAAATTCAGCTTATTTGTTCAAGCAAAAAGAAAAAAGAAACTCAGCTTATTTTGGCGATCTAGTGCAAAAATTGATCACCAATAAAATTAATAAGCAGGAAAAATTTTTTTTTTTTTTTAAAAAGTCGATCTGGCATGGCACTGTTTGTAAATCTAAGTGGAAAAGGAACACATGATATTTTGGAGTCTCATGTGGACTTTTGTGTGTGCGATGAGTTTGAAAATGGACCACTAGTGTAATTTTGCAACGTGGCCATCTATATTTGAGTCTTTTTTATGTGTCAATTAGAATTACAGAGAGACAAGAACGTGTTCCGTTTGGTCGCCACAAGCAATATAAAATATAAATACATGTGACCTCCATGTCGGATGTTTGTTATCCGTAAGAATCATATTAAGAAAATGAAAAAGATAAAGAGTAATATGATTTTTATTTCTTAAAAAATATTTGACTTTTTACGAAATTAGAATGATCAAGTTTAATTACACCATGAATCTTTTCTTATATTTCTGAAAATATTATTTTATATATCAGATATGTCACATAATCTTACATATTAATAACGTAAGAAAAAACTAACGGTGGTAACTAGAATGTTTATATTTTTCTCATTAAAACAGGAGTGAAAAGGTCTAAATGAAACTAATAATTTACATGGTAAAAATCTTTATGTACGTGAAAAAAAAATCTTATCAATCGTAAAAGAAAATTTACATTTGTAAATGAATCATTTAAACTATAAACTATTATTAATTTTAAATAATTATAAAATTATCTATTTACTTAATTTAATTCTATAAATCTACTATTTACTATATTATCCCTTTCATTTTTAGTTCTCGAATAATAGGTCTAAAATCCCATCTTGGCATCTCTCTCTCTTTTTTTTTTTTTTTTTTTTTTTTTTTTTTTTGAGTATGCAAAAAATAAAAAATAAAAAAAAATAAACAAGAAAAAGATCTTACAAACCTAAAACATAAAGGTCCCAAAATTTAAAAGTAAAAACAACCAAAGGAAAGAAAAGAAATAAACATCTTGGTATATACTATGGCCTCGTTCACTTCGCGGATTCGAGTTTTCGATTCGAGCTGAGATGTGATATTTTCTGAGAGCTTTTCACTGTAGTAAAAAATTTTGATGTGACATTTTCTGAAAGCTTTTTACTGTAGAAACTTAAAACTAAAAACTCGAATCGGTGAAATAAACGAGGCCTATGTCTTTTTCTAAATATCACGATACGTGTTCCACGTTAGATCCTCCGGCCATAAATTATCAAAGTTTCAACAGAAAATTGAATGTGATTGAAATGTGGGGGAAATTAAGGGCATAGTTACTAGCCTTGGCGCCAACTGATCCAATTTTGGAAGCAAATTCCCTAGAGATTTGACGGTGAAGAGACTAACCGAAGAGGGAAAAATCAGAGGGCGAGCAAAGAGTGAAAATCTTAGGGCTCAAAGGTTAAAATTAGGTCAAGCTCCAAAATCAGGCATGGAAGTTGGAGTTCTTGGAGAACAACCACACAATATCGGTTGGAAAAGGTTTGGTGTGGAGTGCTTTAATTGGTGATTTGAGGACCTCATGCAAGGAAAAATAAAGGGTTAATATTAACACTAAAAAAATATTTTAAGGACAACATTGATTTTGATTATTTTCATTGATGTCAATGCCATGTTAAATCCTTCTAATAATTATAGCAATTACCAACAATCATAATATTGCAAACTATATATGAACTTACAATAACTCTAGTAACTACTTGAGGTAAATACTATGTGGGAATAGTATAAAAGAAAATAGTCAAAACTAGTGTTATTTTTAAAATAAGTATTTTTTGTGCAAAAAAAAATTAATCCAAAAAGAAATTCGTATAAGAGGCTAAATTAATACAATTGGCTGACTTATCTAATCCAATCCAATTTGACTTATGTTGGTTAGGAAGTTTCATAAACCCACAAAACCCGCAGGCCCAACCTACCCCACTCTAATCCAATTTGAAAAATGCAATTTTTAATATTAAATTTTTTTTCAGTCCATTCAATGCCTGCCCCGAAGTTTTAAGGTGGGGTATGGGTTAGACCTATAATGGCCTGCACACCCCAACCTAACCCATACTCTAACTTATCTCTTCTAATATCTAACCCTAGGCAGACAACTCATTTTTACTCTCTAGTTTCTTCATGTTTGAATTAAGCTTCTATGTTTGCTTTATGTTAAGACTAATTTATGAGTGTAGACTAATTTATGTTTACTTTATATTTGATGTTTGATGTTAGATTGAACTTTGAATTTCTATTTGTTTGAATGCTGGAGTTATTATTTCTATTTGATGATGAACTTTATGTTAGATTGAACTTGAGTTTTGATTCTTTGAATGTTGAAACTAACCACTCAACCTATCCCGCACCACCCCAACCCAACCCAATCTAAACATTATTGGGTTGTGAAATTTTTCTAACATCATTAGGGCTAAATATGTGCAACCCGCACCCTTTAAAACGGAGAAGAAAAATTTTTAATCCTCACTAACCCAACCCATGAACAACCTTAGGGTTGGTTATAAAAACGTAGAAGAATCTATCTCATAATGCTATATAAAATAATTATGACAAATAGTTCTAAAAGAACCAAACCAATACCAACTTTTCAGTCTTTCCTGATATTCTCCTTTTCTTGAATTAACTACTGTGTGAATATTGCTGTGCTTTCTTGGATTTTTAGAACGCTTTGAGGATGTGATGGCCAATTCTCCTTATGATTCTTCTTGGCTATAATTTTCAAACACTAATGGAGGCAAAATAATGATCTACCGCTACTATGTATCATTGAGGGATTACTCAAAGTGTTAAAGAGTCTAACTGGATCCTACACTACTTAAAATTTTGCCTAATCCTTGCGGGGCTCTATAATGGATTCGCCACTTGTATAGTTTATATTGTATTATGGATGTTATATTTAATAAGTCTGGTTTATTCAAATCTATTATATCAAATAAATTTGAGATCTCATTTACCCAAAGTCCTAATACTAAAGAGAATATTATTCTTTTCTTCACAAAGTTGTAGATTGATGTCTGTCGTAGGCCTGAGTCCACACACTTTTATTTTTGAACTTCACTTCAAAATGCCTCGAACCATTAGTCTTTGATTCTAAGCCATCACTTATAATCTTACTAAGATGATGTGAGACTACACAGTTTATCCAGTTTTTGCTCTTTTACCTAAAGGGATTGATGATTGTCACAATCACTCCATCTTTTGAGACCTAACGTCTTCATTGGTCACACTTCTGGCTGAGTCATAGTTCTAATATCATCTGTAACAACTCGCACTTTCATTTGGTGATATTGTTCTCTTTGAGTTTGAGCTGCACAGTTTTACTTTAGGGAAATGAGACAAATACTCTTTAAAGTGTATGCGTCACAGTTTTATTTTAGAAAAAAGAGACAAATACCTCTTAGAGTGTATGAGTCTAGATTTTTACCTCTTATCCTTAATTAATATCCTTTTAGTCAAATACTATATTAGTCGAAATAATATTAATCAAGAATAAATGATAAAAATCTATATGCATGCACTTTAAGAGTAAATTTAACCATTTTCTCTTTTGTTTTGAGCCTTCACACCTAAGACCTCATACCATTGGGCCTTCACACCTAAAAGCCTTGTCCATTGGACCTTATAAACCGTCATTCATGACATGCCACAAGAGGAGTGAGCGCACAACTTATCATATCTTGACCTCTTTGCCTTAAGAGATTGACGACTATCACAATCAACCCACCTTTTGGGGCCCAATGTTCTGGTTGGCCACATTTTCTACTAGTTCATAGCTCTAATACTATCGGTAACGACATTTTACTTGATATGATATTATCCGCTTTGGGACTAAACTTGTATGATTCTACTTTGTAAATTATCACTTATGACTTTTTCTAAGTAATGTGAAACTGTACAACTTACCATATTTCAACCATTTATCTCAAGAGATAGATGACTGTATCCACAAGTGTTGTGTTCTTGATCACCAATTGATCTCACCCATTGACTAGTCAAAAGACATAATATATAAGTATAGGTCTTAACCAGTTAGAAATAAGGTTAATTGATATAAGTTTATCATTTATATAATTTTATGATTTACACAAAACCACTAAAAAAATTGAATTCTATTGCGATCATGTTCAATGTATTCAAAATATATGTGTGTTTCTATTTGGTAGTCACCACCTAAAATAATCTATATAAGATTATTATATTTCTAAAAGAAATAAACAATACTACAATCTTATAAAATGAATGTCCTACTTTATTTACCGATTGCGAACAATTAATAAATGCAATCATCATACGAGCTATTAATAAATGCATAAAATTTTATTTCTCATTACATCAAAGATAAAAATAAAAATAACTTTCCTAACGATACGTGCTCTGTCATTCCAAGATGAGAAAAGAGCTCTGTTCTTTATACCTAAGCATGAGTTTGTCTCCAACAAACCATATCCAGGTCGGGGCCCGACAACTCAACTCTATCCACATTGTAATTAATAAAATTATTGGCAATTAACACAAGTCGAGAATTCTCGATCACCCTTCAATTAAGAGTGAGCCCATTTAATTGACACCTAGAAGGAAGTTAATCTTCTAATTGATACCAAAAATAAACTCTCCCATTATTCCCGGGTGTCTCAATGGAAACTCTATCACATTATCTCCACAAGCTTCCTGACTTTTACAATAATATTGCTCTATCAAATTATCTCCACGAGTGACGAGTAAGGGCAACCCAATTGATTTTATATATCTTTACCTCAATTTTAAGTTGAAGGTTTGAGTTATTGTGTGAATTGTCCGATGAGCAACAAATATATATATATATATATATATATATATTCACGAGTTTGCTAACCTGCATTAATCTACCATATTTATTGTGTGAGAAAATGTGACAGACATATGGACAAACGATAATGCAACACGTGGTCTAGACTACTCTCTGCCAAGCAACAACCCTCGACGCCTACGGCTCCCTCCCATTTCGCTACAAAGAGCCCAAGCACGAAGTCCAACTTAGGGCGACGACTCCTTCTGGCGTCGACAGATCGTGCCGTCGAACTTAAGGCACAAAGATCTCTCGACTACAGAATCGACCACCAAAAAGGACGATTGGGCTAAACGTCGCTGGTGACGAGGGGAATGTTCTTTGGAGGACGTGGCAAATTGGGTGCAAAAGTGGGGGATGTCTGCAGGCATTAATTGCGAGCTCTCAAACTGCCTCACAGGGGACATGAGAGTGTTACAGGGAAGCACAGAGCTGCAATAGAAGACTAATTGGCTGAGTGAACAGTGCTGATTAGTGGGCTACGTCTGGGCCTAACAAGGGAGAGCACTTGAGTGCTTTTGCCTACGAAGGAAACCCGCCAAGTGAAGGAAGCCCATTATAAAAGAAGGAAGACCCCTATTCAGAGAAAAAGAAGAGAAAAAAAAAAAAAAAAAAAAAAAAGAAGAGGAAAAAGGAGAGTGAGAGATAACAATTGTTGTACATTGTAATCTCCTCAAAAGAAATACACAACCACAGTGGATGTAACTTTAATTTTATAGAGTGAACCACTATAAAATTCCTTGTGTTCTCTATTTTTGTGCACATCTTAGTTAACACACAACACACCCCTTCAACATATTCCCACACATATTTAACACATAGGCCGGTAAACCAAAGGGAAACCAAAAGGTAACCCGGCCAGTTTTTGTTAGCGAGAAATCACCGTTAACAATTGGCGACTCCACTGGGGACGAAAGCGTTCGACCCCCAACAACATAGCTAGCAAGCACGCCTCCAAGAAAGACGGACGAAACCGCCATCCATCCAGAGGATAACGGAATGGAAAGAGATCTACACCTAGTCGAAAATGAAGTTCCACCCCCAGACGCGCCACGACCGGATCCTGTGCAGATGCAGGCCCAACTGACCACTATAACCGAGCTGGTATGTGGGCTAATGACCGTGGTTGAGTGCTTAGATGGAAGGAACTCTATACCACCGTTAGAAGACGCCCTAAGGCCGCAGGGACCAGCCATGGCTGGAAACCCGAACCCTAGTGACCACCCACATATCCAAGAGGGAACCGGGGACAGTGAGAATCACTGAGGCCCTCCTAGGCCTCGGCCTTCCCAATCCTCTGGCAGCCGTTTAAGGGCCGCCGGACCCCGAGCTCCCGAGGTACTACCCCAGAATCCAGGGGGAAACCCACCAGGAGACTCAGGATCAGTACAGGTAGGCGGCTAGGCCAGGGGCGGAGCCAACACTCAGATGGCAGAGGCGTCAAGAGTAGCTGGCTCGGCCATTTCAACAGAAAAAGAACACGCCATCATGGAACGTATGGCCAGCCTGGAACAAAAACTGACGGGGGATGTGGCAGGCCTAAAAAAAACATAGGGTGAGTGGCCGAGGTGGTAAACGTCGACATCACACCCAGCCACACACATGACCATCGGTTTACCGCAGAGATAAGGCGCTCCCTCTCCCCAACAAATACAGGTCACTATCGATCCCACCATATGATGGTCGAGGAGATCCCGACGACTATTTGGAGATGTACACGGGCCATTTGACGGATTCTGCTCTTGCACGGGTATGCTGAGGAGATCATGTGTCGAGCCTTTCGGAACCATTTGATGGATTCTGTTCGAAGATGGTTCTGGATGCTGAGGCCAAATTCTATCTCACGCTGGGATAAGTTGAAGGAAGCGTTTTCCCTCCAATTCATAGGGGTTAAAAAATACGTCCCTTCAAAGCAGAACCTGACGACGATGCACCAAAAGCTAAACGAGTCATTAAGGGAATGGCTTGCAAGCTATCACTGCCAGAATGGATATAACAAATAGAGAGGCCTTGATGGGAGCGTTATCTAGCATGAAGAAAATCACCCCCTTCAAGAGAAAGCTGGACCAAAAACCTTCATCCAGCTACAAGCAATTTCTCGCGCGAGTGCAAGGGTACATCAACACCGAGGAGGCAGTCACCAGCGACCCCGAGCACAGGTCCAACAAAAATAAAGGGACTAAACAGGGGTCGACACCAACAAAACAAGACAAGAAGAAGTGTCGAGGCGGAGGAAGCGGAGACAAGCAACCAGTTGCAACGTCGAGCGCTTCAGAAGCCAAGAAGCCAAGGCAAGAGGATGCCCGTAAGCCTCAGCTGATCCAAAAGTACAATTCCTACCATGAACTAACGGTAGGCGTCGATGAGGTCTTCAATCAGGTTAGCCGCGAAAACCTGTTGCGCCGACCAGAACCGATGAAATCAGATCTGAGCCGGAGGAACCAAAAGAAATTCTGTAGGTTCCACGACGATGTCAGCCACCACATGAACGATTGCGCCGACCTTTAGGATGAAATCGAGAGTGTAATTCGCGAGGGAAAGCTACAGGAATTCAAGGCTGAGCGGAGAACTCGCAACGATGGCCACAGTGGACAAAATGACGGTCGACGCTGAGAGGAGAACTAGTGCCCAGAGGATCGAGAACCCATCAGCGTCATACGGACTGTCCTCAGCGACCCTTATATATGAGGAGACTCAAGGAGGTCTCAGAAGGACTACGCCCACAAGGCCAAGGGGTTTACCAGGAACGATTATGGAATGTCTCACCGCAAAAGCCTTAAGGTACAGCCACACCGACGTGGCCTTTAACGAGGACAACGCCAGCGGAGTTCACTTCCCCCACAACGACGCATTGGTAGTGGAAGCCATGATTGGAAACCACACCGTGTGCCGAATCCTGGTAGACAATAGAAGTTCAGTGGACCTCCTAAACTTTGACTGCTTGGAGAAAATGGGGATCCAAAAGGTGTAGTTAGAAAAGACCTCCAGGTCACTATACAGTTTCATCGGGGACTTTGTCATCCCTCTGGGGACTATCCAGTTGCCTATAACCGCCAGAGAGAAACCCCGACAGGCTATCATAATGGCCAACTTTTTGGTTATAAAAGGAGGCTCCCAGTATAACGTCGTGATTGAGAGACCAACCCTTCAGGCAATAACCTCCATTTACCACCAGAAGGTCAAGTTCCCTACCCCAAGTGGCGTAGGCGAAATAAGGAGCAACCAGTATGAAGCTAGGGTTGCATACTCCAATGCCCTACGCGAATATGACCTGCCGGGGAGACAAGAAGCTAGGATGGCTTATAAAAGGACCGTCAAGGACATAGACCTTAGGGTTCAAGAAGAGGTCACATGGTCCCAACCTATTGAGCAATTAGTGGAAATCCAAGTTGATGAAGACGAGTCCACTAAAGTGCTAAAAATGGGATCAGACTTAGCCCCAACACTTAAGATTGAGATCGAAAACTTCCTAAAAAAAAACTTAGATGTCTTCGCCTAGAATCATGCCGATATGGAAGGGATCGACGTTGAGGTTATATGTCACTCCCTAAATGTCGATCCCTCATATCCTCCCAAGCGCCAGAAGCGTCGACCGATGAACCCCGAGAGATATGAAGCGCTGAAAGAAGAGGTCGACAAGCTGATCAACAATGGGTTTATCAGGGAGGCCCAGTACCCACGTTGGGTATCGAACCCCGTTTTAGTGTTTAGGCCCAACGAGAACTGGAGAACATGTGTCGACTTCAGCGATCTCAACAAAGCCTGCCCAAAGGATGGCTTTCCACTCCCACGAATAGACTAAATGGTTGACGCCACGGCGGGACATGAAATGCTGAGTTTTATGGATGCCTACTCCGGATACAACTAGATCCCCATGCATCCAGCCGACGAGGAGCACACGTCCTTCATAACCGACAAAGGCCTTTACTGCTACAAGGTGATGCCTTTCGGCCTGAAAAATGCAAGGGCTACCTACCAGAGGCTTGTGAATAAGATGTTTGCTCAACAGCTTGGCAAAATGATGGAGGTCTACGTCGACGATATGCTTATGAAAAGCCCAGGGCTAGCTAACACGTCGACCATCTGAGTGAAATGTTTGGTGTATTAAGAAAATACCACATGAAACTAAATCCCCAAAAATGCGCCTTTGGAGTTGGGTCGGAGAAATTCCTAAGTTTTATGGTCAGCAACCGTGGGATAGAAGCTAACCTTGAGAAAATTGAAGCCCTGCAGGATATGCGGTCCCCAACTAAGCCAATGGAAGTACAAAGGTTAACGGGATGTGTCGCCGCCCTAAACAGGTTTATATCAAAAGCAACAGACAAATGCGTCCCCTTCTTCGACGCTTTAAAAGGAAGCAGGCGTTTTGAGTGGTCATCGCAATGTGAAGAGGCCTTCCAGAAATTGAAGGAACATTTGGGCAAGCCCCCAATTTTGTCAAAACCAGACCCCGACGAGGAGCTTAGCCTATACCTCTCGGTGTCCCAACACGCCGTAAGTTCCGTACTGATAAGAGAAGAAGAAAGGGTGCAATTGCCAATCTACTATGTAAGCAAGAGGCTCCTCGACGTCGAATCGAGATACAGCGAAATGGAGCGCTTAGCGCTCACCCTGATGGTAGCTTCAAGAAAGCTTCGGTACTATTTCCAATCTCACACCATACGGGTTCTCACAAACCACCCGCTGAGACAGGCTCTATAAAAGGTCGAAACCTCTGATCGACTCCTTAAATGGTCGGTAGAATTGAGCCAGTTCGACATTAAATATGTGCTAAGAAATGCAATTAAGGGCCAAACGTTGGCCGATTTTCTAGCCAAATTCTCCCATTAACCAGCTCCTGCCACACCTGAAGGAGTCGAGAATATAGAATGGAAGCTCTAAGTGGATGGAGCCTCAAACGATAACGGGTCAGGAGCCGACGTCTTGCTGATCAGCCCAGAAGGCCATAAGATTACCTCGGCGGTTCGATTTAAATTCAAGGCGTCGAACAATGAGGTAGAATACGATGCGCTAATTACGGGGTTACGATTGGCCAGCCACTTAAAGATTGAGCGGCTCAGCATCCTTAGCGACTCTCAATTGGTCATCGAGCAAGTGAAAGAAGAATACCAAGCGCGCAACGAGAAAATGGGAGCGTACTTGAGAAAGGTGAAAAAAGAACTCGTCAAGTTCAAAAACTACGAGATACTTCAGATACCACGAGCCAAAAATGCAAATGCTGACGCTCTAGCAAAGCTAGCATCTTCAAAAGATTCTGACACACTAGGGGTCATTCCTATCGAAGAATTGGAGTGGCCGACCATTGAGGAAATAGCTAAGGCACTAATCGTCCAAATAGGTGAAAATTGGATGACGCCACTCATCCAATACCTAATGGATGCACAACTGCCAAGCAATAAAGATGAAGCCAAGCGAATCAGGTATAAAGCCGCCAGATATTTATTATACGACGGTTTGCTGTACCGACGAGGCTAGTCAACACCTCTGCAGCGGTGGCTGGATGATGACGAAGGCCAAAAAGTCCTCCAAGAAATCTGTGAAGGAGTCTGCGGTAATCATACTGGGGGCAATCTTTAGCTCTTAAGGTTTTGAGGCAACGATACTATCGGCCCACACTAAAAAAGGATGCTTTCCAATATGTCCGATGTTGCGATAAGTGCCAAAGGTATGCCACAATTCCTAGAGCACCCCCAAAAAATTTAACCTCTATTCTCAGTCCATGGCCCTTCGCCAAATAGGGGGTTGACCTGATTGGGCCATTACACCTTGCACCTGGAGGCTTTAAGTTTGCCATCGTCGCAGTAGACTACTACACAAAGTGGGCAGAGGCAAAGGCTCTGACTACAACCACAGAAGTAGCCTGCACCAATTTCATGTGGAATAACATTATGTGCAGGTTCGGGGTTCCCCACTCAATAGTATCCGACAATGGGAACTAGTTTGACAATACCTCAACACGCAGATTTTGCAACAGCCTGGGCATTTGAAAAGGCTTCTCGGTGCCAATCCACCCACAATCTAATGGGCAAGTCGAGGTAGTTAATAAAATATTAAAGTATACCCTAAAGAAGAGACTCGACGATCTAAAAGGGAAATGGGCCGAGGAACTCTCCAAGGTCTTATGGGCGTATAGAACGACGAGCTAAACTACTACAGGTGAAACACCCTTCTCCATGACGTATGGCATTGAAGCAGTACTCCCTATAGAAATTAAAACACTGACTTTAAGAACCATCATCCACAACGACGACGACAACACAAAAGGCATGAACGGAGAACTCGACTTGTTGGAAGAAAAGAGGCTAGACTCCCAACTACGCCTCGCCGCCTATCAATAAAGAGCCGCGCGGTATTACAACAATAAAGTTTGACAAAGAAGGTTCATCCCAGGAGACCTAGTATTAAAAAGGGTAACGCAGAGTACAAAACCCAAAAATACTAGTCCCCTAGGCCCAACTTGGGAAGGACCCTACCGCATAAGAGAAGTGTTGCATCCTGATACCTACATATTAAAAAGCCTTGGCAGTAAAACAATTCAACACCCATGGAATGCAGAACAACTAAGGCTGTACTACCAATAGTGTATCTAATTCTTAAGCATCCCAATTGTACATTCTTTACGAATTCAATAAATTAATATGTTTGCAGAAGGAAAGGAATTCACCCCTTAATAACATGTCTGCTTAAAAAAATCAAGGTATATTAAACAGACATAGGGGGAGAGGTCTACGGATCGCTAAAAAATAACACGACGACCCCAAAGGGTAAAATCGGCGTTAACTCCTCCAAGGAGGAAAGGCGAACACTTAGCAAAATTCTAAGAAATTTTCTATGACGACGACCCCAAGGGGTGAAATCGACGTCAACTCCTCCAAGGAGGAAAGGCGAACACTTAGCAAAATTCTAAGAAATTTTCTAAAATAACGACCCTAAGGGGTAAAAACGATTGCAAAGGAAAAAGAGAGATAAAAATTTTTTAGGCCTCGCCGCCAGCTGTCGAGTCATCGCCATCACCAGGCGGGGAAAGGTTGTCATCACCAGCAGAAGGAGGAGAAGTATAAAGAAAGCTTAAGTCCCACTTAGAACGCTCCTTTTTTATCAGATCGACAATCTGTTGACCAGCGGAATGAAAATCCTTGGTACGAATGTCGATGAGCTCTGATCCTCAACAATCTCTTCACGCTTGGCATCAAAAGTAGTTGCAGCCTCGGCTTCGGCTTCCCTCTTCCCCTCGGCCTTCCCTTAGCAAAACATTTCTTCACCGCCTCAGTTGCTTTGGCCAACTTTGTCTCAGACAGATCTGCCCGCTTCGTAAGGTCCTCAACTGCAGCAGTCAACTTGGCAAGTTCACCTTCCAAACTCTACAGTTTTGCCACAGCCATATCTCTCTCCTCAACGGCATCCACGCACTGTTTCTTAGCATCATCAAGAAGAGAGATGAGCTTGGTCTCCACGCTGTCCATCTCCTTATCATGCTCCTCAACCTTAACTAGGTCGAGAAGGTTGAGGATGGCAAGGATTAGGCTCTAAAAAATTGAAGGTCAGAAAACAGAAATACAAGCGGCAAAATCAGTAAAAAAAAAAAAAGAAAAGCTCGACCGAATCTTATGTGAATTTGAAAGGAGATCTGTTTACGCTGACGATCAACAAAAGAGGATTGGGTGGCAGCGATCCAGTGTGGCTTAAGGAAATACTCATATAGAGCCTGGAAGACAAGGGAAAAGTGAGGGGAAAGATTCAGCATCGCCCCGATCTCGGCGTCAGAAATATCCGAGACTTGGAAATTTGAATCCATGATTTTCCCCCCTGGGATAAGCACGCGCTCCCTCGGTGCCTGGGGAGCGTTAACATTAGGAATGGGGACCGTTGGTGTCCAAGTCTCGGCTACCGGTGTCTTTTCTTTGCGCCTTCTTTTCTACGCATGATCCACCCTCAACACCGAAGGGCCCTTAGTCTTCTTGCTTTTCGGCGCCTAGGAAGAAGAACTAGCTCTCTCCTTTCCCTTGGAAGGGGGCTGTTGGCTTGGCGGGGGTTGTTGGCTCGGCTCAGACTGCTGGCTGCCAAGAAGCTGGATTCTTAGAGACACCATTTCTACGGAAACGACGAGACAAAGATATAGTCAGTGTTTGGATAGACAAACACCTTCATAAAAAAAGGCGTCGAAAGCAGGGAATTACCTTCGTCGCTTAAATGAAAATATTCACGGATGGCGTCAAGGTCGGTAGGGTTTGGGAGATCAAGAATTAACCCAACACTTCGAAGATTGGACTTGGTCAGGAGTGTATCAATATGGCAAACCTCAGACGAGTACGAGAAGGCCTCCTCAATCCTCGCTAACCTATATCTAGTAAGCTTCGGCCAGTTTTGACTGACTGTAGAATAAAAGACTATCAGCATATGAAAAAGAAGGAAGAAGCAAAGTAAGGTAAAAGAAAGTCAAAATCTCACCCATGTTCCCGAACGCTGCCTGCACCTTCCTTCGGTGGGGCAAGCGGTCGTTTGGATGAAAATTAAAAGGCCCACGTATCATAAAAAACATGGGCTTCCACCCGTGTGACAACGAGGGAATGCCCAGTATCAACTTTCTGAATATGGGCTGAGATTTCCCATGACCACTTAAAAAATACCACCCTTCACATTTGGCGACGTGGCACAATCTGCACATGAATCTAAACTCATCTAAAGGGAGTTCCATGTCAAACCACTGGTGCCACAGAATCCAGACGCTGGCAAAGCAGTACCAGAAGTTTGGCGCCAACTGAGCAAGGGAAATGCCATAGAAGTGGCAATAATCTTTTACAAAGGGATGAACCGGAAGGGTCATCCCCGCCATGACGGCTCTAGTGTAGACCGGGAAGTACCCGGTCAGCGGCATATTGGTCCTAAAATACATGTCCGTGAGGAGGTATTCGAACCACCTCTCATCGATGCATCCTTCCTTCACAGCCCGGATGATATCCTTATTCTGGACCATCGACGCCACAACATTAGCTGTAAAGAAAGGCCTGTCCGGATCACCACTTGTGGTAGCCAGGGGGGCATCTACCGTTGAGGCAGTCACCCCCCAACACTGCCCCCTGTGAAGGGGATCTGTTCATCCACTTCATCCAACATTTGTTCTACACTACCAAACTCACTACCAAAGTCGTCGCCTGGTCCATACGTGGCCTCGGCGTCTTCTATTTCCCTCAGTAAGGAGTCAACGCTTGAGGAGGAAGAAGACCATGAAATCTCCACCACAGAAGGGGAGTCTGGACGGACGACGGAGGGATCCTTTCGACTGGGGGAATTTTGGGCCATTATTCTGGTGATTAAAAAGACAAGGAGCTGAGTTAAAACTCTAAAGTCGAGAGGAAGAAGAAAAAGATGGCAATTCTAAACGATGACTAGTCAAACGCCTTGACTTGACATCGACCATTCATGTAAGAATGATAACGGTGAATGCTCATGGTACCCCAAGTTCCCCAAAACCCAGGAACCAAAAGCGCACAGACAACTAAAAGTCAGAAAAAGAACTATCCTATGCGAACAAGTAAAACGGAGTAAGTCTCTCTAACCTCTACATTCTGCGTATTTTCATATATATATATATATATATATAATTCGACAGGGAAAAACTCGTGAGAAACAATACAGGCAAAGGATGATGAGGCTTACAGGTAAGAAGAATTTCGGGTAAAATATGGGATTAAACACAGCTTCACAACACGCCTGGAAGAGCAAAGAATGCGAGTCGGTGATTGCAGGGAAGGATTCTAGCAGAGCAAGCGACAGTGCAACGAAGGAGAGATGTGTTTGTGTTTTGGAAAAATGGTTTCGGTTCAAAAAGGTATTTAAGGAGATGAAAGTCCTCGACCCCTGACTGTTGGATGAAGTTCTTAGAATCCAACAGCAAGGGAATTTTGCCTAGATCTGACGATGACAAACAAAGGCGGGAAAACGAAGGGTTGCGATCCAAGGGCTCACATTCTTCCTTTTGAAATAAGGCCTCATATCAGCATTGGGAATTGACTGACGTGACGGTTGCGTTCCTCAAGACAATCCGAAGCATCCAGACCATCATTGCGGACCAAGGCTCAGGATCGATTTCCCACACCCGAAGCATGAAAGTATGACCGAACCTAAGCTCGAGGCCACTTAAAAGGAACCCTCGACCTGGAGGGTAGCTGTTGTGTGGGAAAATGTGATAGACACGTGGAAAAATGACAACATGAAACGTGGCCTTAATTACCCCCCGCAAAGCAACAACCCTCGACGTCTGGGGCTCCCTCCCATTCCGTTGTAAAGAGCCCAAGTAAGAAGTCTAACTTAGGGTGTCAATTTCTTCTGGCGTTGACAGATCGTGCCGTCGACCTTACAACATAAAAATCCCTCGACCATAGAATCAATCGCCATGAAGGACAGTTGGGCTAAGCAACATTGGCGACGAGGGGAACGTTCCTTGGGGAAAAACCTGACATGGCAAGTTGCGTACAAAACTGGGGGATGTCTGCAAGGCAAGGATTAATTGCGAACCCTTAAACCGCCCCACAGGGGCATAAAAGGGTTATAGGTACGCAGAGAATCGTAATAGGAGACTAATTGGCTGAGTGAACAGTACTCCAAGTGATTAGTAGGCTACGTCTGGGCCTAAAAAGGAAGAGCACTTGAGTACTTCTACCTACAAAGGTAATCCACCCAACAAAGGAAGCTCTAGTATAAAGGGCAAGACCCCATACAGAAAAAAGGGGTTCATGTCCAAGAGAGAAAAATAACGAGAGAGAACAATTGATGTAAATTGTAATCACCTCAAAAGAAATATATAACCACAGTGGATGTAGCTCTAATTTTATAGAGTGAACCACTATAAAATCTCTTGTTCTCACATTATACACCCCTACAACAAATTCTTTTACATATTCAATACTAAGGCCGGTAATCCAATGGGAAACCAAGAGGTAACCTAGCCTATTTTTGTTGGCGAGAATTCACCGACAACAGAACCTTAAAAATTATTTTAACCTTTTAATCCTTAAAGTTTTAACCTTTTAATCCGTAAAGTTTGGGAGAAATGTCAGAGTTAGTTTAATCCTTAAAATTTAGCCTTTCTTTTTTTAATGATTGAACCTTAAAATTAAGGGTTATTTTTAAAATAACTCTTGAATTATAGTTTTGTTTCGAATTGACCCCTGACATTTACTATTAAACTATTCAATCTTTACAAAAATTCAACAATTAGTTACTCTCAGTGGCGGAGCCAGCCTTTCACCTTAATGAGAGCGTATATTAATTTTTTTTAACAAATTATATTAGTGGGGGCATATAAGAAAATAATTTGTTTTAGTAGGGACATATTTTTTCAATGGGAGTTTAAGTGTAAAATTTTAAAATTTTTAAAGGTAATATTTTTTTTCAAAAAAATTTAAGCGGGGGCGGTAGGCCCCATTGAGCTGCACTTAAATCCGTCACTAGTTACTCTATTAGAATTAAATAAAAAATTTAATGAAAATGTATAATCTAAGTGTCAATTAGGGCTCTCTCCTGAAATAAGTTTTATAGGGGCATTTTCTGCAGCAAAAAGGTTAGATGGAAAAAGAGAACGAGAATGACCTTCATTGATTTGTTCTTCATACACAAATAGTGCAAAACTCCATTGACTAAGGGGACGTTTGGAAGGGGGATTCGGCTCCTGATTCGAATAATGGTTCGTGGCTCGCTACAGTATTTTTTCTCACAAAAAATGCATGTAAATCGAAAATAGTTTTACTCTCATGATTCTAATATATAAAACAAACGTCTTCTAAATAATTAAACATAATATCTAAGAAAAAAACAACCAAACATAATTTTTGGTTTGATTATTTTTTTTCTAAATCAGCAGCCAAATAGAATTAGAGGTGGAAAGGATGACAAGAGGATTTTTTTTTTTATTCCGCGATTTGTAGCTCTGTTTGTTAATGCCTATTTGGTTTAATAAAATTGCATATTTTCCAAAAAAAAAAAAAAAAAAAAAAGGTGAAGGTCTGAAGTTTGGTGAAGTCACTGGCTGAAAGGACAAAAAAATTTTCAAGAAAGAAAAAAAAGGAAAAAAAAAAAGCATTTGTATTGACATCGTATTGTGGAAAACCAATCCGCAAAAAAAAAAAAAAAAAAAAAAAAAAAAAAAAAAAAGAAGAAGAAGAAGAAGAAGAAGAAGAAAAGAATAGCAATACTTGCTAGATGGTGAAATTTTGGAGTAGCACTTTAGAGCACTAAAGTTGTAGAACGTGAAGTGGGCAAATCCTATAGAATGAACCTGATGTTGCGGAATGAAACTCAAAATTAATTAATTTTGATCGATAACAACTTTGGTGACTTGAGTAGATTTGTCATTTGTGGGTGAATTAGGGGAACATCACTTGTAGTAAATTATGGACCTATTTAGTTCGTTAATTCAAATTTTTAATTTGAGTTAAGATGTGACTTTTGTGAGACTTTTTTACTGTAGTAAAAAAATTAAATATGACTATTTTGGAAAAATTTTTTACCGTAATAAAACTCAAATTCTAAACTACTTTTGCATAAAGTTTTGAACCTAATTTACACATACAAGTGGCACAGGTGAATAATTAAACTCATAATTGATGCATAGCCTAATTTCTGATTAATGATTTTTTAGGTTTCACGATGACTCTGGGCAAACGGATGCATCTCGTGATATATGGCTAGGTGTTCAATTGGTTTTTAGGTGGACTTTATTTATTTATTTTTTAAGAAAATGGTCAAAAGAATGATTTTAAAGTTCTACACATGATGGTCATGTGACACGTTTCACTCATTATGAATGGAACTTTGATGAAGGGATTAATTGTGAGATTTTTGTAAAGTTTAAGGTATTGTACTATGTAAAAGAAATATTAGGGGTGAAACTGAAACTAAAGTTATAATTAAAATAAGAAACCTTTTTCGGTGCACAAACATATCGGTAGGATATGTTTTCTATTCGTTAAATATGTATAAAATTATGTAAAAATAAAAAAATACGTAAATTTAACAGTTAAAAAACTTGACATACCGGTACTTCATGCGTACTAGAGAATTTTCTTTTAAACAAAATCCTAAAAAAAAAAAAACATCCACCAAGACTTATTTCTAAAAACCTTATAATGTAATAAAATTAAGTTTTATGCCTCGATAATATTTGAGTCTTTCTTAATTCTCTTCTGTAGAGTTTTTATAGGCATTATCATTATCAAAATGACTAAGAATCCGTTCAGTTCGTTGATTTGAATTTTTAATTTGAATTGAAATGTGACTTTATATGAGAGCTTTTTACTGTAGTAAAAAGTTAGATGTAACTGTTTTTTAAAGCTTTTAGTTGAAATAAAATTTAAATTCTAAACTCAAATCGATAAAATAAATGAAGCCTATTTAATACCAAAACTAAAACTTCATTGACGGGTAATTTTCCTACTCAAATATTAATAGGCTTTCTTTTTTCCGCTAAGATATAAATACACTAATTTGGCTATGCTTTAAAATGGCTACTCAAATATCAAACGCTTTCCTACGTGTTTCTTGGAAATTGATTCACCGCGTAATGTAAGTGCAAAGCAGGAAATGACTAATTCAAACGTCAAAGTCCCTTAGGCTGCGAAACTCTATATATAAAGCTGAGCCAAAAAAAACTTGTAAGCACAAATCCAAATAAACTTGAAAAAAAAAAAAAAAAAAAAAAAAAATTGTGTACTGAGATCCTTATATTCTATCAAAAGTTGTTAAACTTAATGCAGAGAATCAGAGTCACCAAACTAGCTTCATGTCTTTTTTTTTTTTTTAAGTCTTTTGATTGAATTTTAAAGGTTAAAAAATTAATAAACACTTTGAATAATGCTAGGTAGAGATGTCAACGTGCCGTGCCGTGCCGACATGGCACGCTTGACCCCAGGCCCATCACGGGCCTAGGCCGTGCCAGGCATGAGAAGAAAAACGCAGGCCCGGGTCCATGAGGGCCAGGGCTGTGCCTGGGCCCAGGCCCTTGTATTTTTTTTTAAAAAAAATTTATTAAAAAAAATATCATATGCCCCAAAAGATGTGATGTTATTGAATTGACGTAATAGGAGTACACATAAATGACTGCCTCGTTAAAAACCTTGCTAAGTAAAACCCGTGGGGAGATTGAGACAAAACCTTAGCGAAGGAAAAAAGAGTGCAGTAGCTAGGAATAGTAAATTACAAACCTAAGTGCTTTCATAATATTCTGTTATTTCTAAGTTAGAAAAATATTCTTGCATCGAATCATCTGTGTATTGTTGTTTTCGTCTTCTGGCATCTTCCCAGTCTTTAACGCACATTAGTCCCTCCAAGATGTCTGGATACATTCTACTTCTCTTCTCGTCAAGAATTTGGTTGCTTGCGCTAAAAGCTTACTCTGATGCTACCGTTGATACTGGAGTTGTCAGAATGTCACGAGCTATAATGGACAGTGTTGGAAAACGATCTGTCTTGCTCTTCCACCACTGTAAGATGTCTAGTTTGTCGTCATCGATTACAAAATTTGCTTCAAAATATTTGATTAGTTCCATAAACGCTTGTGTTGAGGACGATCCTGCCTTTTTCTCTTTCTTCTTTAAGAAACTCCACGACGATCCTTTAGGCCCCGAACTGGTAGTTGACGACGAAGTTCTCTGTTCTTTTTGACTTGTGCTATATTTTGCTTCATACAAACTAAAAACTTTTTCTAACATTTTCTTAGCGTCAGTATTACTTAGTTGCATATCTATTTTTAAATTCTCTGCGGTAGCAGTCATTAATGATTCAGTTCCATCTACTCCGCACCTAGGATCTAAAATAGTTGCTAATGCATATAACATAGGACAACCTGACCAATAACTTTTAAATTTATTTCCATTAAGTTAACTATATTTCTAAAAAGTTCTGTATCCCTATAATAAGAAAATGTTTCTGAAATATTAAATAGTTGATGCAAAGCTAAATGTGTAGTAGGATAATAAACTCCAAAAAGTAATTCAGTAGCATTGTAAAAAACTTCTAAAAATTTAAAAAAATACTCAGCAATCTGCCAATCAGGATCGAAAATTAAAATTTGATCGTTCTTACTGTTTACATATGTCGTGATAAGCTGTGAATACGGGAGTGCCGCCTTCAACATTAAATATGTTGAATTCCACCTATGTCTCACGTCAGTTGGAAACTTTCTTGGGCGCATTTGGCTATTGCTGCAATATTGTTTGAATTCTTGGAGCCGAGCTCCAGAACTAGTTATGAAGGATAATGATTCTCTAATATTTGTAAGATTAGCTGAGATATGTTCAATTCCTACCTGAACTACTAAATTAATTATGTGACATGCACACCGTTGATGAAAAATTTCCCCTCCAAATGCCGGTTTCAAACTACGTTTAAACAGATTAATTGCAGCTCTATTAGCTGACGCATTATCAAAAGTAATTGTTAAAATTTTATCTTCTATCCCATAAAACCCAAAAATTTACATTACTGTACTAAAATAGCTGTTGCGTTATGAGGAGATGGACATAAACGAAAACCAATTATTCTTTTTTGTAAAACCCAATCGTCATCAACATAGTGCACTGTGACACATAAATATCCATTTTTATTACACCATTCCCACAAATCAGAAGTGCAAGACACAGTAGCATTAAAAGTCCTAAAATTATCAACAAGAGATTGTCTCATTGCATAAAAAACTTTCATGCAATCAGAACGAGATGTGTTTCTACTTACCCGTTTAAATTGTGGGCAAAAGGCTATCTGAATGAATTCTTCGAAGGAGGCATCATCTGCAAAAGAAAGAGGCAATTCGGCACTAGCTAGAAATTTAGCTAGTGCCTCACGAGCACGTTGTGCATCGTATGTAAAATTTTGTAACCCCTGCGATATGAGTGATAGTGTTTGTTGGCGGGAGTCCACACTCCCACCTTGGTGCAACGGTAGACATACTTTCCAATGTCTATCCAGATGACCAATACCCACACCCTTTTTATTAGAAAAATGCTTTTTACAATATTTACATACCGTACGAATTTCCATCTCACCTATTTTTGAATTTGGTCGGGGCTCTTCGGTGAAATGCTGCCATGCCGGAGAAGTTCGCGGTCTTTTTCCTCCACTGCGTTCTCCAGCTTCCTCGTTGTGTACTGAAGCATTATCCACCAGAGCATTTTCTGGTTCAGTGGAGTGGGGTTGGAAGGCATCATTTCTTCCTCAAAAAATGTCTCATCACCAAGCTCAGGAAAAGCAGTGAAATCAGGGAAGTTTGGTGAGACCATTTTCTAAAAATTGATAGAACTTGATTGAACTTTGTAAATGAAAGAGCTAGAAAATGAATGAATGCGAGAAAAAAGCTTAGAATCAAAATCAAAGAGAGAAGTTGAGAGATAGAATGAGAGTGAGATGAGAAGATGAGAGTGAATTGTTGTGTGAGATTTATGGTGGAATTAAGGGATATTTATAGAGAATTTTAGGGTTGAAATTTGGTTTGGCACGTGATGGGCCAAACGGGAGGCCCGTCACGTGCCGCACGTTGGGCCTGCAAAGGGCCCACTAGACCAAATGAAATGGGCTTCCTCGTGGGCCGTTTCGCAGGCTTGGGCCGTGCCGAATAAGGGCTTGGGCCGGGCCGAATAAGAGCCGTGCCGCAGGCCTCCACGTGCTTAGGCCGTGCTTGGGCCGCGGGCTGAGAAGTTGAGGCCTAGCCCTAGTCCATTACACGTGAAGTGCCGGCACGGTCCGTAACAGTAACGAACCGTGCCGTGCCGAATCAGGCACTATTGTGGGCTGGGTCGGGCCGTCCATGACACCTCTAATGCTAGGAACAGGGTGTGGTCCACTAACAAAAAGTGAGTTGGGGCCGGTTGTCTATAAATAGTAAAACTCATGTGCCATCTAAACATTTTTTTCTTGAGAGAAAAAAATTAGGTCAAGATTTGAGATGAATTAAAATTAATAAGTCAATAGTTTATATAAGTTAATAAATAGGCCAAATTACTGTTTTTGTCCATAACTTGTCTGGTTATAAACCATAACTTAACAAATTATTATTTATAATTATCAATAACTTATCTGATTATAAACCATAACTTGATAAGTTTGTTCATAATTTATCTGATTATAAATTATAACGTAACAAATTATAACTTATTAATTTCTATAATTAAAAATTAACTTATATACTTTTTTAAATTTTTTATATTAGTCTATTTTCTATTATTTTCCTTTTTTCTTTTCCGTTTATTGAAATGAGCTTTTCATGAAATTTCTTTTCAGGTGTGAAATGTCTAAGATTTTATCTCTCTTCCTACGTATATAAAATAGAGGAAAAAATCCTCCTGTTCTCTTATAAATAGTACTTTATCATTTTTTTTTTTTTTTTTTTTTTCGGTGCCTTACGTTTTTCACCTTTCTCTCTTTTCTATTTCTATTGCTTTACTTTTTTTTTTTTTTTTTTTTTTTTTTTTTTATTTTGGCCCGTTTGTTTACTATACTCTCCTTTCTTTTTCCCCTTACTTTACCAAATAGCTATTGACTAACTTTAATCGGAAAAATCGTGGACTTTTATCTTTTGCCTTGGACAAGACTCAGAGGATACTCTCTTCTCCTTTCTTTTGAATCTATTACCAGATCGAAGAAACAATTTTCGATTGTTGAACAAACCCAAGTCAGTTTCAATCTCAACTAGCTTATCATCTTCTGCAAAGGAAGCCATGGCTGAAAATGCAACTCCTTTACTCAACGCCGTTAATGACATACATGGAGGAGTTCTCGTCGAAATGAAAGAACCCATTAATCCTCAGGAATTTGGTGTTCTTCTTAGAGCTTCAATGTCACAATGGAGAGCACAGGTAAATGGTATTTTAGTTTTCTTCTCATGTCAAGCTCTTTTTTTTTAAAAAAAAAATAAATGGTTAATACTTGATGGTGATACATTATTACTTTAAATGTTGTAGGAGAAGAAAGGGATTTGGATCAAATTGCCTATTGAGCTTGCAGATCTTGTTGAAATTGCTGTTAAGGTGAATCGAGACTTTCTAAATGCCAATTGTGTCTGCTTTATGCTATTCAAAATTGTATTGCAAAAACATTAAATGGTGCTATTGGCTTGATTCCATTGTCTTAGTTAGTGGGGCTTCTTGTGTGTTACGTTCTTACAGGAAGGATTTAGGTATCACCATGCCGAATCGGATTACTTAATGTTAGTCCATTTGATTCCTGTAACTGCCGATACTCTTCCTGCAAATGCTTCTCATCGTGTTGGAATTACTGCTTTTGTCATGAACAACAACGGAGAGGTAATAGTGAATTTTAGAGCTTGTTTGGTAGAGGTGTTTGAACCCGGTTCAAATAGTGTTTTCTCTCACAATAATTTAAATTTTAGAAGTTCTGCTATAGTCTTTTTTTCTCAAAAAAATTTGAATTCTGGTTTGAACCTATGAACGAAATAGGCCTACTAACTACAAAAAAGTTTTGAAGGGTATGTTTGGTATATGGGTTCTTCATAGGTCTAAATCCATGGTTTTGGTTCTTCTAAAGCTTTTTTCTCTCACAAAAAATTTGAATTTCAAAAGGCATAATCAAAACCACCGGTTTGAACGAAACGGGCCCTAAAACTTGGCTTAATGTTGATTCCAATATCAAATGCAGAAGTGATTCTTCCTTTTGTAGTTCCAAGTCAATATATGGATTCTTAACCAGGAATTGACTTTGCTTATATGCTTACTGATAAGAATGAGACACATTAATCCTTTACTAACGATATTAATAAAATAAGGAAATTCAATCACACACATTAGATATAAGATTCATAGTAGTTCACCTTTTATAGGGGAGCTACGTTTACTTTCATCTGCCTTAGAATTTTACATGATTGAGGAAAATTACAAGAAAATACACACCTCAAGCCTCTCAAACTTTGTGTTTCCCTCTTATCCTAATTCGCAAAACTAGTGCCCCCTTATGTATGTGTGATTAGGGCAACCAAAATACATGTGTTAAAATCCCTATATACTCGTAACTCTACTAAAATTTTGGCCCTGGGGCTCTGTCCCTAACCTGCCTCATGACAATAATTAGGCTCCACACACTTTAGTTTTTCACCTGTCAAGCACTTGGCTTTACTGAAAAGGAATCCCTAGGACCAAAAAAAAAATTATATAATTTTGTGGTGGACTTGCTATGATGCCATAAAATAGTTGCCTAATGAAATTACGTTGTTTCTTTAGGTGCTTGTAGTTCAGGAGAAAAGTGGCGGGTTCAAAGGTTTAGGTGTCTGGAAGTTCCCAACTGGGGTCGTTAATGAAGTGAGTACATTAATAGCAATGTTTTTTCAGAAAGTTCAAAGTTACATATTTATATTCTGACGATGGATTCAAATTTTTTGTTGATAGGGCGAAGATATTTGTACCGCTGCAATAAGAGAAGTGAGAGAAGAGACAGGAGTAAGTTTCAAAATTGGAATTTCTGTTTTTATGTGAATATCGAGTTCAAATGCAGATGTGAATCTAAGACTCTCGTTTCTTTATTTTTTGTAGATTGACACAGAGTTTGTGGAAGTTTTAGCCTTTAGGTAATGGACTTTCTTCAAATAAAAACTCGATGATATATTTATGGATGTTTTTGTTGTGGCATTCCATGCAAAAGAGTAGTGATGCGTTTATAAATATATATGCACCTTATATCTTATTCAATATTTCAATGTTGCCCTGATTAATTTTTCTGTCTTGCTCTCTCTTATCTCTCTACAGGCAAAATCACAAGTCATTCTTTACCAAATCAGATCTATTATTCGTCTGCATGTTGAAACCTCGATCCTTTGACATTCAAATACAGGATGTAGAGATTGAAGCAGCCAAGGTAAATTAGTGGAGAATGAATCCATCATATAATTGTATATATATACGTATATATATATATATATATATTTTTTTTTTTTTCATTTTGCTTTTTAATAAAATTGCATTAGCTACTTGTTTCTAAAACTGAGGCTGCATAATTTATTCTGATGTAATGGCTCGGTTCCTTGTTGCCTGCTTTTATTTTTTGCATCAAGTCTCATGTTTCTTTTTCCGTATTCTTTTATGAAGAAACCATACTTACTAAACCAACCAAATACTTGCATCATAATTTTGGCATTTATATGATTCCAACTGGCAGTTGGAAGTTGGCAGTATTCTTGTTTCATGAGTCTCTGGCAATCACGAGCCAGTCTTCAGTAACTTCTTATGGTTCTTTTTCCCTGTAAATTTATTCTTGCAACTTCGATGAAAGCCTTGTGAAAATTTTTCATTGGGGCCTAGTTCTTGAACACGAGATCTAGTTTTAAGATATGTACTGATGGCTTTGATGGGCTGCCAAATTGAAACTATGACCTGAAATGTGTTCTTTACGTTACGATACCCTTTAAGGCCGAAAAACCATGGAATAGTTTTCGTTCTTTCGTATTTTAGGAGATGGACTTATCTCAAATGATGACTATTCCAAACTTGTTCAGCAATTGATTGCTGACTCCTCTCTCCCTTAATAATAATCATATAATTAATTAAAAACCAGGATAGTATGGCCCTATAGAAATTTGGTTTATTTGATAAGATTTTTGTTTTTCATATTTTTTTCCAGTGGATGCCAGTGGAGGAATATGCAGCCCAACAATTCATCCAAAGATATAAGCTCTTCAACTTAGTTGCCAATATATGCAGAGCAAAGTCAGTCGGAGACTACACCGGCTTTTCCCCGCGGTCTACAACTTCAGGTTCTGGAAAAACAACCATGTTGTACTTCAACAACGGGTGTATTGATCGCATACAGTCTTCTGGTGATCATCACTCAAAATGTTGATTTGTTCTACAAAGCTTTTTCTCACACTCAAAGATAAAGCTCTTTTCTACTATACACATTCCTGTTTATTTATGTATTTTGAATATATGTAAAGAATAAATTGCATTGTTGCACACCAAAACGATTTACATTGTGCATAAAACACCCCAAACTTTTAGTCTTGGTAAATTGTACTTTGTGTTAGTTGCTGAATCGAATTCAGACGCGGAAGCGTGGGGGGAGGTGGATCGTGTATAAAGGTGGATCCTGTGTAACAAAAATTTTCATAAAATCTTTGAGATACTTTATAAATTATATTAATTTATGTATGAATAAATTAATCTCATTAATTCATTTATTAAGAACTTAATTATGAAAAATACTTGGAGGCTGACTCGGTTGATAACTTGAGTTCTTTGACCGCAAACAATCATTGCTCCAAAGTTTTGTGTTTAGAAAATCATTGTTTTCCACGTCAATTCTTAGAATTTACGAAGACGTGTGTGTGGGCACATATAAGACAAAACGGGTTACAATAAACACTCAAATTTTCACAAATATCAACGCATGCACGATGTGAAATTTTTGGAGAAAAAATTTTCCTTCCTCTCTACAAGGAGAATTTCGGCCAGCCTTAACAATTAGGGCTAAAATTGTTCAAAAATTGTGTTCACAATTTTCTATCATTCTCATATTTAAAGAGTAGAAGTCAAACTTAAAAAAAAATTCAATCTCTATCTTCAAGATAAAGCTTGTCAATTATCTCCTATTTAAATTTGAAACAAAAAATCCTCTTTTCCTTTATCTATTATGGCCGGCCACCTTAGGGGGATTTTATCCCTGTGTAGGCGCCAATATCAGATAGGGAAGGAAGAGAAAAATCATTATTTATTCTATAGTCAAATTTTGACTCAAATTCTAATTCTAATTTAAGTCAAACTTAAATTAATTTGAATTCTAAATTGAACAACTTATCAAATAAGTTTAAATGGATAAATCTAGATGTGTTCAAATTCAAATTTAAATAATCACATTATTTAAATAATAATTAATTCTCAATTAATTATTTTCGAGTGTTTAATTTTAGAATTCCGTAATTCTAAAATTCCCATTTTACCCTTTGTGTCTGGTAGAATTACTAGGACGATGCGGGGATTAATGGACCTATAATCCCGAGCTCCAATAAAATTAATAATCAATTAAACACTTTAATTAATTAATTAATTATATTAATTCCAATAGTTACTCCACTATAAACTTGGAATTGCACTCTTAAAATTATAGATATAAATTATTTCTAAACTGTGAAGTATCCATTTGATATAGTCATTGCATATAGATCAATCCTCCATAAAGTGTCCAGGTAGAATCCGTTAACCTCTTGATAAGTGCACGAATTTGCACTTTTAATGTTCATAATTGTCAAATTATTTTATCAAATTTGTGATTTTAATTTCAAATATTCCTAAATTTAGAAGATTTAATTTTAATTAGATTCATTTTATTTTTTAGGTTTTTGAAGAAAACAATTGGATTTGGGCTAGTTTACCACGCAAAACCCAAAAGTTGAGCTCAAGAAAAGCCCCATTCGGCCCAAACCCCATCAGCCCATCATCCAGCCGAGCCGAGCCAAGAAGCCGCGAGCTAAGCCAAGAAGCCGCGAGCCAACCCAGCGCCACGTGTCGACCACTGCCGCACCGCAGTCCGTGGGACCTAGTTGTCTACGCGGATACGCGCGTTTGGCGCGCACATCGTTCCCTCTGCGCGAGTTCTCCTCACGGGCGGGTCAAGCACGCTTCCTCTTTCTTCCGCGTGGGTCCCGCGTTCCAGCTTCCCTCCAGCCAAGTCTCGCTACGCGTCCCAATGGGGTCCAGCTCTCCCTTGCGTGCGCGCTTCGCGCGCACGTTCCCTCCCCACGCGAGTTCCTCTCCCGCGCATGTCCAGTTTTCCTCCGCGTGGTCCAGCTGTGCACCACGTCTCTCCTGCGCGCGAATCAACTTGCAACACATGTCCCACTCTTCAAAAACGTGATGATTTTTCTCCCCGGATTAAGCCTTGTAACTTCTTAATTAGGATCCAGTTTTTAGCTTTTTAGCATTATCAAAACTCTATAAATATGGCCATTGTTAAGGTGATTAAGGGTTGATTTTTAGAGCTTAAATTCTCACATATTTTTCTTATTTTCTTGTTCTTATTCTCATACTTTCTTTTTAGAATTTTATGGGAATTATGTGCAAGCTAGGCTAGAGTATTTAGGTGAGGCTAGTGATGATCCTATATGTGTAGTGAACTTATTTAGATTTTTGATTCTCTAATGGTTTGTAAGTTTTATACATTTGAGTAAATAATTTTCTTTTATCATATTTCTTCTTCTCATCAATATATTTTATTGTCAACTTTCATATAAATCTAGTCAAGCTCTTTTTATGTGATTGTTGCATTATATTATATATTGATAGATATTGTTTTATGAGTAGTCTTTTACTGCATTATTGCCAACGGTATATTGTCGCTCTTAGATTTCTCATAAGATAATTTTTCCTAATTCTAAACGTTATAATTTTATTTACTCGAATACATTTTTAATTCATATGTTCTTCAAATATTTATTTTCTGATTGATTGTTTAGGATGTGAAACTTTCAATTGAGTCAATTTATGAATCAAAATCCAAATAGGTAAACAAAGCATATGGAGGATTCTCAAAGCCTTACCACTTTTATTTATTGAATTTTCTCCATTTTAAATTGTTCAAAAAAAATCATCAGAAACACTCGTTCATTTTCTTTGTTTAATTGCTTACTTTCCTAACGCTCTTTATTTGCTAATCATTTCTTATTCAATTTAACACTTTCTCGTGGGATCGACCGTTTAAATTGTACTACAATTGACCGCTTATTTTTTTACACGTTTTGGCGTAATTAAATTTTGGTGCCGTTGTCAGGAAGGTGCGTCAACAAGATTGTTCAGTAGATAATTGCTAAAAAAGTAGATATTATTCATCTTTTATTTATTTATTTTTTGTTTGGCACGTTTAAAAAAAAAAAAAAACTTTTAGTTTCCGTGACTTGATTGTTAGTATATATATATATATATATATATATATATATATATATAAAAAAACTTTTTTTCCTGTATTCCTTTCTTTCGTACTCTTTTTTTTTTCCACGTTCTCACGTTCTTCAAAATTTTTTTTTTTCTTTCAGCTTTGCTAGTACTACATATGTATTATTACGTTTTTATTGATTATAATTGTTGGGTTTTGTTTCGCTAGTTGTAAAAAAAAAAAAAAAAAAAAAGTTTATCGCTTTAAGTTTTTGTTTATTTATATTTGTTTAAAAAAAAAATTTATTTCCACGTTCTTCATTTGTTTTTATTCTTAAAAGAAAAAAAAAAAAATCTCACACTTAGAATTTGTTTTTATTCTTAATTTTTTCCCTTTTTAGTTTTAAAATTAATTGTGATTTGATTTTGTAATCTTTTATTTTTGATAAATTAGGATTTTATTTTGTTTCCTCATTTGTATATTTTAATTGTTGCTTATTTAATTTTTCCTTTTATAGTTTCATTAACTCTTAGGATTGTAACTAGGATTGTAATTAATTGACTAACTTAGATTCCTAATCTAGGATTTTCATAATTTGGTAGATTTAGGTTTTTGACTTTAGGAATAGTTTCCATTAATTAAATTAAATTTCATAATTTACTCAATAAAATTTAATAATTGATTTTGAGAATAATTATTTGGTTACGTGGAAAGTATAATCTGAGGAATTTCTGTCTAGGAAAGTTGGTACTTAAGCGGGCCTCACCCCACCAATCTTTCCTGGGAACGTTGTTCTGTCTAGGAGACTATTCATTGAGCCAAGAGCTATAGTCTTTCCTGGGAGCACTCTTGGTGGTTACAATTTACGTTACTATATAATTATTTTCTTTTTGCTTAAAAAATAAAAAAAGTGAAACGTTATAAAGTGAATGAATCGTTATAGAGACGAATTAGGGAGATTCGTAATAAGACCGGAGAACCCTAGTGAAGTTTTTTCCCACACGTCTAGTCCTCCCTCGACCCCAGGCTCATTAGCAGTTGCAAATCCGTTCGCAATGGCTCAAAACGAGGAGGTCCAGCAGAAGACGTTGAACGATTATCTCCACCCTACGCATACGGCCACACCATCATGCATAATGTTTCCCCCAAATATGTTGAATTTGGATTTCAAGCCAGGCATGATCCAACTCCTGCTGACCTTTCACGGGTTAGAGAGCGAGAATCCATATGTTCATATTAGGGAGTTTGAAGAAGTAGTGGCCACTTTTCACAACCGAGCTGAAGTCGTGGACTTTGTGCGATTAAAATTCTTTCCTTTCTCTTTGAAGGAAAAGACTAAAAGCTGGTTGTATTCTCTGCGAACTAGGTCTATTGGAAGTTGGAAAGAAATGACGACATCATTTTTCAATAAGTATTTCCCTCACCATAAGACCAATGGTCTGAAGTGACAAATCTCAACCTTTACCCAAAAGGACAATGAAACTCTATATCAAGTTTGGGAACGGTTCAAGGCTCTGTTAAATCAGTGTCCCCACCATGGTTACGAAAGTTGGCGCCTTGTCAGTTATTTCTACGAAGGACTCACGATTCGAGAGCACCAATTTGTGAAGATGATGTGCAATGGTGAATTTCTCCAAAAGGATCCAGAGGAGGCTTTTGAGTATCTCAACGAGTTAGCTGAAAAAGTCCACACTTGGACCGGACCTAGTGCTACTGACAGCACCAATAGGTCTCGACCGGTTAGAATCTATCAATTAAGGGAGGAGGACAACCTCAAAGCCCAAGTCGAGTCTTTGACAAGGCAAATCGAGGCCCTCAAAGGCAAAGAAGGTAAAGGAATCCACACGGTCGCAAGGGCAGAGACACATGAGCCATGCTTTGTCTGTGGTGGGGTGGAACATTTAGCTAAGGATTGCCCTACTTATGGTGAAATGAGAGGGGTTTATGAGGAACAATGCAATGCCTTAGGGGCATACAACAAACCCTTCTCTGACACATACAATCCTAACTGGAGGAACCATCCAAACATCAGTTGGAGAGATTCCAACAAAGCACAACCATCAGGAGGACACCAAAGGCGTATTCTGCACCTCAATACAATTCGCATCAGCCAAGGAGTTCTCTTGAAAACACCTTGCAATCTTTCATGGAGGTGCAGAGTAAGACGAATCAAAAGTTTGAGTCACTGTTCACGATGGTGGAGGAAAGTAAAGAAATGAAGAGTAAAATCACAAAGCTGACTGGAGCTTTGGCTGTTCAAGAACGCGACAGGTTCCCTTCACAAGCTCGGTCAAACCCAAAGGGTCAACATATGGCGCAAACCTCATGTCTTGATAATCAAAATGTTAAAGAGGTGAATGCCATCAGTACTCGTAGTGGTAAGATTATGGAAGAACCATCAACAAGTGCCACCACTTCGAGTAGTAAGGAAGTTATCCCTGAGAAAGATGAGACAACAAATGTTTCGGTAAAGGTGCCTTTTCCCCAAGCTCTGCGTTCAACTGGGAAAGTACCGGAACACCAAAGTGAGATCCTAAAGCACTTGACTCAAGTGAAGATTAATCTTCCTTTGCTTCATGTTATCAAGCAAGTGCCTGCTTATGCTAAGGTTATCAAGGATCTATGCACTATCAAAAGGAAGCACCATGTTAATAAGACAGCAAGACAGCATTCTTGACAGAACAGGTAAGTGCGGTGATCAACCAGAAAACACCGCTCAAGTACAAGGATCTCGGTTGTCCCACAATTTCCTGTCAAATTGGGACACATGAGTTCAGCCAAGCTTTGCTTAATCTAGGAGCGAGTGTTAACCTCATGCCATACTCTGTCTACTCGCAACTTGGTCTTGGAGAAATTAAGCCCACATCTGTGGTTCTGCAGCTGGCTGATTGATCGATTAAGAAGCCTCGAGGGATAGTTGAGGATATTTTGGTTCAAGTTGATAAGTTCTATTACCTCGTTGACTTTCTAGTCTTGGATACTCAATCCGTGGTGAGTATGGAGTCCAAGATTCCCATAATCCTCATAAGACCTTTCCTTGCTACAGCCAATGCTCTCCAATGCTCTCATCAACTGTAGGAATGGTCTGATGAAGATATCTTTTGGGAACATGACTTTGGAGGTGAATATTTTTTACATTGCAAAGCAACCATGTAATGATGACGAGTGTCACCAAACATTTTTAATTGACACACTCGTCTCAAAGGAGGTTTAGTTGTGTAGCAATTCTGATGATCTTGACAATTTCCTCCGCATTTTTGAATCCGAGAGTTCCGGTCCTTGTGAGTTGGCCAACAATGTCACTATTTTCAAAGACTCACAAGGCAGAGGAACCAAGTTTTGGCAACCACACTTTGAAGAGCTACCTAGAGAAAAAGAAAAGCCAAAACCATCCACCAAAGAAACCCCAAACCTCAAGCTGGCTCAACTGCCTGAGAATCTGAAACATGTCTTCCTGGGAGCTGGTGATACTTTTCTTGTCATCATTTCGTCTAAACTTGATGCATTTCAAGAGCAGCGGTTAGTTGACATGCTGCGGAACACAAATCGGCATTAGGTTGGACGATTGCTGACATTGAGGGTATTAGCCCCTTAATTTGCTCTCATCACATCAACTTGGAAGACGGGGTTAATCCACGAAGGGATCCCCAAAGAAGACTGAACCCGACGATGAAAGAGGTCGTGAAGAATGAAGTCTTGAAGCTTCTGGATGCAGGAATCGTCTATCCAGTCGCTAATAGCAAATGGGTCAGTCTAACTCAGGTAGTGCCTAAGAAATCAGGGGTGACAGTGGTGGAAAATGAGAAAGGGGCTCTTGTTCCCACAAGAACTGTGACGGGTTAGCGAATGTGCATTGACTATCGAAAGCTGAACGCCGCCACCCGCAAGGATTGTTGGGAATAGTGTCCTGAAAGCATGAGATGTAAAAGGATATTTATTATTTATTTAATAAAATAGTTTATTCATCATTTTATGTGCATATATTTATGAATATTTTATGAATATCAAATAAAATTCCTTGATTATTTATGTAACCTTAAACATGGTATATAAGTGTTATATACAAGAGGATAATGTTTAAGGATAATAATCAAAAGTAACTGTTCATAATGAATTTAATTAAAGTTCAGAATCTTTAATTAAAACATTATTAATACATGTCATTCCCATTTAGAATGGAACGGTGTTATCCGCATTGTTAATATGGCGAGATATTGAATGAGTGTATTTTGCATAATGAGATTATGTGGAACATGGACGCAGACACAATATGAATTTCTAATAATTTCCGTTAAGCATAGAAATTCTAATTGAGTCTACCGATGGTCATATATAGAATAATCTTAATCCTGAGTTCTTAACAAACTCCTATTTATGGATTTATGTCTTTTGATTTACTCTCGGCACGGATTCCGAGACCCTGAATCCTTTTCCTTGTATTTTGGAGACATAATGAAATAGGTAGCTGGGAATGTTATTATACGAGATGGAATCCATTCCTTCTTGAGAAAGAAGCGAGATAAATAATTCTCTTGAGTGTTGATTCGGTACTTGGATTAGTAAAGAGCGCTCGGTTCATAAATGTGTTTTATGAATCACTATCCATTAGAGAATCAATGGTACTCAAGGATAAAGATGTAATTAGAGAGGTTAACGGATTCTACCTCACTCTAATTATGAATTATTTATGGAGGATCGATCTATATGCAATGACTATATCAAATGGACACTTCACAGTTTAGAAGTAATTAATGTCTATAATTCGAGAGTGCAATTCCAAGTTTATAGTGGAGCAACTATTGGAATTAATAGAATTAATTAATTAATTAAAGTGTTTAATTAATTATTAATTTTATTGGAGCTCGTAATTATAGGTCCATTAGTCCCCGCTACCGTCCTTGTAATTCTACCAGACACAAAGGGCAAAATGAGAATTTTAGAATTATGAAATTCTAAAAATTAAATACTCAAGAATAATTAATTGTGAATTAATTATTATTTAAATAATGAGATTATTTAAATTTGAATTTGAACATATCTAGATTTATCCATTTAAACTTATTTGATAAGTTGTTTAATTTAGAATTCAAATTAATTTAAGTTTGACTTAAATTCAATTTGAATCTGAATTAAAATTGGACCATTGGATAAAGGATAAAATATCTTCTCCTTCCCTATCTTATCTAGGGCGCCACACACGGGGATAAAACCCTAGTGTGTGGTGGCCACCCAAGGGATAAGGGAAATTTTTTTTGTTCCAAATTCAAAATTGGAGATAAGGATTTGATCCTATTTTGAAGTTTGACTTCTTCTCTTTAAATATGAGATAAATGAAAAATTGTGAGACAATTTTTTGAAACACTTTTCAACCCTAGAGAAAGAGTGTGGTCAAATTTTCTCATAGCAAAAAAAGAGAGTGAAATATTTTTCTCCAAAAATTCCACATCGTGCATGCGTTGGTGTTTGTGGAAATTCGAGTGTTTTAGAAACCGTTTTGTCTCACGTGTGCCCACACACACGTCTACGTAGAATCAAGGAATTGACGTGGAAGACTTTGGTGTTCTAAACACAAAAGCTTGGAGCTAGGACTGTTCGTGGTCAAAGAAAATCAAGATATCATCCGAGTCGGCTACAAGGTATTTTTTCGGTTGATCCTTGAATCTTATAAATTAATGAGATTAATTTATTGGTGCATAAATTAATATAATCTATAGAGTATCTCAAAAGTTTTATGAAAATTTTTGTTATACACGATCCCCTATTCCGCTGCGTTTCCGCCGCCGAATTCGATTCGGCTACCAACAAGGATCACTTCCCACTTCCATCCATTGACCAAATCCTAGAATGTGTGGCTAGTCATCCTTACTATTGCTTTCTTGATGGCTACTCAGGTTATTATCAGATCGAGATCGCATTAGAGGATCAAGATAAAACTACATTTACCTGTCCTTTTGGTACTTATGCTTTTCGATGTATGCCTTTTGGGCTGTGTAATGCACCAGCTACCTTCCAGAGGTGCATGATGAGCATTTTTAGCGAAATGGTCGAGAAGTGTATGGAAGTGTTCATGTATGATTTGACCGTCTTCGGTGACTCTTTCGACTTGTGCCTTCTCAACTTAGAAGCTGTGCGTAAGAGATGTGAAGAGAAGAGTCTCGTGCTTAACTGGGAGAAGTGTCACTTCATGGTGCCATCTAGCATAGTCTTGGGGTATGTTGTTTCTGAAAGAGGGATTGAGGTTGATCAGTCCAAAATTGAACTCATCTCAAAGTTGCGCACCCCCAAGACTGTTAAAGACATTTGGTTTTTTTGGGGCATGTTGGTTTTTACAGGAGGTTTATACAAAACTTTTCAGTAATTTCTCGTCCACTTTGTAACCTCCTGGCCAAAGACGCCGTGTTCGATTGGACACAAAAGTGTGAGGATTCTTTTCGAACGCTTGTGGCGAAGTTAACTTCCGTCCCCATCATTCAGTCACCAGATTGGAACTTACCATTTGAGATCATGTGTGACGCAAGCGATTATGCTGTGGGGGCCGTCCTTGGTCAACGAAGGGAAGAGAAGCCCTTTGTTGTGTATTACGCGAGTAGAACTCTAAATAGTGCTCAAATGAATTACTCAACCACTGAGAAAGAGTTGCTCGCTGTAGTCTTTGCACTTGACAAGTTTCGTGCATATCTGATCAAATCACCCATCACCATCTTTACAGATCATGCCACCCTCAAGTATCTCCTTTCCAAAAAGGATGCTAAGGCGCGATTAATTAGGTGGATCCTTCTATTGTAGGAATTTGACTTGACCATCAAGGACAAGAAAGGTGTCGAGAATGTTGTTGCCGACCATCTATTTTGACTCGAGTTCAATGATCCCGCCGATGGCCCTGCCATCTGCGATAACTTCCCTGATGAAAATCTTTTCGTAGTCACTAAGCTGCCTTGGTACGCTCATATCGTAAACTACTTGGTGACGGGCGAACTTCCTTTTAATTAGAATGCACAAGATAAACGCAAGTTCTTGGTTGAAGTGCGAAACTTCTATTGGGATGATCCATATCTTTTCAAGCACTGTCCCGACCAAATCATGAGACGATGCATTCCTGATGATGAAATTACTAGTGTTCTAAACTTCTGCCATAACGATGCATGTGGTGGTCATTTTTCTGTGTAAAAAGACCACCGTAAAAATCTTCCAGTGTGGTCTTTATTGGCCTACTTTGTTCAAGGACACTAATCAATTTTGTCGTTCCTGTGTCCGGAGCCAGAAGTGAGGTGCTTTGTCCTGCCGCCATATGATGCCTTTGAACCTGATTCTCATGATAGAAATATTCGATTGTTGGGGGATCGAATTTATGGGTCCATTTCCACCTTCTTCCGGGTACCTTTACATCTTCCTCGCTGTGGATTATGTTTCTAAATGGGTTGAAGCCGTGCCATGTCGAACCAATGATAATGCAACAGTTGTTAACTTCTTGAAGGAGAATGTGTTATCTAGGTTTGGCACTCCACGTGCTATCATCAGTGATCAAGGTACTCATTTCTGCAAGCGTTCATTTGAGGCTCTTATGTGCAAATACGGTGTGCTTCATAAGGTTGCTATTGCCTATCATCCGCAAATGAATGGCCAAGCTGGAAAAGACGGTAAACCCCAATCACAAGGATTGGTCCTTATGTCTTCTTGACGCTCTCTGGGCATACTGCACTACTTACAAATCCCCTATTGGGATGTCTCCCTATAGGCTTGTCTTTGGGAAAGCCTATCATTTACCTATCGAGCTCGAACATAAAGCTTATTGGGTCGTCAAGGCCCTTAACTTTGATCTTAATGCTGCAGGTATTCAAAGAAAGTTCCAATTGTCTGAGATTGAGGAGTTAAGGAATGACGCATACGACAATTCTAGGATCTTCAAGGCAAAAATGAAAGCGGCTCATGACAAGCAGATCTTGAGAAAAAATTTTGAGCCAAATCAGCAGGTGCATCTTTATGACTCCCATTTGCATCTCCACCCAAGTAAGTTGAGGTCGTGGTGGACTAGTCCATTTGTGGTGAAACAAGTTTTTCCCAACGGTGCTGTCGAGGTCGAGGACCCAAGCGATGGGAGAGTATTCAGAGTCAATGGCCAGAGACTGAAGCATTACATTGAGTGTGTGAGCCAAGCTGAAGAGATCATTCTTGAGGCTCTGATTTACCAACCTTAAGGAGTTTGCTTCTAACCCTTTTGTATCATATTATTGCTTCTTTGTTTTGTTTAGTGTGTTTTGTGTGCTTTTATTTTTAGTTTGATTTTGTGTGCTTTTATATTTGTTTGTGTTTTGGAGAATCAGTTCAGGAAGCTCAACTCAGTTCCAATGTTCATCATCTAGGTGTTCTCTTTCCTTGTCTTCTTCGTATTGCATATCTTTTTAGACATTGAGGACACTGTCTGGTTTTGGGTTGGGGGTGGTGAGTATATTCATGCGTAAGATTAATTTTTGTCTTATTGTTATTTTGGGTCAAAATTTTTGCAAGATTATCTGAGTATGATTTCAAAATTTTTGGTTTGAGTCAGTTTTTGCTATCGTAATTACCAAGAAATGATTTCCAGAGTTATTTTTGAGCACATGCTAGACCTTGTGGTAAGATGGTTGTTGACACATTTAGTTGAGAAAAATTCCCGAGTTTAAGGTTTTCATTTTTGGTGAGTTGTGAGAGTTGAGAAAATAGCTTTTTGAACTTTCATTGATCTTTTGAGTTGGTTGAGTCATTAACGGAGCACCTTTACTTGACTTGTGACATTTGCTTGAGGGATGAATTTTGGTTAGGAATAATTTTTAGAATTTATCATCAATATTTACGTAGTTTGGTTGCACTGACGTCTTGTGCTGCATAGTAGCCAATCAAAAGAATGCCTTACTACATCAGCTTCATCAAATGTATGTTGTCTCTTGCCTCGAAAAAAAAAGTTTGTGTATAATTGTCTGTATTTTTCGGGTCTTTGTTTGTTGACCAGAATGAAATCTCGAAAGTTTGTTTATGATTTGAGTGATGAATTGTTCTAGATATTTGATTTTCCTATCATTTGATCAATGTTTGTTTAATAGCTTGTCCTTAAATTGCCTTTTCTCACTTGAGAGTTAATTGTAACATTTCCAACTCCATGAGCATAATCCCTTTGCATTAAAATATTTCTGACCCCCGTGAGGTAAATGGAGTTGAGACTTTACCTTGGTGATTTTTTCGATGCTATTTGTGTTATGGACTGTGGTAAGAAGGATACGGTTTGGTGCACACACACATGACTCTGGAGTTATGACTGAAGTAGTTTTGATAGCATTTTCTGATGATTTACTAATATTTTGTTTGATTGCTTAGGTGATTTTGCAAGTTTTGATTTGAATTTTCAGCTTGACATGATTTTTCTTTTGCTTGAATTGCTAGAGACTAGCAATAAGCTGGTTGGCGTTGTGATAAGTGCACGAATTTGTACTTTTAATGTTCATAATTGTCAAATTATTTTATTAAATTTGTGATTTTAATTTCAAATATTCCTAAATTTAGAGGATTTCATTTTAATTAGATTTATTTTATTTTTCAGGTTTTTGAAGAAAACAATTGGATTTGGGTTAGTTTACCAAGCAAAACCAAAAATTGAGCCCAAGAAAAGCCCAATTCGGTCTAAAGCCCATCAACCCATCATCCAGCCGAGCCGAGCCGAGAAGCCGCGAGCCGAGCTAAGAAGCCGTTAGCCAACCCAGCGCCACATGTCGACCACTGCCACACCGCAGTCCGTGGGACCCAGCTGTCCCCGCCGATACGCGCGCTTGGCGCGCACGCCGTTCCCTCCGGACGAGTTCTCCTCACGGGCGCGTCAAGCACGCTTCCTTTTTCTTCCACGTGGGTCCCGCGTTCCAGCTTCCCTCCAGCTAGGTCTCGCCACGCGTCCCAGTGGGGTCCAGCTCTCCCTCGCGTACGCGCGCTTCGCGCGCATGTTCCCTCCCCGTGCGAGTTCCTCCCCCGCGCGCGTCCAGTTTTCCTCCGCGTGGTCCAGCTGTGAACCACGTCTCTCTTGCGCGCGAATCAACTTGCGACACGTGTCTCACTCTTCAGAAACGTGATGATTTTTCTCCCCGGATTAAGCCTTGTAACTTCTTAATTATGATCCAATTTTTAGCTTTTTAGCATTCTCAAAACTCTATAAATAGGACCATTGTTAAGGTGATTAAGGGTTGATTTTTAGAGCTTAAATTCTCACATATTTTCTCTTATTTTCTTGTTCTTATTCTATGATGAGTGAGTTTTACTTGCTCATTTAGTATCGTTTTATACTTAATATCTAGTTGGTTTCGATGTTTTTTTGTTAGTTTTTATGTGTGTTTTCGTTCTTTCTTTGAAGGATAGGTGAAAGTCTATGATTTGGAAGGTTTTGGACAATTTGTGATGAAAAAGACAGCAAACATAGCGTTTAGGCGCCTATTCGTAGCGTTTTGGCGCTGAAATGTGACGGAACAAGACATTTGGGCAGAATGGGTGGCGTTTTGGCGCCAGTTTGCAGCGTCGCAACGCTGAAATTCGGCAGAAATTGTGCACCGGGCAGAATGACCAGCGTTTTGGCGCCCACGAATTTTCCCATCCAGCGCCGCAGCGCTAGGAACACAGAGCCGCAGCGCTACGATACGAAAAAATACGCCTTTTGAAGGCCAATCGCGAGAAAACTTACCCTTTTTGACCCTAAGGCTCTGAAACATATAAATAGATGATTCTAGGGCAATTAAAAGGACTTTTAGATGGTGGAATGACGGCTGGCTTTTGAGAGAAGATTCAAGAGAAGAAAAGGAGAATTGGGACGGAGAAGAAGAATGGCTCAAATCTGGAGACGAAGACGCTTTAATTCAACTCCAAACTAGTTCTTCTCTTTCCTTTCCAATGATTAAGATTTTGTTTAGAGATGAACTAATTCCTTTTTCTAGGGCTACAATGTAGCCGGATTATGAATGTTCGAATTCTCAATCTTCTTTTTAAGTAATTGATGTTTAATCCATATATGCTGAGTATTTCAATTTATTCTTAATGCTTGTGATTGTTTGGCCAACTATTACATGATTTTGTATTTGATTTGAGACTGAGAGGTGATAATTGAATAAGCTCTTAATTGAAATACCATGAGTTGTTCATAGGATAGAGATATCTATGATGCTTGTGCAGTTCTTTTGAATTTCTTACACTTAATGATTTTCAACAGGTTTAGAAGTCTGACAGAGATGTAGAGTTTGCTTGTTGGATTAATATTATTGTTGCTTGAGAAAGAATAATAATTGCTTTAGAGAAATTACTGCCAGTATAGGATTGAATGTTAATTTGCTTGAATTATGAGAATTTGAACATGATTAATTTGGTGAAATCGGAAACCCTAGAATCTTAATCTATTGAATTTTCATCAATTGCTTAGCATTGTTTAATTTATTTAATTGTTTTAGTTTTCCTTTACTTAATTTTATAAACTCTCTTTTCAAGTATCCAAATAAAATTGGGGTTAATACAATTTCGGTAATTAGTAAACAACAATCCTCGTGGGACGATATTCTTATTCACTATTATATTACTTGATGCCGGGAATTGTTTTGTTTTTACTAATATCGATACCAAATAACTCTAGTTTTACTTTGGATTTTATTTTGTTATTTATTTTATTGTTCTTTTTTTGAGCTCTAAAGGAATTCACTCTACATGCATGCGAAAGTTTGGGAGCAGATTCTAGTTCCTCTTTGATCAATAAATTGATTGTCAACTTTCAAGAAATAGAAAAGAGAAGAAAGAAATTGTTATTATATTGAAGAAACTATGGTGATCCTCGAAGGGCAATAAATGAGAACAACAACAACATACCATTGAACAATCCACCGATGGTCAATCAACCAAAATATTTATTTTTTGCGAGATTATGCATTACCACCAACTAGTGTTCAATCGGTGATAAGGAGGCCGGCTATTCAATTTTTCTCCAAATAATTTTGAATTGTTCAAAAAAAAAAGCTCATTCAAGAATGTTTGATTGATGATTCAAGCGATCCAATTTAATGGATTTGTTCGAATGAAGATCTAATGCTCACATCATAAAATATTTTTTACGGAGATTTGAATAAGCTCTTTTATCAAATACAATGGAGTCATTGATGAAGCTCTTATGGTTCTAGGTTTGTTTCCCTTCTCTTTGAGAGATAAAGCAAAAAATTGGTTGAACTCACTGTTGGTGGTAAAGAAAGATCACTAATTGGGAAGACTTAGTTCAAAAGTTCCTTTCTAAGTTTTTCCCACCGGCTAAAACTCATTGAAGATCGACACGACTTAAGATCGAGATAATAATTTTGCTCAATATGAAGGTGAAGCTCTATATGACGAATGGGAGAGATACAAGGAGTTCTTTGAGAAGATGTCCTCATCATAGTCTACCTAAATGGATGCAAGTCCATAATTTTTATAATGGATTGAGTGGCACTACAAGAACTCTAATTGATGCATCTGCGGGAGGAGCATCAATGAAGAAAATCAAGATGAGGCATATGAGTTGCTAGAAGATATGGCAACCAATAATTACCAAAGTGGCCTAGTGAAAGAAGCATACCAAAAAGAAGACACCGGACTACATGAAGTTGATGCCATCACTAATTTGATCGCCCAAATTGCTTCTCTGTCCAAACAATTTAGAGTACTCAATTGACTTTAACATCAATGCCATCCAAACATCCTCTCTAGTGTGTGAGTTTTGCAGCGGATCTCACCAAAGTTCTAAGTGTCAAGCGGACAACCCATTTTGTGTTGCACAAATGGAGCATGCTCAATACATTTGATGGGGAATTACACTAGGAAATATTAACGTCACTCTTTGTATCAATCCGTACATTTTCTAACAAGTTTAATCAAGGATGGCGTAATCACCTAAACTTGTCTTGGAGAAACAATCAAAATGTGTTGCAGCCTGAATAGAGCAACCTGCCACAAGAGAAGAAGGTGAATTTGGAAGAGGCAATGGCTCAATTGGCTACTTCTCACACGCAATTCATGAATGAAACCAGGACAAATTTCCAGAATCAATCGGCTCAGATCAGAAACTTGGAGGTGCAAATTGGTCAATTGGCTAGCATGTTAAATGATCGTCAACAAGGTAATTTTCCAAGTACAACGGTGGTGAATCCAATAGAGCAATGCAAGGCCATTACTTTGAGAAGCGGGAAAGAATCAAATACACTCCCAAAGCCTAAGAAGTCTAGCAAATGTAGTGAAAGTCACATCTCAACTCAAATTATAAACTCGAATCAGCGAATTAAACGGACCCTTAAAAACGTAATTTATTGAATATGCTAACGGCTTTATGTTAGTTGATTTTTAACTTAGTATAACTGACAACAAAATTTTAAAGCTACAACATTATTTAATTGGCCCTTTACTTGACACTAGAACCCCAGAAATTGGCACAATGGGTCTTCGTAAAAATTGGTGGAGCTTAATAATTTGTCAAAAGCTATGACCCTGATATTAACAAGAAAAATGTCTATGCTGTTCGTGTTTGAAGTGGGAGAGGTTTTAAATTGCGAAAACAAAATCATATTGGATCACGCTTCTCTTTTTCCATCCACTAGGCTTTTTCCTCATGGTTTTTCTGGCAGAGGGTTTTAATGAAGTATCTTTTAATTGTGGGCAGTAGAATTTTTATTTTTTTTTTTTTTTTTTTTTATTTTCATTCTGATTGTCGTTGTATGCCTTTTCTATAGTGTAGTTTCTTATTGCCTTTTTATTTTCTTAGCCCTGGTTGCCGGATTACGAGCTTCCTTAATTTTTGTGTTTTTTAATCAATAAATTAAAATGGAGAGATTTAGATATAGATGTCAATCTTGTTCTCGTTTACTTCACTGATTTGAGTTTATAATTCGAGTTTTGTTACAGTAAAAAATTTTTAGAAACAATCACATCTAATTTTTTTATTATAATAAAAAACTCTCACATAAAATTACAATTCAACTCAAATTATAAATTTAAATCAGTAAATTAAAGAGGCTTTAAACATGTGTTAAGTTTCTCGCATGTGAATTACCCTATAAGCTCTGAGCTGCTCCAAAAAGTTTAATTTGAATTCAAAGTTGATGTAATCTAAAAAGTTTAATTGGTATGAAAAAACAATTAATAACCGTTAACAATTTAAAGAAAATAATAATCTCTCTTTTTATTTATGGTTAATTCTACGAAGAGGAGCAAATAAAGTAATTACACATGTTATTTCTATAATAAAAAAATAATAGAATAACTTTATTTGATAATATTTCATATGAGGTGAATTAATATTACATTTTGAAGAGTGTGGTGTACATTATTTATAAGAGTTATAATTGAAGGGAAATTTTTGTAATTAAAAAAAAAGTGGTTGCAACTTGTAAGCTTGAACAATGGTCTGAATTTTGCTATATATGTTCTAGAATTAATTTATGATGTATTTCAACAAAAGCGTATCATGCCAATGGTTTTACTCTAATGCATAATGTTATTTGTAAGGTTAAATTTTTTTTTTTTTTCATAATCGTTCAGCTTTAAAAGTTGTAAAACTAAATTTTTATTTTTAAAATAATTAAAAAATATAAAAATTACAATGATTACATGAAAAAATAAACATTTAAACTAATAAAAATCAAATCCGAAATTTTTCATATATTATACTTGGTGGGAATTTGTCATAAAGTGTAGCGATTAGAATTTAACACAATAAATAATATTGTATTATAGAGTTTTTTTTATACTCAAAAATTAAATTTATAATTGACACATCAATTATAATATTACATTGAAAATACTCAAGGACAGAATTTTGAGCCCTCATATTAGGGGCACTCTTTACGACAAAATGGTAATATTAAACGAGTCCTTAGTCCAAGTCTTGTTTTCTTTTCTTTAAAAACAAAAAAGAGTAGTTTAAAAAGGGATTACAAACCACCATAAAGTTTTTTGTTTTTGTTCTCGTCTTTTCTTTCTAAGAATGTTTGCCGCAAAATATGGGCAGAAGAAATTAAAGTGCATTGATCGGAGCAGTGTTTGAACAAGACTTCCGAGTGCACAACTTACCTAACTAATTTCATTTTTTCCATGCCAATTCCACATAGCTATTGTTTTGTCTTTGCAATAGCATGGGAGTTTCTGTTTTGATGCAATCAACGAATTGAAAATAATAAGCTTGTTCTTGTATCTTTCCAATATAATAATAGGTGTGAATTGATATACAACAAAAATGAATAGATAGGTTTCACCTTGAAAAAATGAATATATATATATATATATATATATATATCTGTGTGTGTGTGTGATAAAATAGGCGCTTAATCAGCTTCTTCTACAATTAGGTTACATATAGTAATCTCTCATTCCCATCTTTGTCAAATTCACGATAGTATCAATACTTCCTAAGATCTTTTTGCACACAAGCGAGAAACATCTGCAGAATTTTCGTCTTTCTATCTAATTCTATATGTGATTATGTGTATTCCAGGGAATTTCCTCTCTTGTTGCATAAAAATGCATGGAAAAATAAGTTATATTGTAATACGAAAGAAAAAGGGACCGTAAGTTAGATGCGAATATTAATTTTTTTTTTTTTTTTTCGTGAGAAATGCCAGTATTAGTTTAATCCTTAAAATTTAACCCTTTTTTTTTTTTAATGATTGAACCGTAAATTTATGGGTTATTTTTAAAAATTACTCTTGAATTATAGTCTTGTTTTCATTTGACCCTTGACATTTACTATTAATTTATCCAATCTTTGCAAAAATTTATAGTTGTTGACGGTGAAAATTAATCAACTAAGGATTAATTCTTCGGGAACACTCACAATAATCTATCGCGGATTAATCAAGGATTATCGTGCGGGAAAACTAAGAAACAAATAAATTTATAGTGGTTCGGTAATAATTCTTTACCTAGTCTACTTGTAGATGCATTAATACTGGGTTGACTATAATCTTTCTGGAGTAGTAAAAAATAGTGCGTAAAAAACTTAATGAATTTCTTTGACTCTATTTATAGGCCTTGTACATATGAGAGGTCTCCTCTTCATTTACTGAGGAGATCATCTCTTTTTCCTAAATTCTAGGATTTGGTAGTTGCGTTTCCATAATTTCAACTTCCAGGTGAGGCCACCCTTACCAGGTATTTGATTTCTTGACCTAAACCTTGGCAGTTGATACAATGTATCTTTTCTCGAGTTGACGGGATTAGGTTTGGATTGGACCGGTCTGCTCTCTCGACGTTGTGATCCTCAACTCAGGCGGAATCCTCGACGCATGTCCCCCTGCGAGAACTCTCGTCGTCTTGAGGGCATTCTTGGTACTACTTTTTCCTCGACGTTAGTGACCGACTCTCAACTGAGATACCTCGACACATGTCAGTGAAAGGAACGATCGATTCTCAACCGTGGTGTAACAATAGTCTTGTTTCCATTTGACCCCTGACATTTACTATTAAACTATCCAATCTTTGCAAAAATTCAACAATTAGTTACCCTATTAGAATTAAATAAAAAATTTAATGAAAAGGTATAATCTAACTGTCAAGTAAGGCTTTCTCTTGAAATAAGTTTTATAGGGGCATTTTTTGTAGTAAAAAGGTTAGATGAAAAAAGAGAACGAAAAAGACCTTCATTGATTTGTCTTTCATACACAAATAGCGCAAAACTCCATTGACTAAATAATTAAACATAATATCTAAAAACAAAACAACCAAACATAATTTTTGGTTTTATTATTATTTTTTTTTAAATCAGAAACCAAACAGAATTAGAGGTGGAAAGGATGACAAGAAGAAGATTTTTTTTTTTTTTTATTATTATTCCGCGATTTGTAGCTCTGTTTGTTAGTGCCTATTTGGTTTAATAAAATTGCATATTTTCCTTTAAAAAAAAAAAAAGGTGAAGGCCTAAAATTTGGTGAAGTCACTGGCTGAAAGGCCAAAAAAAATTTCAAGAATGAAAAAAAAAAGGAAAAAAGAAAAAAGCATTTGTATTGGCATCGTATTGTGGAAAACCTATCCACAAAAAATAAATAAATAAATAAATAAATAAGAATAGTAGACGGTGAAATTTTGGAGTAGCACTTTAGAGCTCTAAAGTTGTAGAACGTGAAGCAGGCAAATCCTGTAGAATGAACCTTGTAATGTAATAAAATTAAGTTCTATGCCTCGATAATATTTGAGTCTTTCTTAATTTTCTTCTGTAGAGTTTTTATAGGCGTTGTCATTATCAAATTGACTAAATTTAATACCAAAACTAAAACTTCATTGACGAGTAATTTTCCTACTCAAATATTAATACGTTCTTTTTTTTCCGCTAAGGTATAAATACACTAATTTGGCTATGCTTTAAATTTTGATTGTTGGTTGTTGCGCTTTTTCTCAAACGCTTCTCTCTGTTTTTCTTGGAAATTGATTCAACGCGTAATGTAAAAGTGGAAAGCAGGAAATGACTAATTCAAACGTCAAAGTCCTTTAGGCTTCGAAACTCTGTATATAAAGCTGAGCCAAAGAAAACTTGTAAGCACAAATCCAAATAAACTTGAAAAAAAAAAAAAAAAAAAAAAAAGAAATTTGTGTACTGAGATCCCTATATTGTATCAAAAGTTGTTAAACTTAATGCAGAGAATCAGAGTCACCAAACTCTTTCCTCATCTCTTGGCAAATTCTAAAAGCTTTACAACTTCTTCTTCCCTTATAATCCCTCCACTTCCAAAGAGGTCTTGTATTAGTGCATTTGCACCCTTTTCTTCGGGCTTTATTACAGGTATGTGCTTGTTTTTTTTAGACTTTTTTATTTTCTGGGTTTTCATTTTTGGTCTTCTTTGGTGGCAATTCAGTGGAAATTGCCCAGAACATTCTAGTCTTTGCATTGGAAATTGAGAATATCGCATCTAAATACATATTCCCTTGATAAAATTGGCTCGTGTTTTCTATAAACGCAGTTTCTCTGTAAAATTTTAGTTTCATTCCTTTTTTTTTTTTTTTTAAAAGTATTTTGATTGAATTTAAAGGTTAAAAAATTAATAAACACTTCGAATAATGCGCCTGCTTTCTATAAATAGTAAAACTCATGTGCCACCAAGTATTTTTTTCTTTTCCGTTTATTCATGAAATTTCTTTTCGGGTGTGAAATGTCTAGGATTTTATCTCTCTTCCTACATATATAAAATTGAGGAAAAAATCCTCCTGTTCGTTTTGTAGTCGTTTTTTTTTTTTTTTTTTTTTCTTTTGTTTTAACATTTTTATCATTTTTTTCCTTTACTTTTTTTTCCCTTTAAGAAATAGAGGAAATTTCTTATTGGCCTATATAAAAAAAAAAAGGAAGGCTAATCAAGATTACTTAGGCTCGTTCAGTTCGTAGATTCGAGTTTTTAATTTGAGTTAAGATGTAATATTTTTTAAGAGTTTTTTACTGTAACAGAAAATTTTAATGAGACATTTTCTGAGAATTTTTTACTATAAAAACTTAAAACTAAAAATTTGAATCGATAAAGTGAACAAAGCCTTATTATACAAAACTAAGCAAACTTAATAAAGATTTATGTCTCATTTATTTCGCTGATTTAAAATTAAAATTTAAGTTTAGATGTGATTTTATGTGAAAATTTTTACTGTAATAAAAAAATTAAATATAACTGTTTATAAAAATATTTTACTATAACAAAACTCAAATTTTAAACTCAATTCAATAAAACGAAAGAGATTTCGAATGTTGAAAATGACTTCTTAACAAATATATATATATACACACACATATATACACATATATATTCCCCTTACTTTGCCAAATAGAATGCAACTCTTATCGGAAAAATCGTCATCATAAACTACTACTTTTATCTTTTGCCTTGGACAAGACTTAGAGGGTACTCTCGTCTCCTTTCTTTTGAATCTATTGCCAGATCGAAGAAACAACTTTCGATTGTTGAACAAACCCAACTCAGTTTCAATCTCAACTAGCTTATTATCTTCTGCAAATGAAGCCAAGGCTGAAAATACAACTCCTTTACTCAACGCCGTTAATGACTTACATGGAGGAGTTCTCGTCGAAATTAAAGAACCCATTAATCCTCAGGAATTTGGTGTTCTTCTTAGAGCTTCAATGTCACAATGGAGAGCACAGGTAAATGGTATTTTAGTTTTCTTCCCATGTCAAGCTCTCTTTTTTTTTTTTTTTTTTTTTTTTTTAATAAATGGTTAATACTTGATGGTGATACATTATTACTTTAAATGTTGTAGGAGAAGAAAGGGATTTGGATCAAATTGCCTATTGAGCTTGCAAATCTTGTTGAAATTGCTGTTAAGGTGAATCGAGAATTTCTAAATGCCAACTGTGTTTGCTTTATGCTATTCAAAATTGTATTGCAAAAACATTAAATGGTGCTATTGGCTTGATTCCATTGTCTTAGTGGGGCTTCTTGTGTGTTACGTTCTTACAGGAAGGCTTTAGGTATCACCATGCTGAATCGGATTACTTAATGTTAGTCCATTGGATTCCTGTAACTGCCGATACTCTTCCTGCAAATGCTTCTCATAGTGTTGGAATTGGTGCTTTTGTCATGAACAACAACGGAGAGGTAATAGTGAATTTTAGAGCTTGTTTGGTAGAGGTGTTTGAACCCGGTTCAAATAGTGTTTTCTCTCACAATAATTTAAATTTTAGAAGTTCTTCTATAGTCTTTTTTTCTTAAAAAAAATTTGAATTCTGGTTCAAACCAGACGGTTTGAACCTATGAACGAAATAGGCCTACTGACTACAAAGAAGTTTTGAAGCGTATGTTTGGTATATGGGTTCTTCATAGGTCAAAACTCATAATTTTAGTTCTGTTAAAGTGTTTTTTTTCTCACAAAAAATTTGAATTTCAAAAGTCATAATCAAAACCACCGGTTTGAACCCTGATTTGAAACAGGCCCTAAAACTTGGCTTAATGTTGATTCCAATATCAAAGGCAGAAGTGATTCTTCCTTTGTAGTTCCAAGTCAATATATGGATTCTTAACCAGGAATTGACTTTGCTTATATGCTTACTGATAAGAATGAGACACATTAATCCTTTACTAACGATATTAATAAAATAAAGAAATTCAATCAAACACATTAGATATAAGATTCATAGTAGTTCACCTTTTATAGGGGAGCTACGTTTACTTTCATCTGCCTTAGAATTTTGCATGATTGAGGAAAATTACAAGAAAATACACACCTCAAGCCTCTCAAACTTTGTGTTTCTCTCTTATCCTAATTCGCAAAACAAGTGCCCCCTAGTGTATGTGTGATTAGGGCAACCAAAATACATGTGTTAAAATCCCAATATACTCGTAACTCTACTAAAATTTTGGCCCTGGGGCTCTGTCCCTGTGTGGTAACCTGCGTCATGACAATAATTAGGCTCCACACACTTTCGTTTTTCACCTGTCAAGCACTTGGTTTTACTGAAAAGGAATCCCTAGGACCAAAAAAAAAATAATTATAATTTTGTGGTGGACTTGCTATGATGCCATAAAATAGTTGCCTAATGAAATTACGTTGTTTCTTTAGGTGCTTGTAGTTCAGGAGAAAAATGGCAGGTTCAAAGGTTTAGATGTCTGGAAGTACCCAACTGGGGCCGTTAATCAAGTGAGTACATTAATAGCAATGTTTTTTGTTTAAAGTTACATACTTATATTCTGACGATGGATTCAAAATTTTTGTTGATAGGGCGAAGATATTTGTACCGCTGCAATAAGAGAAGTGAAAGAAGAGACAGGAGTAAGTTTCAAAATTGGAATTTCTGTTTTTATGTGAATATTGTGTTCAAATGCAGATGTGAATCTAAGACTCTTGTTTTTTGATTTTTTTGTAGATTGACACAGAGTTTGTGGAAGTTTTAGCCTTTAGGTAAGGGACTTTCTTCAAATAATAACTCGATGATATATTTATGGATGTTTTTGTTGTGGCACTCCATGCAAAAGAGTTGTGATGCGTTTATAAATATATATGCACCGTATATCTTATTCAATATTTCAATGTTGCCCTGATTAATTTTTCTGTCTTGCTTTCTCTTATCTCTCTACAGCCAAAGCCACAAGTCATTCTTTACCAAATCAGATCTATTTTTCGTCTGCATGTTGAAACCTCGATCCTTTGACATTCAAATACAGGAAGTAGAGATTGAAGCAGCCAAGGTAAATTAGTGGAGAATGAATCCATCATATAATTTTATATATATACATATATATATATGTATATATATTAATTTTTTTTTTTTCATTTTGCTTTTTAATAAAATTGCATTAGCTACTTGTTTCTAAAACTGAGGCTGCATAATTTATTCTGATGTAATGACTCGGTTCCTTGTTGCCTGCTTTTATTTTTTGCATCAAGTCTCATGTTTCTTTTTCCTTTTTCTCTTATGAAGAAACCAAACTTACTAAACCAACCAAATACTTGCATCATAATTTTGGCATTTATATGATTCCAACTGGCAGTTGGAAGTTGGCAGTATTCTTGTTTCATGAGTCTCTGGCAATCACAAGCCAGTCTTCAATAACTTCTTATGGTTCTTTTTCCCTGTAAAGTTATTCTTGCAACTTCGATGAAAGCCTTGTGAAAATTTTTCATTGGGGCCAAGTTCTTGAACACGAGATCTAGTTTTAAGATATGTACTGATGGCTTTGATGGGCTGCCAAATTGAAACTAAATGACCTGAAATGTGTTCTTTACGTTACGATACCCTTTAAGGCCGAAAAACCATGGAATAGTTTTCGTTCTTTCCTATTTTAGGTGATGGACTTATCTCAAATGATGACTATTCCAAACTTGTTCCGCAATTGATTGCTGACTCCTCTCTCCCTTAATAATAATCATATAATTAATTAAAAACCAGGATAGTATGGCCCTATAGAAATTTGGTTTATTTGATAAGGTTTTTGTTTTTCATATTTTTTTCCAGTGGATGCCAGTGGAGGAGCATGAAGCCCAACCATTCATCCAAAATCATGAGCTCTTCAACTTAGTTGCCAAAATATGCAGAGCAAAGTCAGTCGCAGACTACACCGGCTTTTCCCCGTGGTCTACAACTACAGCTTCTGGAAAAACAACCTATTTGTACTTCAACAACGAGTATATTGATCGCATACAGTCTTCTGGTGATCATCACTCAAAATGTTGATTTGTTCTACAAAGCTTTTTCTCACACTCAAAGATAAAGGTCTTTCCTACTATACACATTCGTGTTTATTTATGTATTTTGAATATATGTAAAGAATAAATTGCATTGTTGCACACCAAAACGTTTCACATTGTGCATAAAACACCCCAAACTTTTAGTCTTGGTAAATTGCACCTTGAACTTTAAAATCAATTGACATCCAATAGCTAACGACCATTATTAAATTGACAGTTTGAGACATGAAATTCACACATGACGTAGTTCGAAAAATGGCAAGCTTTGCATTTCATGTGTTAATCTCGTGTCTCAAACTGTCAATTTATCATTCGTTAGCTATTGGACTTTAATTGCTACCAATTCAAACGTTCAAGGTACAATTTGTGAAAAGTAAAACTTTGAGGTGTATTTTGTGAAAATATTGAAAAGTTTAGGCTACAAAATTTACTCCATGTGTAATGTAGGAAAGAATGCTAAAGACTCTTAAGTTCTGCTATTGTCTCAATGCATATATGTTGACCAGTTTATTACAATTTTGGGAATTAGTGTTGTTTCCCAAAGCAGTTTGTTGCATTTGTTCCCTGTAATTTGTTGCATTTGTTCACTGTAATTCAATTTGGTTTTTATATTTTGTAATCATACCATCCAAGCTCCGCATGAATAAGATAAAGCTCGTGTTCCTTGTCAAACCCCAATTTCTGTGTATTTTTTTTTTCTTCAGCTACCTTTTTTTTTCTTTTTAATTTGTATAATGTTTTGTTTAGTAGATGATAATACTTTTGTTGGTTCCTAATCTTCAGAATGGAGTGTTTGTTTACTTAAGCTTATGATGCTAGAACTTTGTTATCAATCGCTCTGCGATAGGTTTAAGGTGTTGTTAGATGTTACTCTCTCTTTAACAAGAAAAAAGATAATGATATTAAAATTCATCTTCACCTTTTGTGTGGAATCTATAAAATTATGAGCTTCAGAGAATTTTCAATGTTAGAGAACTAAAAAGTGAAAACGAGATATGTTCTTGTTTCCTTGGTACATAACTATTATTTGATTTACATTTTTGGATGAAATCTAACAAATAGTTTCCCATGCTTTTTTTTTTCTGCTTTGAAATGTTAATATAGATTTCGTCTACTTCAATATTTTGATCGTTATGTTTTTCAAGAAGCAAAATCTGAAATTATAATATTTTTTATTTTGTAAGAAACAAATAAAAGAGTTATATTTATGAACGATCCCAATGGTGGTGATAAAGAAAGTTTAAAGAAAGTTTTATATATTGTCAAAGCTACGATCATTTTGGAAGTATTCTGGTCTTTTCAAAATCGTTATGCTACTTTCCTATTTAAACTCATTGAGCAGCTTAGTCGACACGACTTAGTGACATGTTTACTTATCAAGAATAAAGAATGGGAATCGAGAATCGGAATTAATTTTATGTTTACTTACTCATTTTATCTTGTAATGAGAGTGCAAATGTATGGGTCCCACACCAATTTGGGGTTGAGGAATGAGATTAGCACTCCCCCCACTCCCCACTAGATTGACACTCTCAATCCTAGTAGTAAATGTTAATTACAATTTTATCCTTAATTCTACTAACAAATTTGTGAATAGAAAAGTAAAAAATTAAAAAATTAAAAAATGTCATAATTTACTTTCACGCCTCTCGTATCTTTTTGCTCACTTCCTCTGATTTTTTTTTCTTTGCTTTCTTTTTTACTAGTGCCATGGACAAATTTATATCAATGCAAATAATTAAATGAAATTAAGAATGCTTTTTTTTTTTCATGCTTATAATTTGATCATTGTGTTACGTCTATTGCTTTTCATTTTTCAATCTATATCTTAAGATGATTTTTGCTTTTTATAATATGCAATGTAATGCTAAATCTAATTTTATATGTTGATAATGTAGAGTAACCATATCTCAACTTTTAGCATGAAAAAGAGAGTAATTAATAAAATCTAATTACTAATTAGTTATCATAATTTAGATTATTAATTTAGTGTGATAAAAAAATCTAATTACTAATTAGTTATCCTAATATTAAGATAGTTAGCATAATATACAATTTCTTTTTTTTTTTTCTTTTTTAAAGTTCAACACACAAAAATCTACTAAAAGGGTATGTAAGTAAATTTATAACAGTTTATTCCTACTCTGAGCGTAAGTAAATGCATGAATAGGATTGAGACTGATTCTGACTCTAATTCCTGGAACCTAAGTAAACAGCTTATTTTGACTCTGATTTCTAACTCCGATTCATGTCCACTCCGATTACGGATAAGTAAACATGCCAAGAGTGGGGATGCAGCGCTCATTAATCTGGGGAAGGGCTAGCTTTGTAGGCCACGGGCTCCGCCTACGAATGGGACGATCAAGATCAATGTTGACGCTACTTAATGTTAGTTTATCAATCTATCCCAAAAGCTTAAGTTATTAAGAGGTGGATTAATAATAATTTCATACTTTAACCCTCCTTCTCATGTGTGGGCTGGACAATGAGGAATCGTGTGAGTAAATTAATTAATATTAAAAACTCAACACATTATGACAATTTTAAATGAGAATAAAAAGTGCAATTACAAAAATTTGAATTCAGGACCTCCCGCTCTGATACAATTTAGTTTACCAATCTATCTCAAAAGTTTAAGCTATTAAAGTTTATACTTTAACATACAAGGCTGGTAATGCTGGCCTTGGATGTGTCATTTGTGATGGTTGTGGTCAAGTTCTATGTTATAACTTAAGTTCGTTCAGCCGCATCTGCACTAAAAGCTGAGTCGTTGGCCATTTAGCTTTATAGTGTGTTGTTACTCAAGAGTGGAGTGATTTTTTGGTGGGATTTGATGCTAAGATTGCTGCTGAAGCTTTAATCTCAACTATGCCACCTGACTCCTGGATTACTCTTCCAGTTTTTTACTCTGTTTTGTGCTCTTCTCTATCATTTGAGTCATCTGTTCTAACCTCAGTGTGTAGGTCTTGTAAGGAAGCTGCTCATGCAGCGGCTCGCTAAGCTAGCTACTTCGATGTAGGAGAATTTGCCACCCCATGTGGCAACTATAATTTCGAATGATAAATAATAAGAGAGAAATATTAATGTCACTCTTTCTATTATTTTATCTTGTTACATTTTACAATTATTGTTTAATACGGGAACTCTACTTTTCTAAATAAGATGTGTAATATGACCATAACTGCCACTTATGAAGCTTGGATGTCGTCATCCAGAAAACCATGTGATGAGAATGTCATTACACGGGAAAAAAGTGGTAAGCCAGATGACCTTAACAATAATTATATAAGGAGGCATTTTAGGAGTGATCCTCTTTTAATCAAGTTGTTTACATATATAGTTTTGTAGCAAAATCTACGGAGAACAATTCTATTAAGATGTTTACATTATAGTTATCAAAAAACAAAAATTGTCTCAATATCTATTTTGATTATTTTATAAGTCCGCGACAATTTAGAATTTGTATGTACTAAACACTTAAACACAATTTTTAAAAATTACTATACGTTTAGGGCTCGTTCATTTCACCGATTCGAGTTGCTACAGTAAAAAGTTCTTCGAAATAATCATATTTAACATTTTTACTACAGTAAAAAGCTCTTACATAAAATTACATCTCAACTCGAATTAAAAACTCGCATCAACAAATTAAACGGCCCCTTAAAAACATAGTTTATTGAATACTCTAACGGCTTTATGTTAGTTGATTTTTAACTTGTATAACTGACAACAATAATTTTAAAGCTACAACATTATTTAATTGGCCCTTTACTTAACACTAGAACCCCAGAAATTGGCACAATGAGTCTTCGTAAAAATTGGCGGAGCTTGATAATTTGTCAAAAGCTATGACCCTGATATTGATAAGAAAAATGTCTATGTTGTTCGTGTTTGAAGTGGGAGGGGTTTTAAATTGCGAAAACAAAATCATATTGGATCATGCTTCTCTTTTCCATCCACTAGGCTTTGTCCTCATGGTTTTTCTGGCAGGGGGTTTTAATGAAGTATCTCTTAATTGTGGAGAGTAGGTTGCTTCTTTAATTTTTGTGTTATTTAATTAATAAATTAAAATGGAGAGATTTCAATATAGATGTTAATTTTATGGTTTGTTTAGTTCGCTGATTCGAGTTTTTAATTCGAGTTGATATATGATTTTATTTGAGAACTTTTTACTGTAGTAAAAAAGTTAGAGATGACTGTTTTTTAAATCTTTTACTTAGCAAAAGTTAAATTTTAAAGGGAGAAAGAGGAAAATAGATCAAGACTTGAAATGAATTAAAATTAATAGGCCAATAGTTTATATAAGTTAATAAATAGGCTAAATTACTGTTGTCATTCATAACTTGTCTGGTTATGAACCATAACTTGACAAGTTATTGTCTATAATTGTCCATAACTTATCTGACTATGAATCATAACTTAATAAGTTTGTCCATAATTTATCTGGTTATAAACCATAACTTAATAAGTGATAGCCTATTAATTTCTATAATTAAAAAATTGACTTATATACTTTCTTAATCTTTTCATATTTATCTATTTTTTATTATTTCTCAATTTTAAACTCGAATCAATAAAATGAAGATAGCCTTAAGATATGTTAAGTTTCTCGGATGTGATAGCCTTAAGATATCTATCTTTCTTAAGATATGTCAATTTTAATGTCCAAGGTCCAAGCTGCTCCAAAGTGTTAGAATAGTTTTTTCCTGCCACGTGGCTAAGCTGGGCTGCCATTGACAGCTAGACCTTGTAAATATCAATATTCAAAATATACCACTCAAGATGATAAATAAATATTATTTATGTCACTTAAAAATAAATAGTTATTATTTAATTAATAAAAAGACAACAAAAGATCACTATGACATCTAAATATTTAAAATGATATAAATAATAAATTAATATAAAACCATGGCAAACGGTGTCTAAAGCTAATTTGAATTCAAAGTTGATGTAATCTAAAAAGTTTAATTGGTATGAAAAAACAATTAATAACCGTTAACAATTTAAAGAACATAATAATCTCTCTTTTTATTTATGGTTAATTCCACGAAGAGGAGCAAATAAAGTAATTGTCCATTAAATTTTTAAACCTCATTTTTTTCCCTATTACACATGTTATTTCTATAATAAAAAAATAATAATAGAATAACTTTATTTGATAATATTTCATGTGAGGTGAACAAATATTACATTTTGAAGAGTGTGGTGTATATTATTTATAAGAGTTATAATTGAAGGGAAATTTTTGTAATTAAAAAAAAAAAAGTGGTTGTAACTTGTAAACTTGAACAATGGTCTGAATTTTCTATGGTTGCGTTCTTTTCAATAACTTCAAATTCAAGATTGGAGTTAAAAAAGTGAGTTTAATTGGAATTGTGTTTGAAACTTGAATTGTGTGTTCACTTAGATGATTTGTGAGATGTGAACTTGAGTTTTGTGTTCACTTTGACAAAAACATAACTCCAAAATTTTGCAAATATTGACATGGAATTTTTGACTACACATTAATACACCTATATACATAAATAACAGAAACGTCCATAAGTTCATTACAATGTATTGTAAAATAAATACGGTAGTCGAAATTGCGGAACAAATATGTAACTACCGATTGCGATATGCTTCCAATGCCGCCCACATGCTAGCTGCCATCTCGTCCCTCAAAATATTCATTTGTCTACGATTTGCGGAGTTCTGATTTTGTTTCGTTCTGCGATCAGGATTGTGATTCTGATTAACATCTTGATCTGCATTCTCTGGATCAATTTCAAAAACTGGAACTCCGTCTCGTGTGTACTGGTTCAGTAGCTCATCGTTATTGTTGTACATATGTATGAAATTGTGAAGCACAGCACAAGCAATAGGAATTTGTATCTGTTTCTCTATTAGGTAATTATTTATGTACTTGAGTATGGGGAACCTTGCTTTCCAAACACCAAAAGTGCGCTCAATAGCGTTTCTTAGGGACGAATGCGTGTAATTGAACAACTCACGCTGAGTTCGAGGACGCCCACGTCTTGCCCTATACTCTTGAAGGTGATATGTGCTCCCCCGGTACGGCGCTAAGAAAAAATCGTTGTTCACGTAGCCAGAGTCTACAAGGTAGTATTTATCTGCATTTGCCATTACAAAGCAATAATTAAGTACGACTAACTCTTTAGTGAAGTCAAGCAACCAACGATGATGCTTGTTTATCAACATATATAGCAAGGATTGGGATTGACATACCGGGCGGTGGAGTTGGGAAATTTTTTTCTCGTACCCCCACTACGGATGAAAGAACGCGCGCATCATGTGCCGATCCCTCCCATCCAGCTAATATGTAGGTAAACTTCATGTCAAATAAACATACCCCTAACACATTTTGGGAGTAAAAACCCTTCCTATTCCTCCATACTTCGGGGTTACCTGATGGTGGAACACAAGGGACGTGAGTCCCGTCGAGAGCTCCAACACAATCCTGTAATCAATTAAGAACAACAAGGTTACCAATCTTATAATGTTAGTCGCTAACGATATGAGATATGAGTAATGACATACCTTAAACCATGGCAAATACTTGCTTCCACTCGCAGCAATGACTGGATCAATAGTGTTAGAATTTGGGGGTGTTATGAAATTATGCCGCAGGTTATGTATTGTCGCCATACAGTGTCGAAGTATTTAGAAATTGTGGATCCAGAATGCTGCCATTGATCCTGCGATTCCCTATTGCTTTGGCTTTGGGACACAATGTATAGAAAGATAAAAAGCTGCTCATCCACGTTCATATTCCTAGTGGGTCTCAGATATCCCTTAAGTTCTAAGAGTGAACTCAGTCACTTAAAACAGTCACTGCCCATCCTAATCTTATTTCGAATTACGTCCTCATGACCATCAAGCAAGTAATCAACACGCATAATACCTGTGAACGCGGAGGTGTGCTTAGGTTGAGATGGGGGTCTGTCAACGTAGGTTTGGTAATACCAGAGCATAGCCGCGACACCTGATGACTCATAGTTATCATCTGAGTCATCGTCTATTGTGTTGTTGGGCGACATATTCAAAGGCCCTCCGTTCCACATTACAACCTGTCCGCCAACTTTGCTACAGTAGAAGTCACTTGTACAACATAGTTAATGTTGAAATTGTGCAATAATGTAATGGCAAAGTATAAGAGTCACTACTAAAGAGCTGCCCATTTCATAACAAGTAAAGTCATTAATGCAAATTGCATCATGTCATCAGAACACTAATTGAAAGAGAAAGCAAACGAAGTAATAGTTTCGAAGTACAACCCAACTCAATAAATGATTACAACATAGTTAAACGCCTCATAGTTAAGAAAATTGACCGACACTGTCTAAGCCTCATAAATAAGAAACCTCATAAATAAAAAGTCTTGTAAACAAAGAGCCTCATAATTAAAAAGCCTAACAAGTAGCTACTCCTCATTGTTTCCTCCACCAAAATTACCGAGTTAGGTGGAAAACTAGGCACATAATAGGGTGGTGGACATTGAAAGTTAGGGGGATGGGGAGTAACATTTGGGTTCATGTTTTGGATTGGTGGTGTCACGCCCCCCAACCGGGGTGGGTGACGTGGAGCTCAATTAGGGATTAATAAAGCAGATCCTCAACCGGGTCCAACACTTAACTGCATTAAAATATGAATAAATTACATAATCCAGAGCCTCGACACACTGGGGCTCCACCCCCTGAGACATCTGATGATCGTATATACATGTTCGGGTAAATAAACAATTACATCAGACATCATCCACAGTCTAGTAAATCCAAATATTAATTAAGTTTACATAACCTTTCTCAATTTTCCTTACATTTATAACAGAGGATGAACGCGATCCTCACTTGATCAATCCGTAGCACTGCTCAGCTATGATACACCGCTCCTCGAATCTCCTGGGAGGGGTTTAAACATTTGAAACATGAGCGAAAGGCCCAGTTAGGATATAATTTGAAATAAATAAAATAAATAAATAAATAAATACGCGCGTAAATGAATAAAATAAGACATGCAACCCCCGATGAGCGTACCGGAACCTCACATCCTTTTTCTCAAAGGAAATATAACGGAAACTAAATCAGACAGGCTTGACAAGTAATTAGTACAAATTACTCACCTCACCAAATGCCTCGCCTACCGGACCGGTTTGGGTTACGCCCGAGGATGCACTCTCCGCATCCTATCTAGGCTTACAGCAATAGACTCTATTACCAGTCCACAAGATCTCTTATCTTAAGAAATCATCCGTTTAACATTATGAAATCATTCATAAGACCCCACGAACTACTCAAGCCGCGGGCCCCATGATTGGACAAGCCATGAGGTTCCATGACTAGACAAGCTATGGATTTCGTGGACAGGACAAGCCAAAGATTTCCATAAACTAACAACCCATGGTTTTTAAAACGTTTTTCTTTCGCAAACCAATCCCTTTCTTTAAAACATTTTCAAGGCCGAAAATCTTCTTTGAAAACAAGCTCACAAGAAAAAGGGATAGAAATCCTACCTCGCACAATCAAATCTGGGACTAGCGTTGCCCTTTTCCGGCTTCCGCTTCCTCAAGCCCCTTGATCCGAATCCACAATGAGCATCGATACAAGATAACACCTTAGGATCAATCCTCAGTCCTAAAGTAATCCAATCTCAATCATATTCCAAGATTTTCCAATTAGTGTGCCCTAATCAATTTTCATGTTCAAATTCCATTCCAAGGGTTTTAAACATCAAATCAGGGATTAAAGATGCTAATCCTTTCATCCCAAGTCCCCAAATGAAGCTAATTTGGGTTCTCCCCGAAAACAGGGGTCAAAACAGCAATTTCAAGCCAAACGGGGTCAAACCCCGTGTACACCGGTCGACCGGAGACAGAGGAGTGCATCACCACCGGTCGGCCGGTGGTGTGCATCCGGTCGACCGGTCCGGTCGGCCGGTGGCCACAACAAGATCCGGTCGACCGATGCAGTCGACCGGTGGCCATTTCCAGTTTGCGAAAACTCGCGGAAATCAGTCCAAAAACCTGCAAATCCAGTCCCTATTCGCAAAATCTCAAGGGACAACCACTAGATCCGGGTTCTAAGTCCTAAAACAAGTCCAAAGAACCCAAGATCTCCAATTTCTACCCTAGTTTCACTCAAAATCCATCAAAATCCGTTTTGAACCAAAAGTAAGTTTTTGAATCCAAAAACTTGAAATCCAAGAGAGGTTCTTTCAGTAATCTTACCTTGAATCCTTCTCTTGATGTTGGAAACTCTTTGAAAACACTCTTGGTTGAATCCGGTCTTGATTTGAGACAAAAATGAGAGAGAGAAAGAGAGAGAGGGAGAGGAGAGAGAAGAGAGAGAGAGAGAGAGAGAGAGAGAGAAAGGAACGCACGGGAGAAAGAAAAGGAAGGAAAAGAAAAGAAAAGAAAAAAAGGAAAAGAGAAATAAAAGGAAATGACATGTGTACTAAAACAGTCCAGAAATGCGCTCATACACACTTTTGGATTAAAATAAATTACTTTAAATAATTTAAATGCCTTGGAATTATTTAAACTCAATTAGTTAAATCAGATTAGGCACACTAATAATCTTAATTATCTTAATTAATCTCAATTAATTCTTTGTGGTGTTTCTGACTCCACCCCCTTAGGCAATTTCGTCCTCGAAATTAAAACTCGCCTCAAAGTGCAAAACAGATGCGGATAACGTTCCTGCATCGTCGTTTCAAGCTCCCATGTTGCTTCCTCAACACCATGGTGTCGCCACGGCACTTTCACTAACGGAATCTCACGATGACGCAGACTCTTCATCTTCCTATCAAGAATCAACTGGTGCCTCCTCGTAAAGACGCGTCATCTTTGTATCGGAACGTCAAACCACCGCACATCGCTTCCGGCTCGGCCGACATTTTCGAAGCATGGAGACATGAAACACGTCATGGACGTGAGATAGCTCGGCGGTAAAGCCAACGATGCGCTACCACTCCGACTCGTTGCACGGGGAATGGTCCCACATACCTCGGTGCGAGTTTTCCTTTCACACCAAACCGAGTAACTCCCTTGTGTGGAGAAACTTTCAACAGAACAAAGTCGCCTTCTTGGAATTCCAGAGGCCCTCGCCTCCTGTTAGCATAGCTCTTCCGGCGACTTTGAGTTTGTCATGACGTTCTCGAATCACAGCTATCTTCTCATTGTTCTCTTGAATAACATCCGGTCCAGTTGTAAGTCTATCCTCTGGTTCCAACCAACAAACAGGTGACCTACAAGGATGACCATACAACGCTTCAAACGGTGTCATACCGATACTGGCCTGATAGCTGTTGTTGTATGCGAATTCAGCAAGGTGCAGGTATTTCTTCCAGTTCCCGCCAAAATTAAGAACACAAGCACGAAGCATATCCTCCAGAATCTGAATAACTCTTTCAGATTGTCCATCCGTTTGAGGATGAAATGCTGTGCTGAAGTTCAATTCTGCTCCCATGGCTTCCTGGAAACTTCTCCAATACCTTGCATTAAAAACGATCGCGGTCGGGCGTGATGGCGATGTGGCACGCCGTGTAACCTCACAATGTGCTCCGGTACAATTCGGCAGAATCTTCCGAGAATACGTCGCGCACGGAATGGTATGAAGTGCGCGGACTTCGTCAACTGTCAACCACCACCCGGATGGCATCGTGCTTCAACTCGGTTCTCGGTAGTCCCATCGGAAAATCCATCGTGATATGCTCCCATTTCCATTCGGGGACGGGGAATAGGTTGCAACTCTCGCCGGCACGGTACTCGGCTTTAACTCGGAGGCAAGTCACGCATTCCGAGGCGTACTCCACCGAACATCTCTCTTCATGCCTCTCCACCAGTCTTGTCTCTTCAAGTCCTGGTACATCTTGGTACTACCGGATGAATGGCGTACCTCGATTTGTGAGCTTCTTGCATAATCGCTCTCTTGATCTCACTCACTTTAGGAACACCAAGGCGGTCGTGAAAACCACAGCGTCCGTCTTCTCGGATTCTCAATCCTCAAACTGTTCTCCATTCGGATTCGAGTCAGTTCACGAAGATGAGGATCTTGCCAGCGATTACCTTGACTTGTTGCACAAGAGGCTGGTGCGAAAATCGGATTATACACCACAGCCTGGTTATAATCCTCATGGTCTTGAAGATCATACTCACTCACCACTTTAGTCCTTTTCCAATCCTCCAAAGCTAATGCGCCGGAGTCGAGCGTTTTTTCTGCTAAGGGCATCAGCCACCACATTAGCTTTTCCAGGATGATACTTTGCGGTGAAGTCATAATCTTCCATGTCTGTACCCACCTCCTCTGTCGAGGTTCAGATCTTTCTGAGTAAACAAGTACTTGAGACTCTTATGATCGAGAAAAGACACGAAATCTTGCTCCATAGAGATAACATCTCCATATCTTGAGCAAATATTAATTTGCTAACTCCAAGTCATGCGTGGGGTAGTTCCGCTCGTGCGGTCTTAGTTGGCGAGATGCGTAAGCTACTACGTGTCCGCCTTGCATCAAGACACAACCAAGCCCAACCCCCGAGGCGTCAGAGTACACCTCGTATGGCTCCTCGGTATTAGGAATCATCAGAATCGGTGCACTTGTCAACCTTACCTTCAATTCCTGAAAGGCATGTTCACATTCAGCATCCCACTTGAATCTGACTTCTTTCTTGGTCAACCGAGTCATCGGAGCAGCTATACTCGAGAAGTCCTTTACAAAACGCCGGTAATACCCCATGAGTCCGAGAAAGCTTGAATCTCGCCACATTCTTGGCCTTTCCCACTTTATAGTACAGTTTCAATCTTGGAAGGATCCTGAAATTCCTTGTCCACGAAATCACATGGCCAAGGAACTTCACCTCTGTCGACCAGTCGCATTTCTCCTTCTTCTGATACAACTGGTGTTCTCGAAGGGTCGAAGAACAATTCAAGGTCTTTGCACATGTTCTTCCCAAGTCTTGAGTAAACCAAGTATGTCGTCAATGAAGACGATCACAAACCGATCCAAATACGGCCAGAAAACCCGATTCATCAAATCCATGAATGCAGCAAGGGCATTTGTCAACCCAAATGGCATTACCAGAAACTCGAAGTGCCCGTATCGAGTTCTGAAAGCAGTCTTCAGAACGTCCTCCTCCTCGATTTTCAATTGGTGGTACCCGGACCTCAAATCAATCTTAGAGTAGAATTGTGATCCACCCAACTGATCGAACAATTCATCGATCCTCGGCAGTGGGTACTTGTTCTTCACAGTCACCCTGTTCAATTGACGGTAATCAATGCACAACCGAAGAGATCCATCGTGCTTCTTCACAAATAGCACCGGTGCACCCCAAGGGGAAGTACTATTCCGGATATATCCCTTCTCTGCCAGCTCTTCAAGCTGTGCCCTTAATTCCTTCATCTCCGCCGGAGCCATCCGGTATGGAGGAATGGAGATAGGTGCCGTTCCCGGAACCAAATCAATGCAGAATTCAATTTCCCGATCTGGCGGTAAACCTGGTAGATCCTCAGGAAATACATCTGCAAATTCATCCACCACAGGGATTCCTGTACTATCTCCGCTCACTTCAAATTCACCTTCCAAGGCAAGAAGGGAAAAGAAACAGGCTAGATTCTTCCGTCCCCCAACGCTGTACTTCAACAGTCGTTCCCCAAAGACTGGGTTCATCTCTGCCTGATAAGCAATCACTATTCTGAAATCCGTCACCAATGTAACTTTTCTACGGTTGCAATCAACAATTGCACCGTACCTTAACAGCCAATCCATTCCGAGCACCACATCAAACAGGGTCATCGGAAGGATAATCAAGTCTGCTCTCAATTGCTCACCACCAATCATGATTTCACACGACTTACACACACTCATCACCTCCACACATCCCAGTGGGGAGTTCAAAGTCATCGGGACTTCTAAGTTCTCAGATTTCAGTTTCAAAGTCCGAACAAAAGAACTTGATATAAACGAGTGTGTGGCACCTGTATCAAATAATACGTGAGCAAAAGAATGAGAAATTAGAATCATACCCTCAACCATCGCGTTCTTTGGTCCGACCTCCGAGCTGCCTCCTGCCAGGTATAAGCTTGGCTTTTCCTTTCCTCTGTCACCAACATTAGACCGATGGGCGGAGGTCTGACACTTGGGTCTCGGCGCTTGAGGCCGGAACATTTTGGCTGATAGGTCGGGCGCAGGAGGGTATGGCATCCCTGATACGGCGACATGTACTGTGGCGGCCCCTTGACTATGCGTCACTTTGGGCTTGAGTCCGATTAGGACAATTTCTCCTAATATGGCCCACCTGCCCCAATGGTGACACTTGGGCCCCCGTTGAACATTTCTGTCACTCCCAGATGAACTACTGCCACCACTTGCCACTTCCTGATTGCGGTTTCTTCTACCACTCCGCTGTGGTCCACCCGAAACAGAAGGTCTACCGGAAGTGGAGGGTCTACCAGAGACAGAGACCCGACTCGCTTCTTCTTCTTTACTTTGGCAATAGGCCAGGTTATCCTGTTCCACCCTTGTAGCAGCAGCTACCAAATCCCGGAAGTTTCGAAGTCTTAGAGCCACCAAGGATCTCCTCACAGAGTTCTTGAGGCCCTTCTCAAACTTGAGACATCTCATGTGTTCAGACTCCACTAAAGATGGCGCAAACCGGGATAGGTCATTAAACCTAGCCTCATATTCCCTCACAGACATGTCACCTTGCTGCAGCGACATGAATTCCAGTGCCTTTTCTTCCCTGTAACTCGGAGGGAAGTATTGATCATTGAACATCACCTCGAACTGTTCCCAGGTCATCCCTGTGACATCCATCCTCCTCTTGACCTATTTCCACCAAGTGTTTGCTAACCCTTCCATCTTGCACACCGCAAATTCCACCCAGTATTCATCTGGAACTCCCATAGTACTCAAGTGCTTAACTATGGAGTCAATCCAGAACTCAGCTTCCTAGGGTCCTCCCTCACTGTTAAACGATGGGATAGGCACTCGCCTGAATTCCCAGAAATACCCTTGTTTCCGATCCTCAGCTGGTCGCTCATTCCGAGCTCTAGTAGCCATGCCTTGAAAGGCAGTATACATGGCATCAAAGAATCCTTGATTCGGTTGTTCCGGCTGGTTACCTAGTCTGCGGCGAGGTGCCATTTCCTTCAACTGAAATCAAACTAGACTGTTCAGTGGATAACAGATGTCACACATGTATGTACAATCCCGGGGTACTTAACCTAAGGCTCTGATACCACTCTGTCACGCCCCCCAACCAGGGTGGGTGACGTGGAGCTCGATTAGGGATTAATAAAGCAGATCCACAACCGGGTCCCACACTTAACTGTATTAAAATATGAATAAACTACATAATCCAGGAGCCTCTGACACACAGGGCTCCACCCCACAGGACATACAGTATCGTACATACATGTTCAGGTAAATCAACAATTACATCAGACATCATCCACAGTCTAGTAAATCCAAATATTAATTAAGTTTACATAACATTTCTCAATTTTCCTTACATTTATAACAGAGGATGAACGCGATCCTCACTTGATCAATCCGTAGCCTTTGCTTCGGCCCACGATGCACCGCTCCTCGAATCTCCTGGGAGGGGTTTAAACATTTGAAACATGAGCGAAAGGCCCAGTAGGATATAATTTGAAATAAATAAAATAAATAAATAAATAAATACGCGCGTAAATGAATAAAATAAGACATGCAGCCCCGACAGAACAGCCGGAACCTCACATCCTTTTTCTCAAAGGAAATATAACGGAAACTAACCGTATTACAGGCTTCAGCAAGTAATTAGTACAAATTACTCACCTCACCAAATGCCTCGCCTACCGGACCGGTTTCGAGTTTGCCCCGAGGATGCACTCTCCGCATCCTATCTAGGCTTACAGCAATAGACTCTATTACCAGTTCACAAGATCTCTTATCTTAAGAAATCATCCGTTTAACATTATGAAATCATTCATAAGACCCCACAAACTACTCAAGCCGCGGGCCCCATGACTGGACAAGCCATGAGGTTCCATGACTAGACAAGCTATGGATTCCGTGGACAGGACAAGCCAAGGATTTCCATAAACTAACAACCCATGGTTTTTAAAACGTTTTTCTTTCGCAAACCAATCCCTTTTTTTAAAACATTTTCAAGGCCGAAAATCTTCTTTGAAAACAAGCTCACAAGAAAAAGGGATAGAAATCCTACCTCGCACAATCAAACCTGGGACTAGCGTTGCCCTTTTCCGGCTTCTGCTTCCTCAAGCCCCTTGATCGAATCCACAATGAGCATCGATACAAGATAACACCTTAGGATCAATCCTCGGTCCTAAAGTAATCCAATCTCAATCATATTCCAAGATTTTCCAATTAGTGTGCCCTAATCAATTTTCATGTTCAAATTCCATTCCAAGGGTTTTAAACATCAAATCGGGGATTAAAGATGCTAATCCTTTCATCCCAAGTCCCCAAATGAAGCTAATTTGGGTTCTCCCGAAAAAACAGGGTCAAAAACAGGCAATTTCGGGCCAAACGGGTCAAACCCGTGTACACCCGTCGGCCGGAAAAAGAGGTGCATCACCACCGGTCGGCCGGTGGTGTGCATCCGATCGACGGTCCGTCGGCCGGTGGCCTAACAAGATCCGGTCGACCGATGCGATCGACGGTGGACATTTCGATTCGCGAAAACTCGCGGAAATCAGTCCAAAAACCTGCAAATCCAGTCCCTATTCACAAAATCTCAAGGGACAACCACTAGATCCGGGTTCTAGGTCCTAAAACAAGTCCAAAGAACCCAAGATCTCCAATTTCTACCCTAGTTTCACTCAAAATCCATCAAAATCCGTTTTGAACCAAAAGTAAGTTTTTGAATCCGAAAACTTGAAATCCAAGAGAGGTTCTTTCAGTAATCTTACCTTGAATCCTTCTCTTGATGTTGGAAACTCTTTGAAAACACTCTTGGTTCGAATCCGGTCTTGATTTGAGACAAAAATGAGAGAGAGAGAAAGAGAGAGAAAGGGAGAGTGAAAAAGAAAGAGAAAAGAGAGAGAGAGAGAGAAAGGCATACGGGAGAAAGAAGAGGAAGGAAAATAAAAAGAAAAAAAAAAAAAAGAGAAATAAAAAGGAAATGACATGTGTACTAAAAACAGTTAAAATAAATGCACCCATACAAATACGGATTAAAATAAATTACTTTAAATAATTTAAATACCTTGGAATTATTTAAACTCAATTAGTTAAATCAGATTAGGCACACTAATAATCTTAATTACCTTAATTAATCTCAATTAATTCTTGTGGTGTTGAGGTGTTTGGGTGTTGTAGGAGGTTGGTGATAGCGAGGGTTGTTGAAGTTTTGATATTATTCTTACTTTCTAGAGGCTAAGTTATCCAAGTCTCGCCTTGGTGTGTGAGGTGGTTGAGAATGGATGAAGTTGGAAGCCATGGATGGAGGGGCATGGTGCAAGACCGGGTAGATTGACTCGTTTTTAGAGGTAACGGTTCTCATCACAAAACCAACCCTTTGCGTCTCTGTCATATCCAAAGAGTTGCTGCATCTTGAAACCACCCAATGACCTCTAAGAATATTATGACGGTGTCATCACTTGTGGTTGGCCAAATCCAAGTAGTGCCCTTGCTTTTGGGAGGTTCGCATTTCTTATCAATTGCCATAGGTGGATTGGCGGTTGTTGGTCACAAAAAGTTGGGAATGTCGGCATGAAGTTTTGATTATATCGGCTTGGGGCTGGATGAAGTTGCAAAAGCCATGGATACCAAAGGGGCATGGTGCAAGACTTTAAAGATTGACTTCATTAGCCCACTTCTTGTTACGTTTTAGAGGTAACACCACGTTGAACACATGTTCTCATCAAACAAAACCAACCCTTTTGCGTCATTACAAGTCCTTTCATATCCAAAAGAGGTAACAAATAGTATAACCTTTTCAAACTTGCCTTTTAGGAACTCTTTTTGGATCTAATGCATAATGATTTAAAATGTTTTTGTAAAGTTAAAGTTATTTTTTTTCCATAATCATTCAATGAAGAGTCTTGTCCTCATTTGCCCCCTCTTGGCATCTACCACCACACACCAAAAAGTTGTAAACACAATTGTATATAACTATATAAATTTTATATATTTAAAAGAAAACAAAATTTTATTTTAAAACAAGTCCGAATTTTGTGGCTATTTAACTTAAAATAATTAAAAAATATAAAATGGTGATTTACAATGATTACGAGTTTTTATTGAATGTCATGGTGATTATAGTAGAATTTAAAAAAATAAACATTTAAAAAGCGGGATAGCAAAATTTAAAAATCAAGAAAAATCTTGAATCGAAATTATAGTATAGTACTTCTACAAAATTTTCCATGAATATTATAGCGTGTTCTTGGTGAGAATTTGTCATACTAGTTGGGGTGAAAAAACTTGAGTTCATATTAAAAATTTGCCACAATAAATAAATATTTTGGGTTATTGTATTATTAGAGTCCTTTTTATCAACATTAATGCAAATATTAAATTTATAATTGACACATCAATTATAATAATTACATTGAAAATAATGAAGGACAGAATTTTGAGTCCTCATATTAGGGGCACTCTTATGACAAAATGGTAATATTAAACGAGTCCTTAGTCCAAGTCTTGTTTTCTTTTCTAGAAAAAAAAAAAAAGAGTGGGAGTTTAAAAAGGGGTTACAAACCACCATAAAGTTTTTTGTTTTTGTTAGGAGTTCTCGTCGAGTTTTTTTTTTAAGAATGTTTGCCCAAAATTCAAAATATGGGCAGAAGAAATTAAAGTGCAACAAAAGCGTATCATGCCAATGGTTTGATTGGATGCATAATGTTATTTGTGTTTGAACAAGACTCGACTTTAAAAGTTGTAAAACTAAATTTTATTTTTAAAATAATTAAAAATATAAAAGTTACAATGATTACATGAAAAATAAACATTTAAACTAATAAAAATTCGAAATTTTCCATATATTATACTTGGTGAGAATTTGTCATTTCATATTTTTTAACACCAATTGTATTATAGAGTGTTTTTATACTCAAATATTAAAGCTATTGTTTTGTCATATTAGGGGCACTCTTATGACAAAATGGTAATATTAAACGAGTCCATAGTCCAAGTCTTGCATGGGGGTTACAAACCACCATAAAGTTTTTTTTTTTTTTGACGCAATCAACGAAATGAAAATAGCTGTGTTTGAACAAGACTTCCGAGTACACAATTTACCTAACTAATTTCATTTTTTCCATGCCAATTCCACAGCTATTGTTTTGTCTTTGCAATTGCATGGGAGTTTCTGTTTTGACGCAATCAACGAAATGAAAATAATAAGCTTGTCCTTATAATAATAGGTGTGAATTGATATACAACAAAAACGAATAGATAGGTTTCACCTTGAAATAATGAATATATATATTAATACGATTTCTTAAGATATACAACAAATGAGAACTTCAGTGAGGGGTAATTTTCCTACTCAAATTTTAATACGCTTTATTTGTTTTCTAGTGTGAGATATATTGGTTGTTGCGCTTTTTCTCAGACGCTTCTCTCTGTTTTTCTTGGAAATTGATTCACCGCGTAATGTAGAAGTGCAAAGCGGGAAATGACTAATTCAAACGTCAAAGTCCTTTAGGCTTCGAAACTCTGTATATAAAGCTGAGCCAAAACAAACTTGTAAAGCACAAATCCAAATAAACTTGAAAAAAAAAAAGAAAAAAATTTGTGCACAGAGATCCCTATATTGTATCAAAAGTTGTTAAACTTAATGCAGAGAATCAGAGTCACCAAACTCTTTCCTCATCTCTTGGCAAATTCTAAAAGCTTTACAACTTCTTCTTCTCTTATAATCCCTCCACTTCCAAAGAGGTCTTGTATTAGTCCATTTGCACCCTTTTCTTCGGGCTTTATTACAGGTATGTGCTTGTTTTTTTTGGACTTTTTTATTTTCTGGGTTTTCATTTTTGGTCTTCTTTGGTGGCAATTCAGTGGAAATTGCCCAGAATATTCTAGTCTTTGCATTGGAAATTGAGAATATCGCATCTAATAAAATTGGCTCATGTTTTCCATAAACGCAGCTTCTCTGTTAAATTTTAGTTTCATTCCTTTTTCTTCTTTTTTAAGTCTTTTGATTGAATTTAAAAGTTAAAAAATTAGGGTTTGTTTGGTTCTTAAATTCGAATCCTTGATTCGAATTATAATTCATGATATTTATAGTATTTTCTCTCATAAAAAATACATATAAATCAAAAATAATTTAAATCACATGATTTGAATCCATAACAAACACTTCGAATAATGCTAGTAACAGGGTGTGGTCCACTAACAAAAAGTGAGTTGGGGCCCGCTTTCTATAAATAGTAAAACTCATGTGCCACCCAAGCATTATTTTCTTTTCCGTTTATTGAAATGAACTTTTCATGAAATTTCTTTTCGGGTGTGAAATGTCTAGGATTTTATCTCTCTTCCTACGTATAGAAAATAGAGGAAAAAAAATCCTCCTGTTCGTTTTGTATTCGCTCTTTTTTTTATAACATTTTTATCATTTTTTTCCTTTACTCTTATTTTTTTTTTTTTTTTTTTTTCTAGTCTCTTACCCCTCTCATAATCCATCCCACACCGTTTTTGTGCTTGTCTGTTTTTTTTTTTTTTTTTTTTTTTTTTTCTTTTTTTTTTTTTTACATTTTTACCCATTTCTTTTTTTTTCTCCTTCTCTTTATCTATTAGAGTCTTATCTTTAAAACGACCTGTTAATTTTGTTGATTTGAGTTTATAATTTGAGTTAAAATGTGATTTTATGAGAGAATTTTTTAGTGTAGTAAAAAATTAAATGTGACTATTTCTGAGAATTTTTAACTGTAATAAAACTTAAATTTTAAATTTAAATCAGTAAAGTTAACGGGTCTTTTTAACTCGGTCATTTTAGTGTCTTACATTTTTTTCCCCTTTTGTGTTTAGCTCTTATTTGTCTACCATTATCTCTTATAAATAGTATTTTATTATTTTTTTTTTCTTTTTTCCGGTGCTTTACGTTTTTCTCCTTTTTCTCTTTTCTATTTCTATTGCTTTACTTTTTTTTTTTTTTTTTTTCCTTTCTTTATTTTGGCTCATTTGTTTACTATACTCTCCTTTCTTTTTCCTTCTTGTTCCTCATTATTTTTTTTCTCCATGTCAACTTTATTGCTTTCTCTTATAGATATATATTAAAACTTTAATCTCAACTTTCTCACCAAACCAAAAAACTATTAAATTTTGTTTTATTATATAAATATACAGTTTTAACTACTTAATTGATAAATTACTCCTTAGTTAATAAACTGTTTATTTTTAGACAAAATCTAACACAATAATAAATGACATATCAGTGTCTTTCTTTAAAAAAAATTAAAAAATCTGAAACAAAAAAGATTAAATTATGTCTCCAGTCCATTTTTATTATTATTTTTAGATAATAGATTTAGATGATCTCCCTATTTCATTTAATATTTTATAGCACTCTAACATGTTATTCTCTTGCTATATTTTGTCTAAAAATAATGAATTTATTAATAGATGGATTGAAAATGTATATTTTATAAATCTCGTGATAGTCAAACATCTTAAAGTAAATGTCTATAGTTAAAATAAAACAAATTCATATATTAAAAGGTTTTTTGTAAATAACTTTTTTCTTTTTAAATCTTTAAATAATTTTTCTTTTACATTTATTTTTTTTATTCATAACATAATGTCTGTGTTATAAAAACTTCAATTATAACTTAATACGTGCATAGCGATAACTAATCTCTAAGAAATTTTTTATTGGCCTACATAAAAAAAAGGAAGGCTAATAAAGATTATTTACAATACAAAACTAAGCCAACTTGATAACGACTCAAATGCTGAAAACGAATTCTAAACAAATCTAAATAATTTATGATGACGATTTTTTCGATAAGAGTTAGTCAATAACTATTTGGCAAAGTAAGGGGAAAAATCTTAATTTACCAAATAGTTGTTGACTAACTCTGATCGGAAAAATCGTCATCATAAACAACGACTTTTATCTTTTGCCTTGGACAAGACTCAGAGGATACTCTCTTCTCCTTTCTTTTGAATCTATTACCAGATCGAAGAAACAACTTTCAATAGTTGAACAAACCCAAGTCAGTTTCAATCTCAACTAGCTTATCATCTTCTGCAAAAGGAAGCCATGGCTGAAAATGCAGCTCCTTTACTCAACGCCGTTGATCACCCATATGGAGGAGTTCGCGTCGAAATGAAAGAACCCATTAATCCTCAGGAATTTGGTGTCCTTCTTAAAGCTTCAATGTCACAATGGAGAGCACAGGTAAATGGTATTTTAGTTTTCATCTCATGTCAAGCTCTTTTTTTTTTTTTTTTTTTTTTAATAAATGGTTAATACTTGATGGTGATACATTATTACTTTAAATGTTGTAGGAGAAGAAAGGGATTTGGATCAAATTACCTATTGAGCTTGCAAATCTTGTTGAAATTGCTGTTAAGGTGAATCGAGACTTTCTAAATGCCAACTGTGTTTGCTTTATGCTATTCAAAATTGTATTGCAAAAACATTAAATGGTGCTATTGGCTTGATTCCATTGTCTTAGTTAGTGGGGCTTCTTGTGTGTTACGTTCTTACAGGAAGGATTTAGGTATCACCATGCCGAATCGGATTACTTAATGTTAGTCCATTGGATTTCTGTAACTGCCGATACTCTTCCTGCAAATGCTTCTCATCGTGTTGGAATTGGTGCTTTCGTCATGAACAACAACGGAGAGGTAATAGTGAATTTTAGAGCTTGTTTGGTAGAGGTGTTTGAACCCGGTTCAAATAGTGTTTTCTCTCACAATAATTTAAATTCTAGAAGTTCTGCTAGTCTTTCTTTCTCAAAAAAATTTGAATTCTGGTTTGAACTTTTCAACGAAATAGGCCTACTGACTACAAAAAAGTTTTGAAGGGTATGTTTGGTATATGGGTTCTTCATAGGTCTAAATCCATGGTTTTGGTTCTTCTAAAGTTTTTTTCTCTCATTTGAATTTCAAAAGGCATAATCAAAACCACCGGATTGAACCCTGATTTGAAACGGGCCCTAAAACTTGGCTTAATGTTGATTCCAATATCAAATGCAGAGGTGATTCTTCTTTTGTAGTTCCAAGTTAATGTATGGATTCTTAACGAAGAATTGACTTTGCTTATATGCTTACTGATAAGAATGAGACACATTAATCCTTTACTAACGATATTAATAAAATAAAGAAATTCAATCAAACACATTAGATATAAGATTCATAGTAGTTCACCTTTTATAGGGGAGCTACGTTTACTTTCATCTGCCTTAGAATTTTGCATGATTGAGGAAAATTACAAGAAAAAACACACCTCAAGCCTCTCAAACTTTGTGTTTCTCTCTTATCCTAATTCGCAAAACTAGTGCCCCCTAATGTATGTGTGATTAGGGCAACCAAAATACATGTGTTAAAATCCCTATATACTCGTAACTCTACTAAAATTTTTGCCCTGGGGCTCTGTCCCTAACCTGCGTTATGACAATAATTAGGCTCCACACACTTTCGTTTTTCACCTGTCAAGCACTTGGCTTTACTGAAAAGGAATCCCTAGGACCAAAAAAAAAAAAAAAATTATAATTTTGTGGGGGACTTGCTATGATGCCATAAAATAGTTGCCTACTGAAATTACGTTGTTTCTTTAGGTGCTTGTAGTTCAGGAGAAAACTGGCAGGTTCAAAGGTTCAGGTGTCTGGAAGTACCCAACTGGGGTCGTTAATGAAGTGAGTACATTAATAGCAATGCTTTTTTCAGAAAGTTCAAAGTTACATACTTATATTCTGATGATGGATTCAAAATTTTTGTTGATAGGGCGAAGATATTTGTACCGGTGCAATAAGAGAAGTGAAAGAAGAGACAGGAGTAAGTTTCAAAATTGGAATTTCTGTTTTTATGTGAATATTGTTTTCAAATGCAGATGTGAATCTAAGACTCTTGTTTTTTGATTTTTTGTAGATTGACACAGAGTTTGTGGAAGTTTTAGCCTTTAGGTAAGGGACTTTCTTCAAATAATAACTCGATGATATATTTATGGATGTTTTTGTTGTGGCACTCCATGCAAAAGAGTAGTGATGCGTTTATAAATATATATGCACCTTATATCTCATTCTATATTTCAATGTTGCCCTGATTAATTTTTCTGTCTTTCTCTCTCTTATCTCTCTACAGGCAAAGCCACAAGTCATTCTTTACCAAATCAGATCTATTTTTCGTCTGCATGTTGAAACCTCGATCCTTTGACATTCAAATACAGGATGTAGAGATTGAAGCAGCCAAGGTAAATTAGTGGAGAATGAATCCATCATATAATTGTATATATATACATATATATATATATATATATATACATATATATATTAATTTTTTTTTTCATTTTGCTTTTTAATAAAATTGCATTAGCTACTTGTTTCTAAAACTGAGGCTGCATAATTTATTCTGATGTAATGGCTCGGTTCCTTGTTGCCTGCTTTTATTTTTTGCATCAAGTCTCATGTTTCTTTTTCCTTATTCTTTTATGAAGAAACGAAACTTACTAAACCAACCAAATACTTGCATCATAATTTTGGCATTTATATGATTCCAACTGGCAGTTGGAAGTTGGCAGTATTCTTGTTTCATGAGTGTCTGGCAATCACGAGCCAGTCTTCAATAACTTCCTACGGTTCTTTTTCCCTGTAAAGTTATTCTTGCAACTTCGATGAAAGCCTTGCGAAAATTTTTCATTGGGGCCAAGTTCTTGAACACGAGATCTAGTTTTAAAATATGTAATGATGGCTTTGATGGGCTGCCAAATTGAAACTAAATGACCTGAAATGTGTTCTTTTCGTTACGATACCCTTTAAGGCCGAAAAACCATGGAATAGTTTTCGTTCTTTCCTATTTTAGGAGATGGACTTGTCTCAAATGATGACTATTCCAAACTTGTTCCGCAATTGATTGCTGACTCCTCTGTCCCTTAATAATAATCATATAATTAATTAAAAACCAGGATAGTATGGCCCTATAGAAATTCGGTTTATTTGATAAGGTTGTTGTTTTTCATATTTTTTTCCAGTGGATGCCAGTGGAGGAGTATGCAGCCCAACCATTCATCCAAAATCATGAGCTCTTCAACTTAGTTGCCAAAATATGCAGAGCAAAGTCAGTCGCAGACTACACCGGCTTTTCCCCGAGGTCTACAACTACAGCTTCTGGAAAAACAACCTATTTGTACTTCAACAACGAGGATATTGATCGCATACAGTCTTCCAATAGCTAACGAGCATTTAAATTGACAGTTTGAGACATGAAATTCACACATGACGTAATTCGAAAAATGGCAAGCTTTGCATTTCATGTGTTAATCTTGTGTTTCAAACTGTCAATTTATTAACATTCGTTAGCTATTGGACCTCAATTGCTACCAATTCAAACGTTCAAGGAACAATTTGTGAAAAGTAAAACTTTGAGGTGTATTTTGCCAAAATATTGAAAAGTTTAGGCTGCAAAATTTACTCCATGTGTAATGTAGGAAAGAATGCTAAAGACTCTTAAGTTCTGCTATTGTCCCAATGCATATACGTTGACCAGTTTATTACAATTTTGGGAATTAGTGTTGTTTCCCAAAACAGTTTGTTGCATTTGTTCACAGTAATTTGTTGCATTTGTTCACTGTAATTCAATTTGGTTTTTATATTTTGTAATCATACCATCCAAGCTCCGCATGAATAAGATAAAGCTCGTGTTCCTTGTCAAACCCCAATTTCTGTTTTTTTTTTTTTTTTTTCTTCAGCTACCTTTTTCTTTTCTTTTTAATTTGTATAATGTTTTGTTTAGTAGATGATAATACTTTTGTTGGTTCCTAATCTTCAGAATGTAGTGTTTGTTTACTTAAGCTTATGATGCTAGAACTTTGTTATCAATCGCTCTGCGACAGGTTTAAAGTGTTGTTAGATGTTACTCTCTCTTTAACAAGAAAAAAGATAATGATATTAAAATTCATCTTCTCCTTTTGTGCGGAATCTATTAAATTATGAGCTTCCGAGAATTTTCAAAGTTTGAGAACTAAAAAGTGAAAACGAGATATGTTCTTGTTTCCTTGGTACATTTTATTTGATTTACACTTCTCGATGAAATCTAACATATAGTTTTCCGTGCTTTTTTTTTTTTGCTTTGAAATGTTAATATAGATTTCGTCTACTTCAATATTTTGATCGTTATGTTTTTCAAGAAGCAAAATCTGAAATTATAATATTTTTTATTTTGTAAGAAACAAATAAAAGAGTTATATTTATGAACGGTCCTAATGGTGGTGGTAAAGAAAGTTTTATATATTGTCAGAGCTACGATCATTTTGGAAGTGTTCTGGTCTTTTCAAAATCGTTATGCTACTTACACGACTTAGAGTGTAGACGCAGCGCTCATTAATCTGGGGAAGGGCTAGCTTTGTAGGCTACAGTCTCCGCCTACGAATGGGACGATCAAGATCAATGTTGACGCTACTCATAATATTAGTTTATTAATCTATCTAAAAAGTTTAAGTTATTAAGAGATGGATTAATAATAATTTTATACTTTAACACTTCTCCTTATGTGTGGATTGGACAATGAAGAATTTTGTGAGTAAATTAATTAAAAAGTCTAATAAGTGAATATTTAAGACCGAGATATATTAAAAACTCAACACATTATGACAATTTTAAATGGGGATAAAAAATGTAATTATAAGAATTTGAAATCAGGACCTTCCGCTCTAGTACCATGTTAGTTTACCAATTCATCTCAAAAGTTTAAACTATTAAAGTTTGTACTTTAACATACAAGGTTGGTAATGCTGGCCTTGGATGTGTCATTCGTGATGGTTGTGGTCAAGTTCTATGTTATAACTTAAGTTCGTTCAGCCGCATCTACACTAAAAGCTAAGTCGTTAGCGATTGATTTAGTTTTACAGTGTGTTGTTACTCAAGAGTGGAGTGATTTTTTGGTGGGATTTGATGCTGAGATTGCTGCTCAAGCTTTAATCTCAACTATGCCACCTGACTACTGGATTACTCTTCCAGTTTTTTACTCTGTTTTGTGCTCTTCTCTATCTTTTGAGTCGTCCGTTCTAACCTCGGTGCGTAGGTCTCGTAAGGAAGCTGCTCATGCAGCGGCTCGCTGAGCTAGCTACTTTGATGAAGGAGAATTTGCCACCCTATGTGGCAACTATAATTTCGAATGATAAATGATAAGAGAAATATTAACGTTACTTTTTCTGTCACTTTATCTTGTTATTTTTTATAATTATTGTTTGATACAAGAACTCCACTTTTCTAAATAAGATGTGTAATATGACCATAACTGCCACTTATGAAGCTTGGATGTTGTCATTCAGAATGGCTCTGTGAGACCAAGAAACCATGTGATGAGAATGTCATTACACTGGAAAGAAGTGGTAAGCCAGATGACCTTAACAATAATTTTATAAGGAGGCATTTTATGAGTGATCCTCATTTAATCAAGTTGTTTACATATATAATTTTGTAGCAAAATCTGCGGAGAACAATTCTATTAAGATGTTTACATTATAGTTATCAAAAAAAAAAAAAAATTGTCTCAATATCTATTTTGATTATTTTATAAGTCCACAACAATTTAGAATTTGTATGTACTAAACACTTAAACACAATTTTTAAAAATTACTGTACATTTATGACCCGTTCATTTCACCAATTCGAGTTTAGAATTCGAGTTGCTACAGTAAAAAGTTCTCAGAAAAAGTCATATTTAATTTTTTTACTACAGTAAAAAACTCTCACATAAAATTACATCTTCAATCGAATTAAAAATTTAAATCAACGAATTAAATAAGCCCTTAAAAACATAATTTATCGAATACTCTTAACGCTTTGTCAGTTGACTTTTAACTTAGTATGATTTACAACAATAATTTTAAAACTACAACATTATTTAATTGGCCCTTTACTTAACGCTAGAACCCCAGAAATTGGCACAATGGGTCTTCGTAAAAATTAGCGGATAATTTGTCAAAAGCTATGACCCTGATATTGATAAGAAAAATGTCTATGCTCCTTCTATACTCTCCAAGCTGCTCCCCACGTGGCTAATCTGGGATGCCTTTGACAGCTAGACCTTGTAAATATCAACACTCGATATGATATAAATAATAAATTTGTACAAAACCATGATAAATCATATCTAAAAAGGTAATTTAAATTCAAAGTTGATATAATATATAAAGTTTAATTGGTATGAAAATACAATTAATAACCGTTAACAATTTAAAGAAAATAATAATCTCACTTTTTATTTATGGTTTATTCCACGAAGAGGAGCAAATAAAATAATTGTCCATTAAATTTTTAAACCTCATTTTTTTTTTCCTATTACGCATGTTATTTCTATAATAAAAATAATAATAGAATAACTTTATTTAATAATATTTCATGTGAGGTGAACAAATATTACATTTTGAAGAGTGTGGTGTATATTATTTATAAGAGTTATAATTGAAGGGAAATTTTTGTAATTAAAAAAAAAAAAAAAAAAAAAAAAAAAGTGGTTGTAACTTGTAAGCTTGAACAATGGTCTGAATTTTGCTGTATATGTTCTAGAATTAATTTATGATGTATTTCAACAAAAGCGTATCATGCCAATGGTTTTATTTGGATGGACATCATAGCATACGTTTGCTTGCGCAAATCAAGTTTTTTAGATTAAAAAACGAGTCACCTAATACATCAGTTGTGCCATATTAAATTGTTTTATTTAGAAGAAACTATGGAACTAAGGGAGATAGAGACTGATTTGGGTGATATTAAAAACTTACAAGAAAGATAATACAATCTATTCTCGTTGAAACTTCGTACTTTTGGATAATCACGAAGGCACATCCCATGCCTTTATGACTTTTTTTTTTTAATTTAATTTTAGGTTTGCCTTTATGAATCTTTTGATATAGTGCTAAATATTATATGGTACATAAGTGGTACTGATAGCATGGTAATGCATAATTTGATGTAACAAATAGGGAGATAATTTTACACTTATTTTGTTTTGTTAGGGAAAAAAAAATGTATTGGTGTCTTCACTCTCACCTAGTGTATATTAAGGAGTAAAATTGGACCACTAATGATGATAAGACTTGTGATCTTGGGCATTTAACAATTATTAACCCAAAGTTCAAAGTGCACCATAGGTAGTTTTTTAGGGTCGTTTGATTCACGCATTCAAGTCAGTGATTTTGATTTATTAATGAGAATTTTGTGAGAGAATCAATGAGAATTTTTTAATTCAAATTTTTTGTAAGAATAAAACAATATAACAGAATCAGAAGATTCAAATATATTTATCAAACAGATCCTTAATCAAATAATAAATTTCAATGTGTGGGATTACTCGAATTTGAGTAATCTTGATAAATACCTCATGAAAATACGTGAGTCGAGATTTTTACTTTTTACTCTTAATTCATAATATTTTTAGTTAAATAATTATATTAATAAAATAGTATTTATCAAGTGTAAGAAATAAAAATTTAAGGGTAAATTTTCCAACTTTGTATTAAAGGCTCTAAATAGGACGTCTTTAACATCATGCCACCATCGTTGGTGGCAAATTTTCCACTTCCATTTACCTGATAGATCGTAAGATCTTTGCTCATAAAATAAAATAATTTTGTTTTTAAATATGATTTATGCATTGATGAGTCCTACACAATTTTGAGTTGTCAGTCACATCAAAATTAATTTCAAATTAAAAAAAAATGACAATTGAACGAAACTTTATAAAATATGCGTTAAAAACTATGTTCTACCCGTACCATATTTCTTCATATTATAAAATTCTTCTATTATAAATAACTAAGAAATGCCTATATAAGTAGAGGAGTTAGGAAGCTAGCTGAGTCAGTTCTCAGAAGTGAGAGAACAGCCATGGCTCTGGTTCAAGGCAAATGGGTCAAGGTTCGTAACTCATCTTCTTATTATTTTTCTTTTCTTGCTCAAATTCTTCTTTTCAGATTCTAATTCATATTTAGCTTTTTTTTCTAGTTTCTTCTCTTTTACAACTTCATATTCTACTTGTGCACTTATTAGTTTCTTGCAATATTTCTAATACTCGGCATTAGATTTAAGGTTCTCATCAATATGCACTTAAAACTTTCTTTTTTGAAAATTGATTGAAGCTTTCCTTCTTTCGCTTGCTCTTTTCATTTCTGTGAAAAGATGTCTCTTTTGATGACGATGGTCTTGATCTGATGTTTCCCACCCCTTTTGGCTGTTATTGTAATTTATTTATTTATTTATTTTTTTTTATTGGAAGGCTGTTATTGATATTATTGTTGCTGTGTGCTTCTTTTTTCCTAGAAAAAGGAGAATAAAAGCAGAAAATATCATGTAATTTGTTGTGTGTGTGTGTGTCTATATATATATATATAAAGAAGAAGAAAAAAACCTGTTCCCGCATATTCTATTCCCAATTTCCCAGCAAACAAATGGTTTTTTTTTTTCCGTTTAAAATACAAAAAAAAAGGAAGAAAAACAAGTTCTGTTTTGATAAGTCATTTACTAAAGTATAAGATTATTGTTGACTTACTTCTTAATAATTTAAGTTTTTAGAATGGATTGATAAATTAATATGGTAATAGAGTAGAAGGTTTTGAGTTTAAACTCTCGTAATTATACTTTTTATTTTTTATTTAAAATTATCATTATGTGTTGAGTCTTTTATATATCTCAAACTTAAATATTCACGTGTTAAATTTTTTAATTAATTTACTGATTACTCATTATTCAGTTTATATGTGAAAAAAAAAATTAAAATATAAAATTATTATTAATCTATCTTTTGATATCTTAAATTTTTAGAATAGATTAATAAATTAACATCACTGCAACCCATTATCATGCCAATGGAGGCACCTGAATACATACAAGCCAAAAAAAAAAAAAAAAAAAAAAAAACATAAAATAACAACAACAATAATAATAACAAATGAATAAACGAAATTGAGGCACCTGAAGACACCCGTTTTAATTAGATTGGATAGTTAGAGGAACCTAAATTTAAAAAAGAAAGAGAACAGAAAGGGACAAAGTGGATAAAGTTGTCTGTTTATTTGTTTTGTTTTGTTGCGCTTTACCTGTAGTTTGCGGTGGCATCTGACTCAGTACACTGTTTTATTGTAATTGGTTTACAACCCTTTAAATGAAGTTTTAACATATCGTATTTGCATGTTTTAGGTGTACTAGCTTATTGATGTTTTGTTAAAAAAAAAAAAAAAAAAAAAAAAAAAAACAACTGTTTTTTTTCTTTTTTTTAGGTGATAAGAAATGTAAAGGTTGTTTTTTTATCTATAAAATTCAAAAAAAAAATAACTCAAGTTTTAACTTTATTTAAGTTCACGTTTTTTTAAATTTTAATTTTATTTAATTTTATTCAACTTTATTCTAGTTTTAACTTTAACTCAAGTTATAACTCAAATTCAACTTAAAAATTACATTTAAATTATACTTTAAAAGATCAACCATGTAGAATTATATCCAACTAAAACAAAAAAAGACTGTACATGGATTTCTATTCCGATATAACCTATGAATTGCAAAGCCATCTTAACACCAAGTTTTTTTTTTTTTTGTTGGAAATCTTAATCAGCTTAATCAGAAAGGAACTGGGCCTGGAGCAAGAAGTTCACATGCCGTTGCCATTGTAGGACAAAAGGCCTATGTATTTGGTGGTGAATTCTCACCACGTGTCCCCGTTGACAACAAACTCCACTTGTTCGACCTCAAAGAGACCACGTGGGCCGTCGCCGATGCAACCGGAGATATTCCTCCGCCACGTGTTGGTGTCACTATGGCAGCCGTCGGATCAACTATTTATGTTTTCGGAGGTAGGGATAGCGAACACAACGAGCTAAACGAGTTATACTCGTTCGACACGTGTATGAACAAGTGGACCCTACTCTCTAGCGGGCCAACCGGACCCGCTCATCGGAGCTACCACTCAACAACAGCGGATGATCGCCACGTGTACATCTTTGGCGGCTGTGGGGTCGCTGGACGGCTCAATGATCTATGGGCCTACGATGTTGTGGATCAAAAGTGGATCAAATACCCATTTCCCGGCGAAAAATGCAAGGGAAGAGGTGGGCCTGGGCTGGTAGTGGCCCAAGGGAAGATATGGGTCGTGTATGGCTTTGCGGGACATGAAGTGGATGACGTACACTGCTTCGATCCAGCCCAACAAAAGTGGGCTGAAGTTGAGACAACCGGGGAGAAGCCCACGGCTCGGAGCGTATTTTCTACGGCTGGTATCGGAAAATACGTATTTATATTCGGTGGGGAAGTAGACCCAAGCGACATGGGTCATATGGGTGCAGGAAAATTTGCCCAAGAAGTGTATGCATTGGACACTGAAACTCTGGAATGGAAGCGATTGGAAGATGGGCCGGACTCGGGCCTTCATCCTGGGCCTCGTGGATGGTGCGCGTTTTCTAGTGGGCTTTTGGATGGCAAAGAAGGCCTCTTGGTGTACGGGGGCAATTCTCCTAGTAATGATAGGCTTGATGATATTTTCTTCTTCACTCCCAACTTGGATGGTAAATGATCATCATGCAAGGAATTATATGTATGTATTATTTAAGTGCTAGTTTGTTTGTTTGTTTTTTTTTTTTGTTTGTTTTTTTTTTTTTTTTTTTTTTTTTTTGTGATAAGTCGTAATGAACTTTATTCTATCTTGTATTGTTAAGATACTGCTGGGTTATGTAGAGACTTGTGACTTTGTGCATTCGGAATATGAATATGTATTCTAATTCGTTGAATGATTATTAAGACGAATTGGTGTTTTTCAATTAAATGAACGTGTGGCTTCATGATCTTATTGGACAAAATCAAGGGAAAGTTCAAAACTGCACTTTTACAATAGTGATAAAACGCCATAACTTTCACAGAGAACATGTTTTGCCATAATTTTGTATAAACATTATATTTATGTCATTTTAAATAATTAGATGTTAACCTAACATTTTGTTTTCTCTTTATTAGTTGAATAATTATTTATTTTTAAATAAAATGATATAAATAATATTTTTTAAATAAAATGATATCTTAAATCCTTCTCTTAACGTTAAAAACTCTTTAAACTTTCCTTTAGTTTGAAATCCGGTTGATTTTGAATCAAACGGGAGAGAGAACTGAGAGAGTGAGTGAGAGAATGAAGAGAGAGAGAGGGAATGGTCTGAGAGAGAGAGACATGGGAGGAAAAGAGAAAAAGAAAGAAAAGGAAGAAAAAAAAAAAAAAAAAAAAAGAAAATAGACATGTACCAACATTTAAAAAAATGGTCCAGAAATATATATATACACATTTCTGGATTAAAATAAAATTACTTAGAATATTTAAATACCTTGGAATTATTTAAATTACACATCAGAAATATTTATTAATCAAAACCTAATTAATTAAATTAGATTAGACACACTAATAATTCTTAATTATCTCAATTAATCCCATTTAATTCTTCAGGGAGTTACATAAACCCTCGTAATGCGTGTCAACAAACCCCGAAGAGTTTCGGACCGCGAAGAAGGTGAAATCCAATCCGAAGACAAAGAATGAAGAAGAATGAAGAATTTAAGAATTGAAGACCCGTTAATGTAAACGGAAGAAAATAATTATTGTAATTATTTATTTATTCGATTTGATTGTAATTATATTTTACATGGAACCCGGTCAAATTTCATCTCAATAGCTAATTGTATATATTTATATTTTATGTGGATAATTATATATTATATGTCCATGCATATAACATGCCATATAGATATAGTGTGCATACTCATATGTTTTATAACAAGCCATGCATACACACGCATTTATTATTATTTATTTATTTATTTAAAAGAGTTTTAAAAGGATAAAATAAAATAAGAACCATGCACTAAAATCAGATTAAATTGATTTAGTAGGAAAATTGATTTGTAAAATAATGTTATATGTGAAATTGAATTTAAGAGTTAAATTTTAAGTTCACATTGAACCATGCACTTAACATTTTGTTTATTTTTTTTGAAAATTGAATTTCACATTTACTTTTTAAGTTCAATCCATACCCGATCCGCACAAAGTGTGGATTTGAGAAAGTGTAATTCAATCGCTTGTTATCCCGTACTTTGCTGTTTGAATTGGATAGGTTTGATCGGTTTAAATGGGTATTTTGACATATTTGAATACCCCTAGCTACTCATGACCACGAGTCACTAGAAGAAAAGGAAGACCTATTTTTCCCCTCATTTTTTTTTGGATAATAGTTCAATGTATATAATATTTTTGGGGTTTTAGTTTTTGAATTTTTTAAGAAACTTTTTTTCTACCGAGTAGTTATTTCTTTTTATATGGTAAAATTGATTGCTACAACCACAAGATAGGGTTTTAATAAAGTGATTTGTAAAACAGAGTGATTTTTCCTTTCCTTTTCCAAAAACACATGGTGGAATGCTGCATTTTACTAGAACACATGATATATTTTTGTGATTTTCCCTTTTGTATGGAATTAGTTGTGCTGTTAATAGGTTTCAAGTTTTCAACAATCATGGTTTCCCACTTTTTAGTTGGATGATCATCTTTGTTTCCCAAGAATACAGGTTCAAAAATCAGGATTGGAAAGTTTTCAAACTTAATGATTTTCCTCTTAGATAAGATTTTCTTGTCTGTTTGAGTATAAGAAGTTATTTCTCTTGGATTTTTCTGTCTGTTGAACTTGTGATTTTCCACTACTTGGTTGCTGTCAATTGTCAACTTTGCTAAGCCATTGGCTTTATGAAGCAAGATTGGACCAGCACATTGTTGATAGTGGAGTGAACTGAACATGCTGAGACTCCAAAAAAGAGTGGGAGATATTCCCTTTGTTAGAAATAGAACGGAAAAGCAGAGACAACCAACTCCCACCATTCTCCTCGTTGCTAGGTAGTATATAGGAAGTAAATAAGAACATGTTTGGTGTACCGTATTTTTACCATTATAATCTATTTATGTATTAATTTGTAATAAGATAAAATTTGAGCCTAATCATAACCTAATTCGACTCTAATCTCGACCCGAACTTAACATTTGGAGAACCCAACATTTGGAGGGAGCAAGGAAGAAAGTAGAGTTGCTACATTAGGTTTTTTTTGCAAAAATTTAAAAATGGGGCAAATTGTAATTTTAAAAAAAAATTAGGGGTAAAAATATGGTTTTGAAAAAGTTGAGGGGTCAAAATATAATTTTAAAAAAGAGGCAAAACATAATCTTAAAAAGTTTAGGGGTCAAAACATAATTTTTGAAAAGTTTAGAGTCAAAATGTAATTTTTAAAAAATATAAAACCAACATCACTTGGGTCCCGAAACTCAACCCTAATGTTAATACCAAAATCCAACCCCAAACCTTGATATTTTTAAAATATTTTATATGTTTTTAAAATAGAATTATAAGTTAGAGTTGAATAATATGGTCTATTACATATATTTTTTTCCTATTAGATATCACACTTCGCATTATATTAATTTGGGAGAAAGAGAAAAATAAGTCAAGACTTGAGATGAATTAAAATTAATAGGTCAATAGTTTATATAAGTTAATAAATATGCTAAATTACTGTTTTTGTCCATAACTTGTCCGATTATGAACCATAACTTGACAAGTTATTGTATAATTATTTTTGTTCATAACTTGTCGACTAAGTTTGTCCATAACTTATCGGTTATGAACCCATAACTTGACAAATTATGACCTATTAATTTCTATAACTAAAAATTAACCTATATACTTTTTTATTTTTATAACCTATACTATTTATCTATTAATTTTGAAATAAATTATACAAATACATAAAAATAAACATTATATATTATTAAATAATACCAAAAACATACCCAAAATATATGCACTTTTGCATAATGATACACAACTACGAAAATGATTTTAAGGCGGGCACAGAAATTTTTTAACATCGGCTTTTTAGAAAACCATTGTTAGATATGATAAAAAAAATACTAAGACACACGAGGGTGGAGGGTCCGGATTTTGGTATTTTTATAAACGGTTTTTGAAAGAACGTTGTTGTATATGTATTTATAACAATGAAATTAACCGATTTTAATTCACAAATAAAAAGTTAAAAGTTGCAAATAAAAAACGTTTTTTATAAGCTTTTTATTATTATTTTTTTTTTTTCACGAGAGCACTTGAGAAGGTAACTTATAAAAGTCAAAAGATGTCCATTCAAATGTGCTTAAAAGTAATATTTAGAATAATAGGACGTTTAGTTAGAATATTCATACTATGATTCATAAATTATTATAGTGTTTTTTTCATAAAAAATACACATAAATTAAAAATAGTTTTAATGTCATGATTCTAATTTATAAACTAAACATCTCCAAGTAAGTCGAACCAGCTTTTCTTTCTTTCTTTCTTTGTTGTTTTTTTTTTTTTTTTTTTTTTTTTTTTTTTTTTTTTAAAGATCCAAATAGACCTTGAGTCATTGCGATTTTAATTTCGTTAATTCGAGTTTGTAATTTGAGTTGAGATGTAATTTTATGTGAGAACTTTTTACTATAGCAAAAATGTTAGATGTGATTATTTTTTAAAACTTTTTACTGTAATAAAATTTAAATTTTAAATTCAAATCAGTGAAGTAAATTGAGCCTTCCTAAGCTTATTTCAAAACCCTATGTTTTACATTTGAATTAGTCTGTTATGTGAAGTACTTCTAATGAATTTATATACAAGAATCTGCTTTACATGTGCCCTTTGGAACTAATTACGGATGAAGCCAAAAAAAAAAATTGTGATTATCAACACTTGGAAAGCCAGCTTTAGCATCTCATAACTACCAAAAAGACCACCAACCACCAATCAACACCAATATGCAATCCATCATATAATCTACAAATCATGTTTGATCTTACTACCTTAGTGGCATATTATTGGTCTAAAAAAAAAACTCAATAATGCTACACTTATTCTATAGAATTAATAGACTAATTAATATGTCAAAACATTGCTTTAAACTTGAGAAACAAAATGAAAATGAATTCGCATTTCACAAATTATACAAAACAAAACCGTACTATACATTTATGTATGTTCTTAAAATAATGAGAAAGATGCTCAATCAAGCAGTGGGCGCCGCCAATAATTTTATTCTCCACGACAAAATGAAGAGAAATTAAAAATTTTCAAAAAGCTCCTCACAAGAAGAGCGCTTGGCTGTAGAGTAAAGGGTGTAAATGCAAAACCTTAACTAATGACTTTTACTTAATCACATAAGTAGAATTCCCATGCACATGCTCAAAAGGACCACGGCCAATCTCCCACTGTCCACTCCACGTGCGCCACTATCGTCGTCGGCTGTTTGATCATCCGACTCGGCGTCGGGGGCATCGGCTTCAGGGGCATCGGCTTCCTTCGGCGAGTTGGCTACTGTCGGCTTAAACAGCTCCGTAGGCAACAAGACCTTGTTAAGCTTATAAACGGCTAACGGCTCCTGGTCAATTAACGTGCCCAAAACCTTGGCCGTTACGACCTTGGTCTCCAACGTTAAGTCTTCGCCGTCAGTTTGCACCGTGAAGTCGTACTTGTTGGCATGGTCAGTGGCTAACGTGTTGACGACGCCGTTATTGTCCTTGAGCATCTGGATAGACTGGTAAACGGGGATGCCGTGATATAACAGTAACGACGTTTTCTTGGGCGCCGTTAAGTTCTTGTACCTGGGCATGAACCCCTTAATGACGCCGTCAGTTGGGCAAAACACCGTTAAGCCGGCTTCGATATTGGTTTGGAAAGTGGTGTCGGCTCCAGTGGCTTTTAACAAGTCGGCAAACGCTTTACAACCTTGCTTTGAGAGAATAGTCGTTAAGTTCAGCTCGCTTGGCGCCGCGGTCGGCGCCTCGGCTTCGGATGAAGTCAATATCTGTCCAATTAATGGTCAGTTTTCGTACCGTTTAAATTTGTATAATGAAATAGGAAAATGTGACAACTCAATGTGACAAGGCAATGACATCATTAAAAATAGTAGCAATACAAATAAAATGATATTACACTGTATTTTTTTTTATCTGAAATATATTTATTAGATTGTAGTTATTCTAAAAAAATTAAAGACATTAGATTGTAATTAATAGTTGTTTTGCAACGGTGAATATTTAACACCGTCTTATACTGCGTGAATTTACAGCTAGACAATCACAAATCTTTTCATTAATACTTCATGTCATTCATGTAAAGTTTTTTTTTTTTTTCACCTCGTTTACAAAAGAAATACTACATAATTAATAATTTTTTACAGTATTTTTCTTTAAAAAATACACGTAAAACAAAAATCATTCTGAATTATAATTTTAAATTCATAAACCAAACATCCACGAAACATTCTGACTGGTGAATCAATATTAGACCGACTCACTGTCTAAAATTTCTATTTGGAGAATGACATTTATCTAATTTGCTCGTTACTGAATTATCAGTAAAGTGGAATGCCATATAGGGATCACTAGTTCTTTAGCACGTTAATGTGGGACGTACTATTTATCATCAATCTACAAGAGTCAAGAGTACTGATAACCATTAGATATTTTCTCCTTATCTAAAATCAATATTACAAATCACAAATCTGATTAAGTATTAACCACTTGATTGTTATGTAATTAACACTATTACTAATGTTGGTATTATAATAAACATATATAGATCTAATACTATTAACCAGTGCAAACCTGGCTGATCTGCAAGACAGATATGTTGTAGGGAATCTCCTTAATAGACTTGACGAAATGCGAATTGAGATGGCCATCATTGTCCTCAACGCCAAAGCCGACCTTACCGCCTTTAAGGTTGGTGATGTTGACATAACCAGCGGTTCCGGTGGCAGTGCCACTGGCCTGGAAGAGGCTGGAAGAAAGGGTGGTGCCTTTTGAGAGCTGGTGGAGCTTCTTGGTGCCGAAGTAGTCGACAAGGACGTGTAGGGACAGCACGTTCCTGATGGTATACACGCTGTAGCCCTTTGCGAGGAGCGTCGACATGGCGGCGTTGTCGACCACGAGGACCGTGATGGTCAGCCGCCGGTTAATCTCCGCCGCCAGGTGGGTCTTGGTGAGGTAGCTGTTGAAGGTGGAGTATTGGGGGTACTTGGCAAGAATGCGAGTGATGTTGTGGGCGTTGGATGTGGAAGAGAGGGAGAGGAAGAAGAGGAGGAGAGGAAAGAATACGAGTGTTGGGTGTCTTTGTGGCATTTTGGCGAATAGTTGGCGGATGTGGGAGTTTTGAGTTATTAATTGGAGATATTAGTGGAGGAATGGTGAGAAGAGGAAGGGTGTGTGCTTTTGTAGGGATAATGCTTTGATATGGGGTTTTAATTTGTGTTTGTGACAGCTTGGATTTGGGAGGGGATGATGAGGACATATATTGGGGTGGGCCCATCAATTGTATTATTGGGGTTTTGATGAGTCTTGGAATTAGAAAAGAAAAAAAAAAAAAAAAGAGAGAAAGAAGAGAAGGAAGAAAGATAACTCTATTAGTGTAAAATTGGAATGTTATTTGTTTTAAATTGTTAAATTTATATTAAATTTTATGTGTTTTATAAGTATTTTTTATTTTAATTTTATTTTAAACCTTTAAATTTATATTAAATTTTATAAGTTTTATAAGTATTTAATTTTTAATCATATTTAACTTTTAAAAGTAAATATTATTTGACCGATAAAGTATCTGTCACAGTAAAAAGAAAAAAAAAAAAAAATAGGGGTATGCAACTAATAATGCTTAACGATTTAGAGAAAAAGCTTATAATAAAATGGAACAGAATTAGTGACTGACCAACTGGTTTATAATTTCATAATTGTATTATGTTCATATGTGCCGACACACATAAATTAACTAGATTCTAACCAATTTTTGCTATAGAAGAATGTATTGTTTTATTGGTTCAAAAAATGCACGTTTATTCCTCTATTCCTAACGTGGAAGGCCGGTAACAACATATACTTCATTCAATAAAGAAAGCTATGTGGACCACGTTTCTATTTATCAAATCCCTAAAAAAGGAAGCATAGGACCCAAAAAGCAGACAATTTTATAATTAACGTCCCAACCCCCAACTCTTAATTTTAATTTGACGAGTAAAAATTATTAATTAGTTGGGACATAATTTTCTACTAGATTATCATTGATTAGAGACTAAATCAATGCTGATATGGACTTGTAGACAGCAGATGTCAAAGCTATTAGCATATTATATATATATATATATATATATATATATATATATAAACTTCACTCACACAGTTTGTTGTACTCCTAGTCTTGGCTACATTTCTATACAACTATAATAATAGGTTTGGTACAAATATACTTACATAAATTGTCATTTTCATGGTAATTAATAAGAAAATCTACTGAATCATCAGGGTCATCCTAATTATTTCAACTAGAATTTAAGGTAAGATCCGTCATTTAAGGTAGGATCCATCATTTTAAAACTATCAATAAAGCTGTTATTTTAACTAATGAATTAAGTTTTCACCAGTTTGATATGTGATTAGAAAAATCTATATTGCGTTAGAAACTTTCAACGTTTACGCTCATAGATCATACCACTGAAAACTTAATTCAATAGTTAAAAACAACATTTTCTATAGACAATTATTTTAACATGAGCACTCACTATAAAACTTGGAAACTCTCATGTTAAAACATAGGAGACTGAAGGCTATTTAAACCGGCTAAAGACAGGTGGGAATATAAATCCTGTCTAATTAATATCTCTGTACCATGTTATATTTAAATCAAATCTAGGTCGGTAATGCAAAAGATTACAATCATGGGTTAAAAATTAATGTACATTAAATAAGAAATAGGACAAGCAAACTAGATAGAAAAATCTGCCAATTTGAAATTACAAATAAGGGAGTAGTTAATTTGCATGCTAAAGTCCACATTATCTACCATAATTCAATAGTTAATTTGCATGGTTCCGTTCACTTCACATATTCGAGTTTAGAATTTGAGTTTTGTTATAGTAAAAAATTCTCAGAAAGAATCATATCTAACTTTTTTACTACAGTAAAAAATTCTTACATAAAATCACATCTCAACTCAAATTACAAACTCAAATCAACAAAATAAATACAGTCCTAATTAATTTGCAGTTCAAGTCTCCGTTGTTATCTACCATATTTTGGAGAAAAGGGTGTCATTTTCTGAGCCCCACATTTCTTTTTGACACCTTTTGCATGGTCATGTTGATGTTTCATTTCTCCTAATTCTTACCCATTTTTTTATTTTTCTTATTTTTATTTCAATTTAGAGATTATCAAGTGGTGCTCCGGGACCCACAACTGTCGGTGGCAAATATTCTAATCCAAAGAAAGAATAGCCAGACTAGTATGAAAGAATATATACATGAGATTGGACATGGTTGGTAATTCCACGTCAGCAATATTGTATATACGACTTCCTTTAAGAAGGAAACAAATATGAAAAAAACATTCAATAAATAATATGATTGTTAGCATTTTGTTTTCAATACTTGCTCTTGCTGGAATCCAGGCTGTTGATTTATTGTCCCAACATCCTCTCTTAAAATAGAGAAAATTAATTTAACGAACTAGATTTGAAAATATATAAGATATAATATTTTCTCTCACAAAAAAATAAATCAAAAAATAAAGATGAAAAAAAAAAAATATTACTTAGAAAAAAATAAATGCGGGATAGGAATGTAAATAAAAAATAATTAAATATCAAAGAAGTAAAGTAAAAGAAATAAAAAAGGAAACAAAACAAAGAGATGTGAAGGAGAATGAGAGATACTTTGCGGGATTATTTAGTTCGTTAATTTTAATTTTTAGTTCGAGTTGAGATATGATTTTATATAAGAATTTTTTACTATAGTAAACAAGTTAGATGTGACTATTTTTGAAAACTTTTTTATTGTAATAAAATTCAAATTAATGAAATGAACAGGATGACTCTATTTCACACCTTTATAATAATTAGATTTGATTAGATTAAATAAGATTAGATATGTATATATTGATTTTGAACAAATCTATTTTCTTATTTATTCATACATCATACATGTGTCTCGCTTAAAAAAAAAATAAAAATAAAACCATAATTATATTAATTTGTCAAGGGAAAGCCCCTGTGGAACCTTTTCTCTGCCGTGGAACTCGAGACACCATGGTTACTTTTTCTTTTTTCCCCCTTTTTCTTTTCGTTTCTTTTTCCTTCTTTCTTAAACACCCAGGTTACTTGTGAACAATATTTTCGGACATATCTGCATGGTTTCCCTTTTTTTTCTCCCAATTTTTGGACCTATTTAGTTCGTTAATTTGAGTTTTTAATTTGAGTTGAAATATGATTTTATATGAAAGCTTTTTACTGTAACAAAAAAGTTAAATGTGATTATTTGTGAGAACTTTTTACTATAATAAAACTCAAATTTTAAACTCAAATCAGCGAAATGAATAGAGCTTACATGTCTTGTCCTTTTTCTCTTGGTGCTGGCCTTCTTAATTTGCACATGAGTAGTTAATGTTTAATAAATCATAAATGTTAGACAAAAAATAGGCTTTGTATCAAACCATTCAAATCAATTAAACTGATTAGAAGTAAAATAAGAGTATGTATCAATGCATCCAAATCAAACCGAAATAAAACCAAACCAAATTAAATAAGAATCTGTTCGTTTAGTTTGAATTTTTTTTTTTTTTTTAAAAAACAATTAAGTTGGTGTGGTTTTTTATTTTACTTAAAAAAAAAATCAAACCAAACTAATTTTTATTTGTGTATATTTTGAGAAATTATATTTTTTATACATTTGTCAAAATATAATTAGCTATTTTATTATATATTATTGTGTTTTCACTATTTTATGCTAGATCGGTTTGTAGGTATTTTTTATCTGATAGATTTGAATATTTTATTTTGTTATAGATGATTGATTTCTAACATTAGATGTTTTATTTCTGTTATTGATTGACAGATTGAGTATATTTATTTTTTGAGTTATAGATATTATGATGAAGTAATAAATGAATGTTTATTATATAATAAAGTTTAATAGTTATATAGTTTGCTTTAAAAATCTCAAAACCAATCTATAATTAATTTAGTTTGCACTTGACTTAAATTAAATGGTTGGTTTGGTTGCACACCTTAAGGAATAAGGTAAACCATTCATTTTTATTTTAATATTTATTATATATATATATATAATTAAAATGAGTAAAAATTAAAACAGAATCCAACTAGGAGACATCAAAATAAAGTTAGCACCAATTTTAGAAGCCATCATAAGCCTGTCCGATTACCTTTGTTAATTGTTAGACCGTGTTAACAAACTTTAGCTAAACAAACACGAATAAATATTAGTACTTAATATATCCGTTTATTAGGGGAAAAAAAAGAAAAAGGAAAAGAAAAAAAAGGAGATTTTTAAAATGATTTACCAAATCTTGTTAGATTTTTTTTTTTTTTTTTTTTTTAATAATGAAATAAGCATCACTGATTGTAAATATATCAAACGATCACATAAAACCAAATATTTTTGTTTGACGCAAGCATCCAATATGGGAAAACTTATGCCGAACACACCCGGTTTGCACCCACAAACGTGTTTTAGGCAATCAAACCAGAAACACGTACAGATATGGTCACAAATATCAAATAATCACTAAGTCCTCTCTGTTACTTTCACCTCATTCAAATATATGCCCCGTTTGGTGTGCAGAATAGGACAAACACAGTATTAAAATTCAATCTTATTCATTTCTTTCTAATTCTGCACACCAAACAGACCCTTAGAGGACTCTCAATTCAATAATTAAATAATCACATAATTTTTAATGATATTCATAAAGTAATCAATAATAAATGTACATAAATAATGAATAAACTATTTTAATAATTAAATAATAAGTGTATTTATTACATCTCATGCTTCAAAAATACTATTCTTAACACATTTGTCATTACCTGGATGTCATGCATATTAAGAAGAATATTTGTGAGTCGATAGTTGGCACACTACTTGACATCCCCGGCAAAACAAAAGACGGCCTCAATGCACGGTTAAATCTCATGGAATTGAACATTAGAGGTGATTTGGCTCTTGAGAAAAGACGCTCCCGCACTTAATTACCTCCGGCTAAGTACACATTATTGAGACAAGAGAAGAAGGAAAGATTTATGTGAATGGCTTGCAATTATGTCAAAATCCCATAAGGATATTCATCTAACTTCAAGAACTTGGTGTCAATGAAAGAGTTAAAGCTTACTGACATGAAGACCCATGATTGTCACACTTTGATGCAACAACTTTTGCCACTTGCTTTACGTGAGATTCTAACAAATGAGGTCAGATTTACATTTATTAAGTTTTGCTACTTCTTCAACTCTATATGTGCCAAGGTAGTAAATCTAAGGACGATGGATACACAATCAGAGTTGGTTATGCCCTTGTGCAAGCTAGAAAAGTATTTTCCACCATCATTCTTCAACATCATGATTCACCTAACGGTACTCTTAGTCCGCGAAGTTAGGCTTTACGGGCCAGTGTACTTGAGGTGGATGTACCATTTCAAAAGGTACATGAAGATTCTCAAAGGTTATGTTAAGAATCAAAATAGACCTGAAGGGTTGCATCGTCGAAAGTTATATAGCCAAAGAAGCCGTCGAATTTTTGCTTTGAGTACTTGTCTAACGCAAAATAGGTATACCAAAGAAGGTAAGCATGGAGATGAAAAGTAAATCTTCTAATATTCCTTCCTTAGTTTCTCACAAAGCATGGAAACAAGCTTGTCTCTACGTTCTGCATAGTGCTCATGTGGTGAAATGATAAATAGAGGTCCACAAAAAACAAATAAAGGCGGAAATGAGAAGTGGTTGCAAGATGAACATAATTGGACATTTAAAGAGTGGACACGGACACACATTTACTCTAAGGTTCACGAGTTAGGAAATGAAGGTGTGTCAAAAAACTTATTTAAGCTAGCAAGAAGACCATCATTGACGGTAATGAAACACACATCATACTTAATAAATGGATATACCTTCTACACTCGGGAAAGAGATGAGAAGCACTCGGTTCAAAATAGTGGTGTTAGTCTTCATACTAATGTTATGCATATTTCGTCTGCAAAAGACAAAAATCTTGTATATAGAACAATAACTTACTATGGTTTTGTAGAGGACATATGGGAACTTGATTATTATAAATTGTGAGTGGTACTTTTTATTTGTAAGTGGGTTGACAATAATTATGTGAAGGTTGATAGTGACGGAGCTACAGTGATTGACTTTCGAAGATTGGGCTACAAGAATGATCCTTTCATTTTATAAACGCAAGCAAAATAAGTTTTCTATACAACCGATCCCAAAGATATAGAGTTGTCCTTAGTTGTTCCCATGAGCCAAGAGCTATTTGTTATGAAGAAGGAGATGATGATGATTGCAACGACATTCCATTGGCAAGTAGAGACTTAGCACTTGTTAACGAGGTTGATTTTTTTATGATGATGATTCAAACCTAGTCCGTTTAGATGTTAAATGGACATGTGTTGATAATAATAAAAAGAGAAAAAAATGATAAACTATATGTTGTTGAAATTTATATGAGCATTTAATTAATATGTTGTTGTAATATGAATCATAAACTATATTTATTGACGTATTATTTAATATTTATAATTCATTTTTATTTAGAAATTTAATATTTTGTTTTGCGGTTATATTGGTTCTGTGAATTGTGGCTAAATAGTTGATAACACATGAGGTTAATAAGCCAACACATGGGACAACAAAAAAACATCACAAAATTTTTTTATTTGGGAAGAAAATATAACGACGGTTTTTCATTAAACCGTCGTTAAATCTCAACATTAGACGACGGTTTTATAAAAAAAATCATTGTCTAAAATACGCACCAACTATATATTTGATGAAATAAGACGATAATTTGCTAACAAAAATGTCATCTAATGTCATTTTTAATGAATGATAAAAACCATTCTTATATGCCACATACATTTAACGACTCACGATTAGACGATGGTTTCTCTTAACCGTAATCCTTTAATGAAGGTTATTAATAGTCGTTAAATACCAGATTTCTACTAATAAAAGGACCATAATGACACTTAACTATTTAAAATGGTATAAAAATAAGATAAAATTACTAAACTTAATTTTGGAGTGTATGCGTATGGATTTTTATGCTTTACTCTTAATCAATACTTTTTTAACTAATATAATTAATTAACTAAAAAATATATTAATTAAAAATAAAAAATAAAATTTCAAACTCACACACTTAAAAGAACATTTATCTATTTTTTCTTATAAACAATAAACCTACAGAAAATCATCCAAACCACTTTTCTCATTTGGGTAACCCCATTGAAGCAGCCCAAGTCCAACCATCACATTGCTGAAGAATGAAAGACCTGGCACCAGATGTCTTTCAAATGGGGGTGACGTGATTTTCATATGAAAAAACTTGACAAATGTCACAAGAAGCATTCAACTCACAATTTTTACTACTCCTATTTGAGTTTCAAATTTAAAGTTCACATTTTGTTGAAATTACCCTACAGGTCAACGGTAATCTACTAGATTACTACTGGTAATCTACTAGATGTCATGGGAATCAATAGTGCCCACCGACTGAAACAAAAAGAAAACAGTTCTCAGCGCTGATCGCGGGAGAGTAATATACTAGATTATGAAGGGTTTCTGTTGGATTATTTTTTTAATACATATTCACTGGTTGTCTCTAACAATGGTCACAAGAGTGAACAGTAATCTATCAAATTATGTTATATTAGCCAAAGTATTATTTCCATATAAGAAACGTGCACAGAATATCTTTATTATACTACTGAACACGGTAGTGGAAAAAATATAGATAAGACTCATAACATGACGTTTAAGAAGCGCAGTTAAAAGATTTTACTGCCCTTAAAAAAAGCATCATAAAAGTAAGAATACCAAAACCTCAAATCTCAATTCACAACGAACAAATTCACTCAAATCTCCAAATCAGCCCCCGAATCTGACCTAAAAAAACATAAAAATAGGATACATAGAAATAAGTTAGCAAAATGAGTGGTAAAATGCTAAATAAAAATTAAAGAAACAAGTAATCAAAACTGAAAGGTTAGCGCCCAAAAAGAATTAAAACCTTAATTTAATTGTTATTAAAAAAAAAAAATAATAAAGGCGCATGTCATGTATCATAGGTATGTACATAGGTAGACTATTATTTTATTTTTGATATTTTTTTTTAGCAAAAAATAAAAGACGAATATCATAGGTTTATCATATTCATAGTATTCGAACGTCATAAGTTCTTACTATAGGATTCAGTTTTCAGAACAAGAAATAAGAATACACAATTATAAGGAATTATACGTAGAGTACAAAAGACAAATATTAAACACAAATCATGCATGCAATTTCCATAGGTGTATCTAATTTCTCAAGCTAGATTGTGCACCACATCGCTCACAAAACGCTTCAGAGAATCACGTGACGATCCACCTTCCATCAAAGCCTTGATGCTCTTCTCGCGCATCTCTCTCACCTTTTTCCTTACTTCCCCATCAACCTCCATCACTTTCCTCATCCCTCTCTCTATCTCTTCTTCACTCACAATCAAAACTTCATCACTAATTTCGCTACGCCGATAATCAATCTTGATCTCCACCGCCAATCCCAGCTCCCTCACCAGCTCAAACGCGTTGAACTACTGCTCGGCGTACATCGGCCACGCCGCCGCCGGCATGCCGAACCGCAGGCTCTCAAGCGCTGAATTCCACCCGCAGTGCGACACACCTGTGGGGCCCAAACCCGGTCGCGATAAACAGTTAGGGCAATCGTATCCACAAGGAGGAGACAAACCGCCCGGTGGGATAAATAATAAAACAAAATAAAAAGAATGGAATTTTTGTTGAGAAGTTTAAGCATAAGAAAAGGACGGCCACCTGTGGGGCCCAACTTCGATCAATCCCTCTACCGTTTCACATCCCAAACTAGCAATCGGAAAATATATATTTGAAGAACATGTGAATTAAAATGTATTCGAGTGAATAAAATTCTTACGATTTTAGAACTAGGAAAAATTATCTTGCCCGTACCAATATATAATTCATGCAACAATCCATTCGGGGATTTATATAAAAGACAATAAAATATGTTGATATGAGAAATTAGAAGAAGATAGAAGGATCATATAAGTTCCTCCAACTAGAGCGTATTCGTTTTATCCAAATAAATTGGATTTATAAGGGAAAATGTATCGATTCGGAAGGAGAAATGGAGCATGTCTGTCGGCGGAGGACGGCGTAAGGACCATAGGAACCGATGGGGTACACTGGCGGAGATTTACTGCTGACGGCGAGAGAGTCGAGTGCATGGGGTTCCAATTCCATGAACGTGTTTATGAGAATACCTGCTTATTTATATATTAAAATTTTTAACGTAATTAAGGAAAACACACAAGTGAAATAACAAAAATTTATTACCACGTGTTTTTTTAATCAAACAACTTTTTTTTTGTTATCCATATCCATCACACAATATCCCGCTCTCTATGATAAAATTTTTCAATACATATGTAAATATCGGCTATGGAGACGAGTGGCGGAGCCAAAAATATTTTTCATTGGGGCATAGTGCAAAGAATTATAGATAGTTTTTCTTTTTTTCCTTTTTTTAATGGAAACATGATTAATATATATCTCAATTACAGAGTTGGGCACACCAGTTTGTCATTAGTTTTTTTATATATATAAAATAGGGCCACGTACGATATATTTAAATCAAATTATATAATGGATGTAAAATTATAAGTTTTCTTATTAAATACAAGCAAAATTAGTTTTTTTTTTTTTTTTTTTTTTTAATGGAGTAAAAATAAAAGCTTCAAAAGCAACCCCACTCAAGACAATGTTGCTGGCTTAGTCACTTACCAAGATTGGACATGTATAACTCTAATATTTCTCTTAGAATGATGAGAGAAGACAATTATCATTAATAAAAAGGACCAAAGCCGCTATATAATACTATTACTTTTAAAGACCGTAAGAGAATAAACAGAATGTATATATAATATATTTTCAAGTTGTCTACGAGTTTTTTAAGATTTAAGGCCTCATTTAGTTCATAAATTTGAATTTTCAATTCGAGTTGAGATTTAATTTTATGTGAAAACTTTTTACTGTAACAGAAAAAATTAGATATGACTTTTTATGAGAACTTTTAACTATAGTAAAACTGAAATTAAAAACTCGAATGTGTGAAATAAATTAAGCCTAATTACTTTTTGAAGAAAAAAAAAAGAATTTTCTAAATAAGACAGGGATGGATCCTCGCCTATATACTACTTTAAATGTAATTTGTTAAATACAATAAGTACCGTCAGATCAATTTGTAGAAAGCTAGTTCTTGGAGTTGAAAATTCTAACTCCCTACATCAATTAATTATAGTGAAGATCGATTATTTGAGAACCAATTAATATTGACACTATCTTGTGGTTCTGATATCTACGCTACATGAGTATGATTAGTCAGTAAGGGAATTGCAAAAATTATAAGCATATTTGACATAAAAAAGTACGTCCACCACTATACCAGGCAAGACACTCACCGGAACCGGGTTCACAAAACCTGGGACGATGAGTTCCGAATCGCGGTCGTTTCTAAACCGGGTCGGATCCACGCCATGGTCATCGCTAAGAGCTTGGAGGTGGAACATGAGGGACAGAAACTCAGCCCCTGACATGAAAAAGACATAACTCGGCACACCAAACTCGCTAGCCACGTCCATCATCGTCGACATCAACGTGTCGACAACGAATCCGGCTAGCCGGGGAGAACCCGGGCCCGGATTTAGAATCCTGTTCACGGCGTTCTTGAGGTGGGGTTTATGGTTCTCGATGAAGGAGTTGACGAAGACGATGGGGTTGGTATCCGAAACGGTGACGTTTTGTGAGATGTCGAGGAACTTGATTCGGTCGGAGGCGGAGGCGAAGGAGTCCGTCTAGGAAGCCAGTTTCGGGTCGAATGGGAGCTTTATGATGAGGACTGTGATAAGAAGGTGATCGGTTCGAGCGATGAGTTGCTTTGCGAACTCTACTGTGGATACGAGGTGTCCCATTCCTGGACAAGGTATGAAAACCAATTTTAATTTCTTGTTCTTTTTTTTTTTTTTTTTTTCTTTTTTAGATTTTATTATGGCTCTTCTCTTGATCACCATGTAATATATATGCATGTCTATCTATCTATATATATATATATATATATATATATACGCATAAGCTGCTACGTACCTAATCCATGCAAACGAAAAATGTCAAATGAACGATGCTCTCGGGTCTCGGCCTTGTTCAGACTGTCTTTTTCTGATTCCCCGAGGGTAATTATTACCCGAAAGAAAATGGAGATTATTTTTTTCTACGTAAAAAGGACAATTAAGAGTTAAGGCCGTAACATAGTTAAGAGTTAAGACCCTAACTTATTTCAGTGTTGAGGTGAGATTTCGTACCTCATCTATTACTATACAAGTGGTAACTCGGGTTCTGAAATCCCGAGCAGATAGAATCGACTGGTCAATTGATCAACTTCACAAATCAATCTCACGAGTCGATGATAAGCATTAGACATCAAGTCACGAGATAATATCCTCAAAACATTCCTTATACGGGATTTAGCAACAGAATCAACCAAAAAAAGAAAAAAAAAATCAACTACTCCAACTAGAAAATTTAATGAGAAAAAGGTCAATAATCGACTTAGGCCGTAAGATATCCTTTCATTAGACGAAATTGATTCTCTTTCACATAAGGAAATTATATCTCATCAAGCAACAAAGACACCTGATCGACTCAAAATGGACAAGAGACAATGATTGACCAGTCGATTATGGGAAGAAGGAGTCAAGAAAAGTCATGCATCGCCTAAGAAGGAAAGAAATATCGCAAATTGAAGGTCATATCACGTAGAGAATTAGAAAACAACTCATAAATCTTTATCAACTATAAATACAAGGCATTTGGACACAGTTCGGCATGCTTTTACAGCACATAATAGCTCTCACGCTCACTTACAACATATTTCTCTATTATTTACTATATTTTCCAACATACATTTCTCTCTCTCTCTCTCTCTCAGCTCGTTCTCCTCAGAATGATTCATTGTAATGTTTTTCGATAGTCATAATGAAACCACCGGAGCCCTAGAACGTATCCTGCATTATTAGGGGAACCACTATAAGTCTTTGTATCTTTTTATTGTTTTCATTTAGTTTCATGTTTACTAACGCTTTCATTTTTTCAGTGGATCAATTTCACCAATCGATGACTCTTAACTCGGTCATTAGCCATTGATTTCTCTGATTGTAAATTTTACCCTCTACAGTAACATTAATTGAGATAAAGTAGAAGGGTACAGGCTCAAATTAACAAAAGAATGAAGCTAATAGACGGCCGGTAGTTTTAATCCTCTCATACATATACATACGTACCATACACACACACACATATAGAAGAACTACGATTCAATTAGTAGAAATTTTGGCATTAATACACGAGAAATAAAGGAAACTACGCCTTCAATATAATATCTTATGACGTTTCCCATTTCAATTTCCACAAATGCATGTACTCTATTTGATTCCAGTTGCCAATATACTTTTATTTCATATGTTCTCTTAATTATAGTGTCATACGCGGTTTGTTAAATTAGTTCTTAATAAATAGTCTTTTTATTAATTAGTATTTGGATAGTTATGGAAAAAAAAGCTTTTTGTTTTTTTTTTTTTTAGAAGAGCTCTTGAACATGTTTAATAGATTAGTCATAAGTTTTTATTGTTATAAAAAATAATGTAAAATAATAATATCAATAGAGTTTTTAATTTGTTGTTCATAAATAAAAAGTAAAAAATGTAAATAAAATCTTTTTGCATAATTTCTTTTTTCCTAAGAACTTAGAAGGTGACTTGAACAAAAAAAATTTATCAACGCTAAAAGCACATTCATAATGTCTTTTAAGACGTGTGCATATAATTAATAAATTCGTATCATGGTTTATGATTAATTATAATATTTTTTTTATAAAAAATATACATAAATTAAAAATAATTTTAAATTATAATTTTAAATTTATAAATTAAACGTCAACTAAATAAATTAAAACAATTTTTTTAATTCAATCCAAACGGCTCAATATACATTTTTTTTTCTCATATTAAAGTCGGATTAGTCAACACATGAGGAAGGTAATCATGAAAAAAGAAGCAGAATTCGTTCACAACAGACAACATTACCAATAGAAAAAACTCCTCCCAGATACTCTTAATATAAAACAGAGGTGCCTGTCGTTGACTCAAGCACAAATATAGACAGAGTAAGTTGTACGTATTTGATCATTTATAACTTTTTAATCATGGGCTCGAATAATTAAGCAAATGGAGAAACAGAAAAAGATTAAAATTTAAGATGAATTAAAATTAATAGGTTAATAGTTTATATAAATTAATAAATAGATTAAATTATTATTTTTGTCTATAATTTATTGGGAAATAGTAGAAAATAGGCCAATATGAAAAGTTTAAGAAAGGAAATAGGCCAATTTTTAGTTATAGAAATTAATAGGCCATAACTTGTCAAGTTATGGTTCATAACCGGACAAGTTATGGATAATTATGAATAATAACTTGTCAAGTTATGGTTCATAACCAGACAAGTTATGGACGAAAATAATAATTTGGCCTATTTATTAACTTATGTAAACTATTGGCCTATTAATTTTAATTCATCTCAAATTTTGGTCTATTTTCCTCTTTCTCCCTAATTTATTTAGTTATGAATCATAACTTAATAAGTTATTATTCATAATTGTCCATAATTTATCTGATTATGAACCATAACTTGACAAATTTATTCATAACTTATCTAGTTATAAACTATAACTTGACAAATTATAACTTATTAATTTTTATAACTAAAAATTAATCTATTTTCTTTTTTAAACTTTTCATATTGACTTATTTTCTATTATTTTCCTTAAGCAAACTACCATGAAAGAATAAGTTGGGAATATCCTTAATTATTTTACGAATTTAAATTTTTAATTAAAATTAAAATATAATATTTTTTTAAAATTTTTTATCCTAATAAAAAAATTAAATGTTACTTAAAAATATACAAATAAATGACAATGACGAGGCAGCAACATTTAGGCCGGGCTAAGGGAGAGATACTGTCATACTGGTCCAAGTCCAAGTTTTAAAGAAGACCCGTTTAGTTTAGATGGCAAACTTGTAAATAGATTGGAGAAGAAGGAAAATAAATAATAATAAAAAAAGGATGGCGTACGATTTCTCCACTCAAGGAGTGCCGGACCTTTGTTTGAGTTCTCCCTTTCCACGTGATGGTTTCTTCGTGCAGGTCCTCTCTTTCTGCATTCATCTTCTTAAACTCATTATTTAGTTCTCAGAAAAAAAAAAAAAAAAACAAACAAACAAAAGCCTTCAAAACGCCATAGAAACTTAATATTGTGAAGAGATTAGGAATCTAAGGTACGTTCACGTGTAAAATTATGCTTTCAATATTTGTTTTAAGCCTCAAATTTCTGATTTTAGAGGTCTGTTAAGTGATTTTTTGTTGTAATTCGATTTTGGTATTCGATTGAGTACTTCTTTTGTGTCTCTTTGTTTTAATTTCGTAAGGGTAGATAGAACAATCCTTAACTTCTTACCTTGTCTGCCTCCCGAGTTTAGAGTTTAGGATTTAAAGTTTAGGGTTTAGGGTTTAAGATTTAGAATTTAAGGTCATGAAAAATATTTGACAAAAGGCTAGCTAACTTAAAACCTAAAAAGTTATTGTTCTTGATTGTTGTAGTACTCTAATCATGATAATCTTCACATAACTCATATTATATGTCTAATTTTAATATTTAAAATGATATCTAACTAATTATATTATGTCACATCATTAAAAAATTTAAAATGTATTTTAACTAAAAATTTCTCTCATTTTAGTGACACCATTTTTAATACGTCAAAAATTAAACAAGGTCTAAATCTAACTTTTTAACGAGCTTCTTGTGTTGTCATTAGAGGTAATAGTAATAACTTACGTGAATCTTTTTTGTTGTTTATTTATTTTGCTGAATTTTTTAGTTGTTGTTTAGTATCGCACAAACGATCACCGCCTATTCCATAATAGGATGTTAACAATTCAACACCAATTTGGTATGTGAACTAAGAATTTCTTATAATGGTCCGTTTAGTTCGCTGATTCAAGTTTTTAATTTGAGTTGAGATGTAATTTTATGTGAAAGTTTTTTACTGTAATAAAACAGTTAAATGTGATTGTTTCTGAGAGTTTTTTACTATAATAAAATTTAAATTCTAAACTTAAATTAATAAAAGGGAAATAGTAGAAAATAGGCCAATATGAAAAGCTTAAGAAAGGAAATAGGCTAATTTTAGTTGTAGAAATTAATAGGCCATAACTTGTTAAGTTAAAGTTATGAACAAACTTGTCAAGTTATGGTTCATAACCGGACAAGTTATGGACAATTATGAATAATAACTTGTCAAGTTATGGTTCATAACCGAACAAGTTAATGGATTAAAATAATAATTTAAATTAACTTATGTAAACTATTGGCCTATTAATTTTAATTTATATCAAATTTTGGCCTATTTTCCTCTTTCTCCCTTAATAAAATAAACAGAACCTAAAATAAACAAAAGGGAATTGCCAATATTTCCAACTCCGGCAAATCACATTCTATTCTAGCGCCCATCTCTTATAGGGAAATATGACGTCACATGTCCAGTTAAAGGAAAATTTTATTATGGTGCAAAAAATGGTAATATAATAGTTTTGAACTGTCTTATCAGATTAAAAAAATTATAATTACTTAATAAAGTTCAATAAAAATAAGAAATTTTTATGAAGAAAAAGATTATTTTACTCCACTATTAAATTTTTTTAACTATTAAATTAATTTTTAAATGATTAAATATGCATGTTCGTATTAAAAATTTATAATTAATTTTAATATAGATTAGTTCATTAAAAAATTAATTTAAAAGTTAAAATTTAATTGTTATCAATGGAATAAAATAATATTTTCCACCATAAACGCTCTGATAAAAATACGGTGAAACACCCAAGGAAGCACAGCCATAAATACACGGAGGAAGAAACAACGTGCCAGGAAAAACTAAAGAAAATAATAAAGAGCAAATAAATAAGAGAGTAGCTGTAAAAACAAATTGTCATTCAAAAAAATATGTAAGAACCAAAAAAAAAAAATTGCAGAAAGGTGTCCATATATATTTGCGGCGCTACGATCACAAACGCGAAAGGTATTGTTAAACAAAATATCAAAAAAAAAAATATGTAAAACCAAAAAAAAAAAAAAATTTAAAGAAAGGTGTCCATATATATATATTTGCGGCGCTACGATCACAAACTCGAAAGGTATTGTTCTGCGCTCAACATTTGATCCATAAGATGGAGACTTTACTTTCAATGATGAGAACCACATAATTAGTCAGTCATAATTAGTCAGTCAATATATATAAATAAGTTCGTTTAATTCGTTAATTTAAATTTTTAATTTAAATTTAAATTTAATTTTATATAAAATTTTTTATTATAATAAAAAAATTAAATATAATTATTTTTTATAATTATTTATTAATTTAAATCAATAAAATAAACTATCTCAAAATTTAATTTGAAGTCTGTCTTCTTCGTCTATCTTTCTATCAACCAGATCTTTATCAAATATCAACATTCAACTATATATACATTTTATATATATATATATATATATATCCATCAGCCAGAAACGAATAAGACACGCAAATCATTGTTATCCAACCTGACAAAATCCCAAAATGGAAGAAAATTCCATAAGAGTTTTCCAAAGACAACACTCAACAATTGATGGCACTTTCCTTTACTAGGCCACGCAAAATTTTGCAGACAAGTGGACAAATTTGGGACGCACTTTGCGTATCCTTAAAATAAACATAATTTTCAGTAGTAAAGTGTCGGTCGGAGACATAAATGCACAAACTTTGAAAACAAATCCCAAAACAGAGAACGTCCAAGTAAAAAATAACAGAGTTCCAAATATTTTGACTCGTATTTCCAAACTACCAAACCAGTTTATTTGCATTGAACAAAGGATAAAAGACAAATAATCTACATAGTAACATAGTACTAACACGGCCATATTTTCTTCCTCGTTTACAATTTTAGAACTAGTTGTACTACTCTCTATCATTAGAGCTGGTTGTGGATCTTGTTCTTAACTTCCCACAAATTACACATATAATGAACCTTTATTTAAAAAACAAAAAAAAAAAAAAAAATAATAATAAAAATTCAACACCACCTCCAAACTTTACCAAAGTCCGATAATAATATCAAATAAACAAAATTAACCCCTAAAAAAAAGAAAAGTCAAATTATCATCATTACCAAGACGTGGTCCACTATCGACCCACCTACCTTGACTTCACAGCGCCGACGCCGGACACTCCGGACGCACCGCCGCTGCCGCCGCCGCTTAGATGATGAAACCCTCCTCCAGAGCCGTACACCTGTCCCTGATGATGGTGATGAACACTACTATGCTGCTGCCCCATCATCATCACCCCTCCATACATCCCTCCAACCCCATTATACCCACCACCACCTCCGGCACCGCCACCATCCGACCCTCCACCGCCGCCGTCCTTCTCGCCGGGCCTTCCGACGGAGCTCTTCTCGCCCTCCATCTCCCTATACTTCTGGAGATAAATCTTAAGCGGCTCAACGTACTCCTCGAATCCCAAGGTGGTCATGGCCCACAGAAGATCATCGCCGTTGATTGTCTTCCGCTTCTCGCGCTGGCACTTGTCGGAGGCCTCGCCGGTGATGAAGCTTATGAACTCCGACACGCACTCCTGGACCGTCTCCTTCGCGTCCTTCGAGATCTTCGCGTTCGCCGGCAGCGCCTTCTTCATTATCCGGCTCACGTTCGCTATCGGCAGAAACCTGTCCTGCTCACGCGACGACAGCTCTCCGCCGTGTCCCCCTCCTCCCGACTCGTTGTCGGAATCCGCCATGAAACGACCAAACTAGGGCCGAATCTCCGCCTGATTAAGGAAGCTGGCGAGGGGTAAATTCGGGATTTGGTGCGAAAGAGTCGCCGGAGCGGGAGGGATTCTGGGGGCTCAGTTTGGGTGTGTGTCGAGAGGAGATGGAGTCCGTCGGATCGGTGGGGTAATAATGCGATCGGTGTTGACACGTAGATGGGTTTGAGGCCGTTCCTTTGTCGATAAGAGTGGACTGAGGTGGATGATTTTAGAACGTTCGATGAGATGTGGGGTCGGGAGATTGCGACGGTTCTTCTAGCGACACGTGGTACTAAGTGGGGCGGCTTTTGTCTGTTCTTTTGAGAATCTAATGCCTTTTTATTTTTTAGTTTATTTTTATTTATTTTTTTTTTTTTGCAGGCGGCTCGGCTTGAGTAATCATCGGCTATTGATATCTTGGCCGTTGGATTAGGGAGACGTGTCCGTGTTTGAATCGCTTAGATTTGAGATTTGCAGGTACTACAATTGGTCAATCTATTCTCTGCTATCCTCTATTAATTTAAGTTTTTAATTTAAATTAAAGATATAATTTTATATGAAAATTTTTTTATTATAATAAAATAATTAAATAAGACTATTTTTAAAAAAAATTTATTATAATAAAATTTAAAATTTAAATTTAAATCAGTAAAACGAACAGAATCAAAATAAATCCCACTATTGTATTGCCCATTGTATTTTGGAAAGAAGAAGAAGAAAAAAAAATTAGTTTTTATTGTTATTAAAAAAAACTATCCACTAAGAATTATATTATAGTCCCCTTAAAAACTAAATTTTAAGATAGAAGTTTGGTGTATCTAGATATTTACATAAAATATTTTATATACAGTAGATAGAAATATCAGTGTCATAAGCAAGCCTTAAATATTCAAAATATGATCGACGTACTATTGTCGTGACGTGTTGTTTTGATATTTTAAAAATAGTTATTCAAATGCTATTGGTTTTTTTTTTTTTTTTTGTCACTACTCCATGAATATGGAAAAATATGAATGCATTGTTGTCCTAAACTCACGTGAGGATAATTTGAGATTATTCTGCATTTTTTATAAATAATAAATACGATGAATAAATAAATAAATAGAAATATTCAACTATGGGCGCCATAATAAATTGTTCTCATTAAATGTTGGGAAGGTATAGAAAATAGTAAGGCTTTCACTCACTTTCAAAGGAAAAAAAAAAAAAAAAAAAAAAAAGGCTTTTACTCTCAAAATTTTTTTTAAATTTCTGATATTTCTCTAATATTTCCTCAATTTGTTTTAATAAAAAATACGCTACACTCGTTAATATTGATATTTACTTATCTGCATACAGAGATATTTGGAACCTTGAATTTCCAAAATTTTGATGAAAGTTTCAGAAATTTTTGTCATGAATCATGATCAAAAGAACTCTTTTTTTTTTTTTTTTTTTTTTTTTATTTTATTTTTTTGTTTTGACACACTTGTTATTAAGAACTTTCTCAGGGTATTTTGACACGCGAAGAATATATAACATAACAATTGGGCAGAAGATTATCTTCATCCAATATATATATATCCATAGCCCAAAATATTCAAATCTTGTGTCACAATCATTCAATGTCCACGGACACTGCCATGGAAATAGAGATTCAGCCGTACTAGATTGATAAAAAGAAAATATCCATGAAATTTTCTTTTTCATTATGATATCCATAAAAAATTTAGAATTAGTTCTAATTATAATATATTCACCAACTGTACTTAGAGCAAGGTGCATATTTTACTTTCAAATAAGGTCACCATCAGTGTAGACAATGTTAGCTTTAATTCATAAATATGATTTTGACACTATATTCACAAATTCTAAGAACCATTACACTAAATTACTGAGAAATATAGGCAAGAAATAAATACTTATTTCCAATATATATATAATTAGCCCCAAAATGTTCAAGTCTTGTGCCACAATCATTCAAAGGGTGTTTGGTATGATAATTCATGCTATGGTTCAAATCATAATTCGTGGCTCGCTATAGATTTTCTTTCACAAAAAACACATATAAATCGAGAATGATTCTAAATCATGGTTTAAAATTCATGAACTAAACGTCCACAGGCACGGCCATGGAAAAAGGAATTCAGCCATACTAGATTGATGAAAAGAAAATGTCCATGGAATTTTCTTTTTCATTATCATATCCATAGGAAATTTGGAATTAGTTCTAATTATTATATATTCACCAACTGTACTTAGAGGAAAGTGCATATCTTACTTTCCGTAAGGTCGCTATCAGTGTAGACGATGTTAGCTTTAATTCATAAATATGATTTTGCACTATATTCACAAATTCTAAGAACTATCACTTAAAATTATTGAGAAAAATAGTTAAGAATAAATACTTATTTTCATTGTAGCAACCATAATTCTCTAGCGGAAATTTTACGACAGTTGGTTCTCCAATTATTGCATTTCTTCAATTAAATCTCTAAAATCTTTAATGGGTGCTTTCTCTCTAAATAAGAGGAAAAATAGTTAAATAATTTAACGTATTGAGGACCAAATAACTTATATATCTTGATATATTTTTTTATTAAGCTCTTATTAAACCTAATTAGATTAGTATTAGGTATCCACTCATTAAGTCAATACCCAATTAAAAGTCTTGTGGGTCTTCCTAATTAGACTACTTAACAAAGCCTAATTAAGCAGTTTAATATAATTGTTAAAAAAATATGTGGCCCACATTAATTAATTAGGAAAACGTATTTTCCTAACAGGAGAAAGACAATTGGTTTGGCAAATGGCCTTTTTCCTTCTTAAAAAAGTGCTATGAGACAAATTGAAGACTGTAGATATGTAATATCAACGTCGTTAAATCATCATCCTCTAATCTCAAATATGTACTTAAAGCTTCTTTAGGCATGAAATGTCTTATTTTGTCGTTTTAGGATAAAAACATTATTTTCAAAAAAAAAAAAAAATACAAGTAGTGTATGACTTTTTGTAATAAAAGTGAGCACATATATAGCTGGAAAAAGGTGATAAATAATGTTTAAAATGTATGAATTTTAGATTTTTACTTCTCATTCTTAATTAATATTTTTTAGTTAAAAAATTATATTAATTAAAAGAATATTAATTTAAACTAAAGAGTAAAAATCTTAATGCACAGTAACTTAACCAATTTTCTCTATAAAGCTTGGCATGTTTGTGACAAGTGAGGTTAGATGTGGGCCAATCCGAATAAGTAACAAAGAAAAAATGGATTTGAGGAATTGAAAGGCTGTGCGAAGAATATGGGCAACAAGTATGGGTTAACTGAAAGAACTAACATGTGTTGAAGAGTTCTCTCTGGGCAAGGCACCGATCTGCTTGGCATACTGCAGATTGGAGGATCTAGTCTCATTCTGGGCTTCTGCCTCCAATTTATTGCACTCACATAGTCTCATTCTACTTATACTTAAAAATACATTACTGATAGAATTTTATTTTCAACTGTTAGATTAGTATCAGAAACTTTACTGTCACTACGAGACACTACCATAGAAAGACTCTTCCTTTTTATGTTACTTATAAATCTTAGGGTATAAGAAACTTCACGCTTATTAGTAGGATACAATAGGTAAGATACAGTTTTTAAGCCTTTAGTTTTTAATATATTAAAATATGATGTAATTTATTTTTACCTAATATAATTATGATATGATATTAAGAATCAAAACTGTGTCATGTCGATTGAGTATTTTTTAATACCCGAACAGTATAGAATCTCCTAAAATATAAAAGCTTAGATATCGGACAATTAAGTTTTGAAAGTCAAATAGATAATGACAGTCATTAAGATTGTAACTTCTAAGTTTTAACTCAACATGTGACTCTAGTTAATGCATGTAGAGGGAAAGATCTTATTCCTCTTTTGACATAAGAGGAAGAAGTTGGAAATCAACAAATTTACTGTTCCTTATTCCTTATGAACTGAAGACTATCTGCTTTTATTATTCTAATTTATTTATTTATTTATTTTTAATTTGCTGTGAGATATTTAAACTCTACGTCTTGAACTTACTGCTAAATTATGTATGCAACTATATTCTGACGTGTTTGATAATAGTTAGGTAATGTCATGGTTTAAACATGATTACTTTGGTAAGAGAGTGGTTTAACACCACTGAAGTGATCCTGTGAGAGTCATGAAGACTATCCCATTTATTTTGTGGGTCTCATTTTGAAAGTAATGGAGAACAGTTTCCCAGCATTAATGGTAATCTTCGGATCTTTCCTGTAGAAATAAAGGGGAAAAAAAAAAAGAATATATTGTTTATCTATTGCCTGATCCTGATTTTTTTTTTTTTTTTAAAAAATTCAGATGTCTTGGGGTGGGTAATTATGACATCAAGAATATACTTAAGTACTTAATTGTAATGTGAAATAAGATTCATGTCCTGCTTGTTAGCAATATGGAGCACCATGTTTTCATGATTGGCAGTCCGTAATTCAATTCTGTAGAACTCATAATTATGACTTACTAATGGGCTTACCAAGTGAAGCAAATTAAAGTCAAATTTAAAGAATATTGACTTCTAGACTAGCACTTCTAATTTGTATAAACAATTTTCTCAACAAGCAACAGAAAAATATATGTGTGCATCAATGTGACAAGATCATCAATTTAGTCGGATCGCATATTGGTGTCCAACAAAAGTAAGTGTTATATCATATCATATGGCATTGTTGATTAAATCAAAGTTTTATTTAGTGATATTACTTGTGATATATTGATTGAACCCAACTAAAATTTTAACGATGATTACTACTGGTGATTACATGACCAGCTAATATAGTCAATATGTAAATGCACTTTAATATATTCAAATCATTATCATCCTGATCTAGGTAAATCTGAAAAAGTAAATCAAGATTATATATAGGTTATAGGTGATGTATCAAGTTGTATGTGGTTAGAAACTTGTGGAAAAATATCTAGTAAATTGCTATAAAGGAAAAAAATTAGAAAAGAGAGACCTAGACAGAGGTCAGCAGCATAAAAAATAAAAAAAAAAAAAAAAAAAAAGGCAAAGTGGAATTCCAACATCAAATAGCGGTGAACTTTAGAAACTTTTAATAATTACTTTAATAAAATTTTTACATTTAACAGAAAATAAAAGTGCCATGGTACAAAGTGCTTTATTGGGTATCCAAAGTTAATAAAGATGATCAGCAAAGCAGCTCCATATAGGAGTAGCGCACCCCCCATATTATCATAAAACGACAAAAACACAAAGCAATGTACATTGTAAAACAATCCTAAATAATAGTCATATGCCAACCGAAATCCATTGAAAGGATCAAAAACTTGAATATACTAAGAAAATTATAAACTCCGGTGAAAAAAAAAAAGGCAAAAAAAGCTAATTAAAGTATCAACTTATTATAGCTTCTCAAGCTTCAATCTCAAACCTTGAACACTTGATGGACCCCATGGATATGTCAATCTCGATCAAGTTTTCCTCTTCATTCATGTCGTTTATCTCAGCTAACAACTCCATTAAGCTTCTCTGCTTGAAGATGCACTCGGGAAACAAATTATTATGATCTGCAGGCATTTTCTGGTTCACGTTAAAGACTAGTTTCTCTTTGTTGAGATAACCATCATGATCATGACCAACATAGTGCCCACTTGGGAGGGCAATCTCAATGAGGCTTTCCTCGTCGGAGATCGATCCGTCGTCGTCGTCGGAGAAAACCGCGGTTTTTCGACCGGTACTGATGTTGTCTCTGAAGGGCCATTCTGCTTCAGAATCCTCAGTAATCGATGAGTGATCTAGGCACTGGTCACTTAATTCTGATAGTGAGTTCTGAGATGAAACTGAGACGTGAGAGCTCATGTCTTGGTGTTCTTGAGATTCGTTTTCATGGTCATCTGGTACTTCTTTAACATGATCTTCCAACTGGGGAAATGGGATTTTTTGGTCAGGGCTGGTTAGGACATGATCTTTCTCTGATTTGTTTTCAGTCAGGTCACAAGGTTTGGGCTTAGAAAATTTGAAGAAAATGGTGGAGAGAATTAATATTGTAGATGTTATGAAGATGGAGAAGAACAAGTACCCAAATCCCAAAAATCCCACTAGAAATGGAACAACAAGTATAACTAATATAGCACAATTGATCCATGGTACTAGGTTCCTACACAAATGGTTGACCATCTTACAAAGTTATTCAAGGTTGTACAAAGGTACCAAAAATAAAAATCTCTATATTGCTATATGCTAGCTAGAGAATCAAACTTTGTTTTTTTTGCTTCCCTTTTATTTGATTGCAAGGAAAGAAAAAGAGATCAGTTGGAGACAAAATGAATGCAAAGGGATTGATATTTACTGGTAATAGAGATATACAGAAGTAGCAGAAGGACAAGTTTAGAAATCTTTTTCAGCCCAAATGTAAACCAAGAGAGGGGGAAAAAAAAAGTTATATAAAGAGGACAGAACTATGGGATCTATATATGTCAGATTAAGAAAAGCTTACATGGGATATAAAAAAGAATGTGCAAAGAAGTCCTTGTAAAAGCAAAGTGAAAAAGGCTTGAATTGAAGAGGAAGGAAATTGCCTGAAGTCTGAACTCAAGCTGTAATGTGCTTTGAGATGTGAAGAAACAGATATACATGAACTGTTTGCAAAGAGGAAGAGGAAGAGAAAGAAAATAAAAACATATGTTCTTTTTTTTTTTTTTTTTTTTTTTTTTTTTTCAGAAATAACAGTTCCCAAGTGGGCATTACTTACTTTAAAAAAAAAATATATATTTTTTTTTTAATTATGGCTAATCAGGTGGTCTTTCCTCTGCAACTGACTGATTCTCTTGAAAAACCCAAAACCCCTGGTTTACCCCCCTGGCTTAGAAATCAGAGACACCATGTGCACATACCTGAGCTCTCCACATGGCTCTTTCAATTTCAACATTCAATGCAAACCCTAAATTTTTAGCCAAGAAAAACCAAATTAAAAAAAAATGGAAAAGTTAGTTTTACAAAAAAAAAAAAAAAAAAAAAAAAAGAAAAAAAAAAAAAGGTTTTATGTGAAAGCCCTCCTACTTAGTTTACTTCATTGCAGATATGTAGACCCCAATTTCTCCTCTGCTCATTTATTGCTTCAAAAGTCAAAAGCCATTCAAACCCATTTGCTGAAACTGTCTTTAATTTCTGCCAAATGCCAATAACTGAAAAGGACCAACTTGTAATCTCATAATATTTTTCTGGGAGATTCTACAATTGGATACATCATCATCCATAAACTAAATAGGACTATTGATCACGATAGTAAGATTTAAATTGGACGGTGCATATCATATGAGATTAAATATGATGAGAGATTTTTTAAACAATACTGTTAGATCCACTTCATAAGTACTTTTTGATTAAAATTGCATGATTAAGATCAATTATCGTTATGATAAAAGGCACCCCATTATAGTATCGATCTCTTTTATTTTCTTTGCCTGTAGGTTTCAACTTTCAAACCGGCACATGCCCTATGCAGGAATTATTGGTGTGGATTGGAATTGTTGTTTTTTTTTTATTTTATTATAATTATTAGAGAACTTTACCATGCAATTGCAATGAGATCAGATGTAGAGATGAAATGGATCTTTTCAACCCTAAACATTATTTGCGGTTCAACTGCTTTTAAACGTTATCTTATCTCCAACACCTATCTTTAGTAACAAGAAGTGATTCATGGCCTTGTAAAGCAAAAGTACAAGGTGGTTATTACTTTATCCCATTTCTTGTTTCTGAAATGTTTTTCATTAAATTACAACTCAAAGATGATGATAAATGTGATAAATTTTAGTTTCCCACTAAAAAAAGTCTTCGGAAACCAAAAGTGGAATCTGCAGACTGCAGAATATATAGGTTTGTCTTGATATAATAGCCGGTGTATTTATCATTTCTTTTATTGTAAAACCTTCTTCAAACGTTTGACGAGAGAAATACAGGCTATATTTAGGTGCATTGCATTCTCATGCCAAATTTGCATGGAAAAACTTGCAAAAATAACCATAATTTATAATCACATATCTCGACAACATATTAAAAAAAAAAAAAAAACTTTCATCTTTTCTTATGTCATAAGTTGTTATAGAATTAGTTTCATCCAAACATGAGAAGATTAAAAAAAAAAAAAAAAAATGCTCCAACCAAAATATTAAAACCCAAAAGAGAGCAGAAAAATCACTCTTTTAATTAATTCCCATCATCATGCATAAGGAGTTGACATTTTGGAGATGCTTCTATAGGCTATAGCTTTTGGAGATAAAACTTATATGTAAACAAATGATGACATTCAATTTGTAATGATGTCTTTGGTAGAGCCTCCCATGATGGCCTCAAGTAAGCTTTAAACATATGGGCCGTCAATGTGTCTCTCTCCCACCAGAAACCCTTGCCCCCACCACTCCCATATCACCCGGGAGCCTGCACTGCCGGAGGTAAGCTGAATCGGATCATTTCCCGTATTTTCTTTTGAAAATAAGAAAATCAGTGGCGTTCTCACGCTCTCATCACCCAATACTTTTTTAAAATCTAGTGAAATCACAGTATGAGAAAGGTAAACTCGTGTCAACCAATTATTTCTAGCTAATTTGAAACAGCACAAGTTTTTTTTTTTTTTTTTTTTCCCTCATTTTATATTCTATTTTCCTAGTGTTTTCGTTAGCCACGATCATATTTTTTAAAAGGAAATTTGACTTCAATCTTCATACTAATAATTTTATCAATTTGGACGTCCTATTTCTATACTGTTAAGAGCAATAAAAGCGTTGAAAAAAAATCAAATAAATAAAAATACACAAGATTTATAATAATTTATAAGATAAAATCGCACACCCTCAACTCTTTGTGCTTCTCTCCAACCTCTCCGATTAACCATAAAATCAACGTCCCCTTATATAATATAATGGAAGTACTATGACAGTACAAATTTACAAGTGTGAAATCCACGTATTGTCTACGCATAATGCAGTAAACATCAAGACAATAATTAAGCTCCCAAATTTTAAGATTTGTTAATATTCTTCTAAGGATTACTGTTAACTAAATAATTAATTATATCTCTTCTTAGGTTGAACTTATATTTTTAGAGTGTATGAGTCTAACTTTTTATTTCATAATCTTAATTAAAACCCTTTTAATTAATATTGTTATTTGACTAAAAATATATTATTCAAAAATAAAAAATAAAAATTCAGACTAATATACTTAAAGAATATTTATCTCCTTTGATATTCGCAGAAAAAATACAAAATCGTCATGTAATATATGTATACGTGCTTGTAAATAGTTACTATTTTCTGCTTTATAGCTAGCTAGAAAATAACAAACGAAGATGTTGCCACTTGTCGCCCAATTGCGTGTGCAAGTATAGAAAGCAGGCCTATGATAAAATCCCAACTGGATCATTGCTCTGATTTTTGGCTACAACACATTGGGAACAATCTTAAATATTGTTAATTTAACTTCCTAAGTAAATTAAAAAACGTTAATAACATGGTTTGGACAAGTGTACTTAGTCTCGAAAAGGGGAACAAGTAGGATTTAAGATGTTAATTAAACAATCTGACCAGCTAGCAATCAATGGTTTTTGGGAGTGTGACTTAAGGAATGTTGGCGGGGACCATACCTTAATTTTGGTGACTGTTTCATCGTAATTGAAGATTACTTTGGAAAAAAATAATCGCCACTATTTGCTTTGTATCTAGAGCCTATGACCCTGGCTATATTCTATATATGAGTTATATATTATACAATGCTTTTTCTTGTTTTTCCTTCCAAAAAAGCAATACTTGTGAATTGGAATTTTATATTTGCAACTGGACTGTTTTGTCTTCTTGCACAAAATTTCAGTAATTATAAATTTTTTTTTTTAAGACCATTTTGAGGCATTTATTCTCCCTAATTTTTTTTATGTGTTATAAGTTAAATAGTAGGGAGATGCCTGAAACATGGAGGTCACTTATAATTTGCCATGATATATATGGTTGTGGTTCTAGTATTGTATTACTCTGATTCATAGATAAAACTATTTAAATATATTAAATTCTTTAAATGAATCCAGTTTTATCGGTAGAGGAAAACAACAAAACCCCATCTTAAAATTTTTTTAAAAAAAATTTAAGATCTGAATCTATATTCGACACAAAACTATATTATGTTTTTGTAAATCTTTAAAGACTCCGTTATTTTTAGTCTCTAACTTTTTGTTTAATAATATGTAGTGCGATGAGATTAGACTGGAAATGCATAATGAGAATGCGAATCAAGCATTGATTACGTATTGTTTACTAATCAATTAGGAATTAGAAAAAGAATTAATATACATCCTTTTAACGTCTGATAGTGTTTTGTGATAAAATAAAATAAAATAAAATAATAAAAAAAAAGCATACATCCTTTTAAAGAGGTGTTTTGTGATAAAATAAAATAAAATAAAATAATAATAAGATGTGATAGAGAACAGAGAAAAAAAAAAAAAAAAAAAAAAAAAAAAAAAAAAAAAGAAGAAGAAGATGATTGGAAGTAGCTACCTCCATAAGATGTAATCATAGGGGTTCTCACATATTTAAAAATATATATATTGAGTTATAGCTATGAATATCGGAAGATAAAATGTGTCATTTTAAACTTATCTGAACTAATAAATAATGATGCGACAGGTCTCAAATACGAATATGAGAATTCCTATCTATCAAACGACTTGAAATTTCGTCCAGTGCCATTAGGCTACCATCCCGGAAGTTTTGATGTCGATGTCTATTTATTAATTAAAGGAATACATTAGGCTACCATCCTAGAAGCGGTAAAAAATTCTTAAAAATAATTACATTTAATTTTTTTTTATAATAAAATTTTTTTTTATATAAAATTATATATAAATTTAAATTATAAACTCGTTGTTAAAAAACTGTAAATGAACGAGTAAAGACCTCTATCTTGGGTCAGGCGTAGATTTGGTATAGGCCCATTAGAGGCTTGAGCCCCCTAACTTTTTTTTTTTTTCTCTCTTCTTTAAATTACAGGCATTTGCAATAAATTTACGTGTTAAGGTGAGTAATTTACGATTCATTAGTGCTTTTTTTTTTTTTTTTTTTTTTTTTTTTTAAAAAAAAAAAAATTCTACCTTCTTTCTTTTTGTTTTATTTTTTTTTACTTTCCTTTTTTTTTTTTTTTTCTTTCTCTTCTTTCTTTTTTTGTCCATTTTTTTCATTATTATCTTTTTGCCTTGTTATACATTTTTCTTTTGTTCGTTTCACCAAATTGACACTCATAAATATACTTTTCTCTTTATTCTCAATTGAAATACTTATGCACACTTGGATTAGGACAGTGACTATGTATTGAAATTTTATTTTATAGATATTACTTTTAAAATTATTTGTAAATTTGTGATAAATATAAATGGAATTGGAAGGTGAATACATAGGCCACCCATTGAAAAAAATTTAGAAAAACGTGTCCTTTTTGTTTTAAAAAAAATGAACAACTTTAACAACGGTTTCGTTACGAAACCATCGTTAAAGGGTTATTTAAGATGATGGTTCCGTTATATATATATATATATTTAATGATAATTATTATAAAAAACCGCTGTTAAAAAACCACTGTTAAATATATTTAGATGTGTGTGAAGTTCCCAATCCTCATTAAATACTTTTATTAATATCATATACGTGTTAAAATATTTTAATGTGTATTTCTATAATTATAATAATTCATTTTATAATAAATTAAAGTATTTTATGTACAACTATGTTTTAATGTGAATTAATAAATATATATATGTTAAATTTTAGTTTATAATGAGAGAAACATTTATTTTATTAATTAACTTAGCGCCTATAAATTTTTTTTTTCTGTAAGTATTTTGATCATCCCATTAAGTCAAAAAACCTCTTTAGTATATTTTGTAGAGCCCAATGGACCCACCATAAAGTTATCTCATTATGTTTTGAAAAACACTATATATATGTGTTGTGGGGGCATTGGAAGTGAGTGGCTATTTTTGGGTGTGATGGGTGTGTGTGGAGAGGTTAAGTGAGAGGATAAATTCATCACTCTCAAGCTCGTTCCATCGGCAAGTTAAAATGGCTTAACAACGACAACAACACTTCCGATATGTAACTCACGAACCTTTTATTTTATCACATGTCTTAAACGCAAAATAGGTGTGATTTATTTTCAACGACACATAAAATGACTCCATTTCAAAATGCTTTATTTTTCTATTTAGTGGATACAAAGAGTTTACTACATTTAAAAACTATACCTTTGCACATGTGGGTGAACTTAGAGTGAGAGTGGGACTATTTGTAACTGCATTGATTAGTTATCCACACTTGGATTAGGACATGACTATGTATTGAAATTTTATTTCTAGATATTACTTTTAAAATTATTTCTAAATTTGTGATAAATATAGATGGAATTGGAAGGTGAAAACATAGGCCACCCATCGAAAAAAATTAGAAAAACGTATCTTTCTTGTTTTAAAAAAAAAATGAACAACCTTTAACAACGGTTTCGTTACGAAGCCATCGTTAAAGGGTTATTACATAAGATGTTCTTATATAACACATTTAATGACAATTCTTATAAAAACCGTTGTTAAATATACACCATATATTTAGATTGTGTGTGAAGTTCCCAATCCTCATTAAATACTTTTATTAATATTATATACGTGTTAAAATATTTTAATGTGGACTTGGATAATTATAATAATTTACTTTATTTATGAATTAAAGTATTTTATGGACAACTATGTATTAATGCGAATTAATAAATATATGTATGTTAAATTTTAGTCCATAATGTAATTGACACTTGTTTTATTTAACTAGTTTAACGTCCATAAATTCTTTCTTCTGTAAGTACTTTGATCAGCTCATTAGATCAAATAACCTCTCTAGCATATTTTATAAAGCCTAATAGACCCACCATAAAGTTATCTCATTATATTTTGAAAAACACTTATATGTGTTGTGGGGGTATATATATATATATGTGTGTGTGTGTGTGTGTGTGTGTGTGTGTTGTGGGGGCATTGGAAGTGAGTGGCTATTTTGGGTGTGATGGGTGTGTGTGGAGAGGTTAAGTGAGAGGATAGATTCATCACTCTCAAGCTCATTTTATTGGTGAGTATCAATGGCTTAACATTGACAATAACACTTTTGACATGTAACTTCACGAACTTTTTATTTTATCATATGTCTTAAAACACAAAATAGGTGTGATTTATTTTCAACGACACATAAAATGACTCATTTTCAAAACGCTTTACATGTAGATTAACGACATTGTTTTTTTTTTTTTTTTTTGTGGTTATGAACGTCATCATATCTAGATTTTCTACTAGTATCAATTTTTCTGATTTACTGATTAGAAATCCAATTTCTTGTATGTCGTTTTTTATTTTCTTTTTTTTATTTTTTTGATTGAGAATCAGCTCGTGATCCACACTATTGACAGTACTGAGCTAAATAACTAGAAGCTAGGCAGACAACAAACTATTCCCTTTGAACTTTTACTAACCTTAGAGGATCAGCATTATTGAGGAGTAAACATGGACTTATCCGGAATCCAACTAAAAACGACATGATCGATTATGTTTACTAGAAAGTAGAAACTTAAAATTGCTCACCATAAATACATTATAAAGGTCAATAGAAGAGTTGTTGTCCTATTAAAAATTAAAACCACAAAATTACTAGCACGTCACCCATTAAAAAAAAAAAAAAAAAATACAATTTAATTCGATTTATATATTAATTCTTTATACGCCTAATGGGGGGAAAAGATATCTTTTTTTTTTTTTTTTTTTGGCCTTTTAGTTGCATTTCTTTCTGTTCTTTTTTTTTTTTTTTTTTTTTTTTTTGTTGTTTTCCTTTTTGATAATATTTGCTTTGCTGCCATACATCTTTCTTCAAAGATAAAGTGAAATTGAGGAATAATTCTCACAAGTGAGTGAAATTTATATGGAAATTAAACCTGCTTCTTGTTGTTAGCCACGTAACTACGTTGCACTTAATTAACTAATTGCTTGGCCTTTACGGTTTTAATGATTCTTCAATATGGTATATCTCCTTTACTTTAAATGATAATGAGCTTTTTTATTGTCTGATGATGAGCAGCAAATTAATTTGGGAGTTTCAGTGTGTGTGTGTATATATACATATATAAATATTTGTTTTATTAAATCCTTTCTTAATTTATTCTATAGGATCAATTCGGATTCCATTTGTTTATATATAGCACTAAATTATAGTCCATCTTAAAGAATTCCTAAGATAAGAGGTAATATGATCTAGTTCATTTAATTTTTGGCACTGGTTATGGCTTTATTTTATATCTTTTAGTACTTATGTTTTTAATAATGTTAAGTTAGTATCTAAATGTTTTAAAAAAAATCAGTTTTTGGTACATTTGAGACATTTTTTTTAAAATTTAGGTCAACTAAATTATAAATTATTAAAAGGTAAATTTGACATGTTATGTCCTTAAAAAGGGTCTTAGGATACCAAAAAACGGTATTTTAAATTAAAAAAAAAAAACATGATACTAAAAGACGATTTCACTATAACACATAGTACTAATTAAATTGAAATTGCCCCTAATTTTTATGGAGATAAGAGAAGAATTCTCGATAATAGTGTTAGGAATACGAAAACTTCTGAATTTAAGTGTTAAAATTGTGAATAGAATGATGGACTTGTGAATTTTTGAAATATTTCCAACGTTATTATAATGAATTTACGAAATGGATTAATATACTTGTGAACCGGCATGATATGTGTCAGGAATTAGGCTGAGTTTCGACACTATAGAAGGACCCTTTTATAAATTATTACCAGAAATAGTAGAAAATAGACTAATATAAAAAGTTTAAAAAAGTATAGGTCAATTTTTAGTTATAAAAATTAATAGGTCATAACTTGTCAAATTATGATTCATAATTAAATAAGTTATGCACAAACTTATCAAGTTATGAATCAGACAAGTTATGGATAAAAATCGTGAATTATAGATAATAACTTATCAAGTTATGATTCATAACCAGACAAGTTATTGACAAAAACAGTAAATTAACCTATTTATTAACTTATGTAAACTATTAACCTATTAATTTTAATTCATCTCAAATCTTGACTTATTTTCTTCTTTCTCCTAATTATTAATAGCTTTTCCTTCATTCAAATTTATTAATTGGAATTATCAATCTTGCGTATTAGTTGCAAATTAAGCAATTTCCAACTTCTAAGGAAAAGCCATACATTTCGTGTAATTGGGTCCACATTTCACCATTTCCCTTTCCATAGGCCTATAGGCAGATTCCATTCTTTGTCACATATCCACCTGCGTGATAACGATACTTAACTACCAGGGTGTATAAAAACGACATATATTATAATTATGTATATAATATTTGTGTATGTATAATTGCATATATATATATATATATATATATATATATACGTATGTATGAAAAAAGATCACTTCTCTTTCTCACTCTCTCACACACATATAACTCAAACACATTGTGCTTTCTGTTTGGTCGATTTTATTTTTTTTTTTTTGAAGGATTCTCTAGGGGAAAAATCACTCTCAACAGATTCTCTCACACACAGATGTTTTTCAAAGGCCAAGCAGACCCAAAAGGGGGAAAATTGTGTAGGCCTATCATTAGCTATAGCATCTCCATGACTTTTTAGCCCCTTATTATTGATTGGATGAATAAAAAGAGATACCCCACTTCCTCCATTGTTTGATCTTTCAAGGCATCCCAATATTCATCTTTCATCTTTCCATGGCAACGCGTGTTTCTATAAGTTTCTTGCTTTTCTACAAGGTAATAATAAAAAAATAAAACTAAACTGAAAAAAAAAAAGAGCTCAACTAGCAAGCATTATATATATATATATAGTGGCACATGATATTCTCTTTGGTACATACAATTAAGGTATTCACATGCATGAGCATATATATATATATATATATATGCATATATATATATATATAAGTCCATATATATAGGATTGAAGTGCCTTTTGTAGGTTAGCAAATTCTGGAGTTGAATTATTACATGATGGAGGCCTTATGCCAATTAAAAAGCAAAACCTCAACGTGATGGTTTATTCCCTTACAAGCTTGGAACTTTCCACGGTAAGAATATATAGTTACCCATAATGTATGATTTTAAAAAGTTAAATCCAAACAAAATTACATCAAAATGCAAAATTGAGAAAATCTAATACAAATCTGACGATAAAAATAAGGCCTTATCAAGTCTATGGTAAAATTCTCTAAAAACTTAGCTAGAAAGTTTTTTATGTTTTTTATTATTATTCTTATTATTATTTACAAGAGCTTGACTAGAAACTAGAAAGTTGTTTCATGTATATATGATGCTCCAAAGCACTAAAATTTATGGATATATCTGGTAAAGCAGCCCTACAGCTTATAACTCTTTCTTATAGGTTTATTGAAGAGGGTTACTAAATTCCGCAAGCAGAGTTCTTCAAAAAGGAATATCACCACCTCAAAAGAAATCGAAAAACAAAATGCAAATATTTCCGTATCATCATCATCATCATCATCATTATCATTATTATTATTATTATTATTATTATTATTATTGCTAAGTAGAATCATTAATTAATTGCACTCTTGGAATTATTACATAATAAAGGGATTTTTTTCCCCATATTCACTCTTCTCCCTGGGTTTTTTTTTTTTTTTTTTTTTTTTTTTTTTCTCTCTCTTTTTCCTTCCTTTGTTTTTGGTGTATTTGGATGCATGATTTAGGCTGGTTTCACCGTTCACGATAAAAATCTTCTGGTTTAGCACACAGGGCGTGAATTTGTTGCCAAGCAAGATCAAAATTGCTCAGATTGTTGTTTAGAAGGCAGTAGAGCAAAAGAGAGAGAATGAAACTAACGATTAAGGTAATATTTTTCTCTCAGTGTACTTCAACTTTAGGGTTCATAATTTTAATTTGCAACGATGCATATAGATATAGGGATAGTTTGCATATATACCACAAACAAATACAGAAACACAGGTAGATACAAATACGTAGTATATATTTATTTATTTATTTATATACGTCTACATAGTTTTTACACGAATAAATTACTAATCTACTTGTTTTACTACATGGCACCACCACAATACATGAATTAACAACTCTTGCCGTTTGTGCATAGAAATTTTGTTTCCTTTCACATGTTCTTTTTGTAATGCTTCCAAAGATCATGAATCTCCCCTTGCATTATCAAAACATTGTGTTTAAATCAAACAAGAGGAGCTTAACATTGGACAAAATATATATATAGTAGCCGATATCGGATCATTGCAAACACCAAAATCGACTGAGATCAGGTACTCCGACACCGACACCGCCCTCGTGGGGCGGTGGAAGGCTGTGGTTCTTCCATTGTGAGAAGCCGAGAAGTACCAAAATGAACCACATTTGCACAAGTCTTGCCCCTACAAGGCAAGCTCTCTCACGCAGAATCTGGCATGAGGTCGGCTCCAACATAAATAAATGAAAGAAAAAGGAAAATGAAAGGATTTTTAGGCCGTGTTTGTTTAGGATTTGATGCAACTAGCTAGGTGTGTTCATGTCTATGATTATGAACATCAGAAAACCCATGTTTATGTTTGGAGATGAGGATTAGAAAGGTACTTTAGGAATTTAAAACATTTTTCCCTGCTTGTTTCAAGCCAACATATCATAGTAACATTGAAACAATTACTACAACATAAAATAATAATGATAATAATAACAATATTAATGAATTATGTAATTTTTCTAGTCAATTATTTGTGCCTTAATTCGAAGGACACGGAAACAGGTTAGACCAAGTAAAGAAATGAGATTTGTATGGTAGGATGTTAAAAAGACCTTATTGGTAAATATATATATATATATATATATATATATAAACCTGCCAAATCTATATCAAGTCCATTAGTTTTGCCTATTTTTTATTTTAATATAATTTTAATTAGGTTTAAAACGGTCAGTAAAAAGCTTTGTTTAGAAGACAATTTTTTTTTTTTTTTTTTTTTTTTTTTTTTAGTATTATTACAGCACTGTACTCCTTCACCTTGAGGAAAAGTACCTACGTTGATCTGTCGACAGAGGGTACTTTAGTAATTTAAAAGTGAATAAAGTCCCCTCGCTGCAATGAGATGGCGTTCTAGGAGTGGTACAGTACATGTAAAAGGAAAACAGGGTTTTCCATTGCTGACACAAACCTTGAAAAGCATGCCCCATTATTAGTCTAGGGAGGGATCTTCCAAATTCATTGGAGAATCTATTCGCTGTTCATTACGCAGTTTCCTCTGCAACGGAGAGTTTTAGAGAGAGAGAGAGAGAGAGAGAGAGAGAGAGAGCAACCAAATTGCACTTTTCATTTGGTGATTATAGTAAAGGCTGTCAAAGCTGAGATTCTGAGAAAAACAATGCTCCCACAATCCCTTTGGTCAATCTTCTGTTGGGTTTCTTGCGTTTCCCCAATTCATTCACACAGATAGGTATTTATGTCCCAAAAAAAAAAAAAAAAAAAAAAAAAAATCCAAGTTCCATGGTTCTCTGGTTCTCTCTTTTATGAGTTTTGTTTTGTGTTGTCTTGCTTTTATTAAACATGGGTTTTCCATTTTTGGTTTTCCCTTCAATAAGATGATGACTTTTTTTTTTTTGTTTCTTTGTTTCTCACTTTTCAGTGATGGGTAATGCTAGCGGTGGAAATGATGGAGAAGGTCCTTCTGGGACTAAAAAGTTAGAAGGAAATTATGGAGGGGTATATTTAGAAACGTCACCATCAGATCATGGTGTGTTTTCAGAACCCATGGAAGCTCACCCTCCTCCTAACAGTCCTAGGTCATACCAGTCAAATCTCTTATTTGCTCATCATGTGAGTTTTTCTTTAGAATCCACTTGTTGGATGTTTCAGTCAGATTTTCTTATTTGACTTAAAGAGTGTTTAGCAGAAATGGGATTTTCATTTTGGAAAATTGTGACTAGTCACTTTGGAAATTGGCATGATGTTCAAAGGAAAAAAGGACAATCCTTGAAAGTGTAATACCATTTCCATTGCATTTGTATGCTTCTCTCAAAAAAGCTATTATTATTCACTTTATTGTAATTCTATCTTCAGGACCTTAGAGTACCTCTTCAAAGACATGAAGGGCTAATCCAATCCCTTCAACACTCAATGAGCAATCGTGTTATGTCGAATAATATGCATTCGAGTTGGGTAAAGCTCTCTTGGGATAATGGTGGCAAGCAAGTTGCTGTCACCGGATCATGGGACAACTGGGAAACTAGGTATATCTGCTAACTCTTTCAAGTGTTTTCACATTTTAAGTTCCCGACTCCTGTAATTTTCGCTGCTTGGCGCTGTAATTTGATATTGAAAGTGCATCGATCTTTCAGAGAGCTCTTGCAGCGCACGGGTAATGGCGGTTTCTATATCATAAAGTTGCTTCCGCCCGGTGAATACCGGTACCTATTTATAGTAGATGGCTATTTGAGGTGTGCCCCTGACTTGCCATGGATCTGTGATGGTTCAGGGAATGCTTACAATGTTTTGGATTTGCAGGTAAATTTTGTTACTTTTATTGTGTTCAATTGTTCATCACTCGTGTATAATAGCAGCTTGTTTTCTTCAATTGCCCTATCATCTCTTTTTTATCCTCACTTGACTATTTGCATAATCAAAATTTAAAAATAAAAATAAAATACAAAAAATTTGGAGCCCAGAGTATAACAGCGATTTAAAACGGGCTATTTGAGGTTTTACTAAGCTGTCTCTCTCCTAAACTCATTATTTGCGTAAGTTTCTCTCTTTTCTTTTAATATAATACATATCAAGTACAATATACAAGATACTTCTTGAGACATACACATTGTATCTCTGTTATTCTGATAATCTCTTTTTTAAGTTATAGTAAGCATATTGAAAAACTAATAGCTTATATTTATGTGGTTGGATTATCATAACAACGCAGATTTCATGAAACAGGTTTTCCTTGTGAAACTGGTTTTAGTACATACGGAGCACTATTTCTTTCAGTATCATTTTCGATTCATCTTTTCCTGGTAGTTTTGCTTGCGTATCAGCACTTCGTTAGCAATTAACTTGAGAGAACCTGAAGTTCAAATTTATCTGTAGGCAATAATGGACTGCCTTTGAGTGTTTTATAGTCAATTAAAATTATGTTTTATGATATTTTTATGAATTTTCTTTAATTTTATGATTTTTCTTTTTCATTTGAGGCTTACGTCTCAATCCGCCTCAATGCTTACGCCTTGCCTCGATTAGACAAAATGCTTAACCTTGCATTGGACATATATAGCAGATAGCTCATAACACATCCCATTATCAACATATCTGAGAGATCAATGCTGATTGAGTTTGAAAGTTTATGTAACTGGACCTAATTCCACAGATTCTTTTGGGCCTTTAACCTTCTACTGAAGGAGAAGGATGAAGGACTTTAATACCTTACTTTCCAACTTCCAGTGTCAATGAAAAAATGTCTATATAAACCTGTCAATCATAAACTTTACATTATTCAAAAGGTTTACACATATTGTAAGGTGTTGTACTGCAGCATTGTATACATATCATCTTTGCTAGTCATTGTTGTGTTCAATTCATGACATAGCTACATGGGGTTTGTTTGTTATGCAGAAATATGATTCAGAATTGCCTGAAAGCCTATGGGATTTCGAATCTCCATCATCCCCTCCTTCGAGCTACGACAACAAGTACTTAAATGAAGATGATTTTAGTAAGCCGCCACCGGAAACGCCACCTCAACTACAAGCTTCAATTCTTAATGAACCACCATACTCCAATGATGCTCAACCTCAGCCTTTGACACAATCTCAACGCTCAGAGTTGAACCATTTGTATATTCAGGACCATATCGAAGGTCAGTTCGTAGCACTTGCCTCTACTCGTAGGTTTCGCCAAAAATATGTAACAATGGTGTTGTACAAGCCCATTAGAAGAACAAACTAAACTTGGTTTTCCTTATCTTTATTGTGGGAGCCAAAGGTGATAATGATATTCAAGAAGGTTGGTTGTGAATTTAAAGCTAAAAAAAAAAAAAATAAAGCTGTTATTTATAACTAGTAGTAGGAATTTTTCGCTATATAAGCATTAATGCAACCCTTATTCATAAGATCTGCAACACCATTCATTTTCTAGTGAGAAGCTTATGGTAGAGAAGTCCCTTTTTCCTACTTATCTGAATCTATATTAACTAGATTGTTTGGCTCATCTAATGACAAAAAAAAAAAAAAAAAAAAAAAAAAAAAAAAATAATAACTAAACTCCTAACAGCTTAAGCTTTTGAGATAGATGATTAAAATAACATGATGTCAAAGCAGCAGATCTTGAGTTCAATCCACTTATTTTCAATTTCGCAACCAATTAACGTGTGAGCATATTATCATTTGCATTTGCATTTGTATTCACCCCCTCTTTTGAAGGGCTCATCCTGGATACTTTGTTTGGGCTAGACCAGCAAGTAAAGGGGAAGTATAACAATATATAATCCTATTGTTGATCTCATTCCTTTCCATTGACTCATCTTAATACTTAGTTTGATGTAGCCCACGCATGAAGGAGAATTATATTAACAAAAAGATATTTATTAAGAATAAGAGGTAAAAGTCTAGACTCATACACTTTTAAGAATAAATTATCTATTTTTTCAATAATAATACTACTGTAAATCTACTCCCTAACAACTTTAAGTTTTCGGATGAATTGATAATTATTAACAAGTAAATTCCAATAATATCTACCTTTCTTATCCCTTCTACTATCCTCATATCCATTTATGATCAAACTATAGCTGTTAAATCACATACCAGAAAAAAGTAGACTGGAATCAAGTATGATTCATATACATATGAGAGAGAGAAACTGATACAAAGATATCTGAGACAAATGTGTAAGGGGGAAAAAGGAAAAGAAAAAGCCATTTGAGAGATCAAATGGTGGCAATTAAGGTGGTTATTACTGGATATGTTCAAGTAAATAACTCATTGCTAGTTCTGCTCTTTTCTTCATGCCTCGGTTGGAACCAAACCAAATCATCGAACTGGTACTTTAATCCAACCATTTGCAAAGGCAATGGCTAAGATCACAAAAGGAGTTGACATCCCAAATATAATTATGTAAGGAAGTGGGGTTTTCATTGGATTCTCCCCTTCCCTTTCTCCTGCCGTTTGCCAATACCTGCAATTGGCCAAAAACCAACTTTGCATAAATGACAAAATCTTGAACAAGTACGCACATATTTACACAAATGATTTACTATTTACACACATATATGTGCATGGATTTTCAATAGTTATGTTATGTTTCTGTAGGTAGTTTTTATCAAATATAAAAATTTAATAATATACCGTGATAAGAATCTAATTTTATTAATTTTTATAATTTTTTTAGTCAACAATTCAATTTATTATAGCGGTCAAATCATTATCTTTCAGTTAAAATAATTTGTTTGTTTCTTTTATTTTTATTTTATGCTTTCTTTCTTAAAATCATATATTTTCAACGTCAGTCATCAAAATACTTTTTTCTTTTAATTTTTTTCCACTACAATAATTTTTCTCAAATGCCCTTTACTTAAAATATTATCCTTCAATATACTTTGTTTAACATGTAATTTATACCATATGTTTTCTTTTCTACCCTCCTATTTTATTTCTTTACACTTACTCTTTACTAATTTGTACGAAAAGCTTTACTTCCTCTTAAAGTTTGGTGAATTTCAATAAACAACAATTAAAGCAAATACAAATTTAATTATTTTTTTTATTAATAGAAAACACAAAACAGTTTGTGTTTTATTTTTAAAAGCTTCGTTTTCTTTTTAATTCATTATCTATAGTTTATTTTACCAATTTAAATTTAAATTTAAAATTTTATTATAATACAATCATATTTATTTTTTTAATTATAGTAAAAATTTTCATATAAAATTATATTTTAACTTAAATTAAAAATTAAAATCAATGAACTAAACAAAACAGGCTTTTTAATAAAAAAAAAATGTTAAAATAGAACAAATCAAACTAGCTAAACCAATGTTAGCCACCGGCAAATATGTAAGAAACTGATAACCAAATTGGAAGGCTAAGCGCCTAGCTTACTGTTCTGGCTCTTCTTCTCTAGTTATAAATTTCTTCTTCCCTCCTTTCTTGATTTCTCCATCTCCACCACCTAAAACCATTAAAACCAACACCAATTCAGAATGACAATCTCAACCTCACTTGGCCCAAACTTTAAAGCAAATCCCAAATTGTAAAAATGCAAAATTGGTTATTTAAACAAAAGCCAAAGTACCTCTAAATTTGAATGGAAATCATGTCAACATGACTACATATACATTATTACCTAGTTGGGCATGAATTTTGAAGCAACTCTTTACTGATCTCCTCTTTGGTGAAATGGTCGAGTGAGAAAGAGGAGGAAGGAGAGAGAAGCGAGATGGGAGTGGGAATTTGGTGGTGGGAGAAGAATAGAGACCCAACCTGGCTGCCATTTTTATGGGATCTGAAGTCTCTATTTACCCATTACTTGACCCATCAAATATATGCAGGTTGTTTTGGATATATGGGTGTGGTGGAGGACTGGAGTAGAGTAGCTGGTTTTTGATCTTTTGGATACCAACCTTATCCATTCAGCTCATGACAAATATGCCCCCAAGACCCTTTTCCTCTTTGATATTTTGTGAGGATTAGGAACAGAAATTCATTTTTTTAGCAACTTCAACACAAAGAACTGTTTTTTTTTTTTTTTTTTTTTTTTTTTTCTCTCACTACTAATAAAAAAATATATCATTTTTAACCGTTTGATTAACTTTTTAACCGTACCATTTGTGAGTGTCATTAACAATTTACAGTGTGTGAAGTTGAAATGATACCTACAATAGATGACGTTGAATTGGTGTCTACGGTCTGACAAGTGGGACGGTCCCACCATCCTATTACAGAAAAGTAAAAATGTAACATAATGTTTATTTAATATAATACAAATATTATTTAAAATAACATGATTTATTTAACGCAGCACGAATATTAAAAAGACCTAACATCAAACAATTCAACTATCTCAGATTATTATTGTATTTTGATTTAAGATACGTTTAATTTATAGATTATAATCATTTTATTAGAATTATTTTTAATTTATGTATATTTTTTATGAGAAAAAATACTATAAATAAATTATAATTTAAATTATGATTTGAATCCTCCGTAACTTTAGTACATATAAATCACCTACCTGACAAAATCCTACAACATTCAATCAGCCCGCGACACTTATTGATGGACTTAATCTTGGATGGACCGTAGCCTTCTCCTAAAATATTATGTGGCCTAAAATTGTAAACGGGTAGATATAAGTGTCTATTTGGTTCACTAATATGAATTGTGTTGATTTAAATTTTTTAATTTGAACACAAAAATCTGAATAATGTATTTTAAACAATAGTTTGACTAGTGATTGGTTATGCATTTAAAGTTTTAATTCAAACATAAAATATAATCTAAATTAAAGTTTGTATTGGAAACAATTTTAATTGGATAGCAAATTTTTTAGTTCCTATTTTTTTAATGATTATAAGAAAAAAAAAAAAATGGAGAGAAGCGAATATATGAGCTAGAGAATAGAGTGGAAACATTGTACAATATTGGTTTCAATTGCAGAACTAGGGCGGGAATTAGGCTGCTCATTCAATTCCCATTAAACACCTTGCAAACGCAGATTTGATTTGCGAGGCCGCTCGGAATAGGATACAATAAATAGATGCATATATTGTATATATAATTTTTTTAGGGCCTATTCTTTTTAATTACTAGTAGTTATTGTTATTTTAATTGTCAGATTATGTTTTTAATGATCTAATCTGTAATTAGAGCAATTTTATGTCACACTCTCTAAATTTTTAACATGGACACTTACAAATCAAAGTATAAAAATTTCAATCTAACAATAAAGGGCCTGTTTAGTTTAGGAGTTTGAACATTATGTTTTAAAAAATTTTGCTAAAGTATTTTTTTCCACAAAGTCTTGAATGCTGATTCAAATTATCTAGTTTGAACCCATAAACTAAAAAGCTCTAAAACAATAAAAACTACTGAAAATTAAAAGAATAATTGGCGCAAATAGTCTCTTAACTTTAATTATAATGACATTATTGTCTCTGAACTTTTAATTTTGACTAATTAGTCCATCAACTTTGATTTTTGACAGCCTTAGTCTTTGATCAACTGAAATTTGATAAAGATAATCACATTCTTATTATATAATAATTAAAAATTTTATATAAATAGTTAATGTGTCTGTAAAATGTTTCAGTTTTCAATAATTAAAAATTTATATAAATAGTTACTGTGTGTGTAAAATGTTACAGTTTTCAACATGTTTTAGCAATAATAAAGACAAAATTTTACATATAATTAATTGCCTTCATGGATTTGAGTTTTTAAAGAGTTTTTTATTTTTCGATAGCTTTTTACTATAGCGGAAAAATTAAATGTGATATTTTCTGAGAGCTTTTCACTGTAAAAATTTAGAACTGAAAACTCAAATCGGTGAAATGAACAAGGCGAATGTAATTCTTGTTTAAAATTTTAAGTTCTTAAGCTTTAGACACATTATCAGTGTTAAATTCAGAAATTATTCGTCCTAAAACTAATAAAAAATTAAAATTGAGGAACTAATAAGTCAAAATTATAAGTTCATGAACTAAAATATTACTATATTCAAAATTAAAGGACTATTTGTGTCGATTATTCTAATTTAAAAGACAAATCATACCGAAGAAGCTTCCAAATTTATTCGGAAGATTACGGTAAAAAGTAAAAATAAAAAAGACGACTTTGATTAAAGCTAAAGTTGACAAAAAAAAAAAAAAAAAAAATTGTCATCAATAGGTTGTAGGTAGGTCAATATGACCAACTTACTTTCAGGCCAACCTTCGTCATAATTAATGCAAACTGCCATGCACCAATGCTTTGAAAGTTTCTAAGGTACACAGTGCACAGGCAAAAAAAAAAAAAAAAAAAAAAAAAAAAAAAAAAAAGAAGAAGGAAAAATGTGTTGTTTTATTGTCCAAAGTCCAAACTGAAGATTGGAATTTGTACGTTCAAACTCGAGCTTAAAAAGTTTAACAAATGAGTTGTTCTTTTATAGTGTAATTTAAATGTAATTTTTAAATTAAATTTGAGTTATAATTTAAGTTTAAGTTAAAATTTTAATAAAATTGAGTAAAATTAAATAAAGTTAAAACTTAAAAGAACGTGAACTTAAATAAAATTTAAATTTAAATTGTTTTTTATTTTATTTTTTGAATAAAAAAACATGTCCAAAAATTTTTAAATTTTGAAATGTATCGTATTCTATCACATAGAAAGCTAAAGCATGAATTATTTAAGGACCGCCTCAACAAAAAGAATTATTTAAGGACTAAGGTTTATTTTGTCTCGTTATAAGTCTCTTAGTTAAAAAAAAAATTATATTTTTTTACAATTTAAGTTATAATTTAATTTTTATTATTATACTATTTTTTTTTATAAAAATACAAATTTAATTATTTTATTATAATAATTTTCTCTCACATACACAAACTTGAGTTGTAAAATAAACATAGTTTAAATTTTTTTAGAGCCCTTTTTTGAATTTATTGTTTTTTTAACACACTATAAGATTCTTCAACGACACCCTGTATCATATGGTTTCATAACAACATTGATTGCAACTGCTCAATTTTTAAACCAGACAATGATAATGAGCTTATTATTTAGACACACTCTTCTAATTTAAACAGTTAGGTTAGTTAGAATTTCCCTTAATAATATGCATGCATTCTTCTATATATCGAATATATTTATGAGCATTAGCAAAAAAATAAATAAATAAATTAATTAATTAAAAAAAAAATTATGAGCACACATCCATGAGGCTTTTTGAATGCCTTCATTCATTGTGCATTGGATGTTTTATCTTTTTTTTTTTTTTTTTTTTTTTTTTTTTTTGGTTTTAGGATACCTTCTTTAGAGTTAAACAAGTATGTCTTTAATCTGCCGTCCATTTATTTGGTAAAGGCATTAATAAAAGCAGATAAAACTAACCAGACGGTAGATTAAAAACTTGTTTTTTTTTTTTTTTTTTAAAAAAAAACATAAATAAAGTATAGTTTTTTTTTTTTTTATGATTTGATAAACATTAAAAAATAATAGTAATCACCAAAATTCCAATTCTTATGAGAAAATCCATCCATTTTATTATGAGTTTTTCTAATTGTCCATCTTATTAGTAGTTTTAGTTTTAATGGTTAAAATTAATCAATATCATATTAAATTAAAAAATATACATAATAAAAAAATTTAAATACATATCTAACAGATAAAAAGTAAAAAATTATTCCTAATTATTTTTTACATAGACTATTAAAGGAAATAAGAAAACTATTCCCAGTCTGACAATAAAACATAAAAACAGATATATTTATTCATTTATTTTTTTTTTTAAACCAGTTGATGTAATCCAAATACAAAGTGAAAAACACATGCCACGCCAGGAGATGATTGAGGGATACTCCTCGATAGTCGTGCATTAAAAAGACCATTTTGCCCCTGAAGTTGATAGTCCACTTTCGCCACAAATCCGAATTCCAATTGGCTAAGCTTCAAGTTAGATATATATTAGAGTTCCACCAGATCACAACCCCACTTCCGTAGTTAAAACTTAAAAGCAGCAGTCGCTTGAAGTTTCCGACTTCTCAGATTGGAACCCACGAACGAAACAAGCCAACTTGCAAATACAGGACATTTTTCCCAAGCTTTTAAAAGTCTTCTTTTTCTTTCTATTGGAAATTTCCGTCTCTTTATTGCTAAGCCAATACTAAATACCTATTCTAATTCTATTCTGTTTTATTTATTTATTTTTTTTCCTCTCCAAAGTCGGTCAACCTTATAATCCACGCCATTGATCTCAACAAAGAAGAAGACCTTCAATTCGTTAACAAATCTTGATCTTTTTTGCTTGTGCCAAACTTCAACTTGAACAAGTTCTGATGCTTCAATCTCAGCTTGGAGGCTCTTATGGAGGTTTTTGACACTTGTCCCTTTACTTTTTCCGTCTATTCTCAACTGGGTTTCTTCAGTTTTTGTTGTTTTGAAGGCCTTTTATTCTAACCAAATTTAGCCATAGATACATGCCTTAGGAGTAGTGAAAAGGGTTTTGTTTTTCCTTTTTTTTTTTTTTTGTTTATTTTTGTTTGATTCCTATATTGGTTTAGTTCTATGGCTACTATGAAGAAACCCCGTATGAAAGATGCGGCAGCACTTCGCCGTTTTCTTTCAGTAGTTTCAGTCACTTTGTTAGGGGTTTTTCTGCTGATTTTTGTCCTGGGAACAAATTCAAGATCCAAGTTTTTTCTTTCGGATGAATTAGGTGACGATTTGAGCTATAGTTATAATTACTCATACATTAACAATAAACTTAGCCTTCCAAAGCAAAGTGAATTGTCCATTCAATTGGAGAAGCTAAACCAGATGCCCCCTAGGAATAGAGATCTATATCCAAGGTTGTCCTTAGATCATATTACAATTGTTCTTTATGTACACAATCGGCCACAATATCTCAAAGCAGTTGTTGAGAGCTTGTCGCATGTTGTGGGAATAAGTGAAACTTTGCTCATAGTTAGCCATGATGGGTATTTTGAAGAGATGAATAAGATTGTTGAGAACATCAGATTTTGCCAAGTGAAGCAGATTTTTGCTTCTTACTCTCCTCATCTGTTTCCCAATAGCTTTCCGGGGATCTCGGTTGGGGATTGTAAGGATAAGGAGGATGGGGCAAAGAAACATTGTCAGGGGTCGCCAGATCAGTATGGAAACCATAGGTCGCCGAAGATCGTATCGCTGAAGCATCATTGGTGGTGGATGATGAACACCGTGTGGGATGGATTGCAGGAGACACGAGACCACTCGGGTCATGTTCTTTTCATAGAGGAAGATCACTATATTTATCCCAACGCATATCGGAACTTGCAGAGGCTTATAACACTGAAGCCTCAAAAATGCCCTAATTGCTATGCTGTGAATTTAGCACCTTGTGATGTGAATTCGAGAGGAGAGGGGTGGGATTGTTTGATTGCCGAGAGAGTGGGAAACGTTGGCTATGCTTTTAACCGGACTGTTTGGAGAAAAATCCACAAGAAGGCAGGAGAATTCTGTTACTTTGATGATTACAATTGGGATATAACAATGTGGACAAAGGTCTATCCCTCATTTGGTGGGCCTGTTTACACGCTGCGAGGGCCTAGAACAAGTGCAGTTCACTTTGGCAAGTGCGGTTTGCATCAGGGCCAGGGGGATAAAAATGCTTGCGTTGACAACGGTGTGGTACGTTTTGAAGTGGATAATCTAGACAAGGTTGCCAACATCAAACCGGAATGGGATGTGCGATTCACAGAGCACCAGTCAGGTTATAAAGCTGGATTCAAGGGTTGGGGAGGTTGGGGAGATGAAAGGGACAGACAATTGTGCTTGAATTTCGCTCGCATGTATCACCTTAAAGACATTGCTTCTTCATCATGAAAAGTTGAGACAACAGTTTTTGCTATTATGTCATATAGCTGCCATAAGTGATGAGCCGTAGATTAGTTTGCTGGATATTTAAACATAACACGTTAAGCTTTGATTTACTTGTAATGTTTCTTACATTTTTTCTTCAAAATATAAGCTCAAAGAAAGCAGAATTATCTTACTCGGAGGCTACTTATGTCGTTTTGATATCTCCTCTGGCAACATCCGATTAAAAAACTTAAGATACGACAACCACATTGATTGAAATTTTGGTTTTCTGTTATATTCTAGTTTTTTGTTTAATTTTTCTTTGCAATGTTTATCTGCTTTGTAATATATTTGGATCTGCGTTTATGGGCGTGCTTGTGCACTCATTCAAGTACAGGATTGGATTGCTTTTGTTATTTGTTGACGGATGTGGAAAATGTTTGAATGTCTCTTGGAAGTCATCTTGTGAGCAGGATTAAGATTGCTTAAAATTTGATAGATTTTATGAATTTTCACGCATTTCACGTGCAATCAACACTAAAGATACTGAATTATATGAGTTTATTGAGAATTATGGTTTAAGAGAATCTGTTCACCTTCTAAACAACCACCTGTCTTTCTCATCTTTGTTTTCATGATATATTACACTTCATATGCTGAGTCTAATGTTATTAATCATGAATTATGGTCACAACTCACAAGAAAGTGAAGCATCAAGGACTGAAGTTTTGTGGAATTTTTTTTTTCTTACTGTTTTTTAAAGCTTTTTAGTGCTTATAAAAGTTAGTTATCTTCTAATATGGGAGTTTTCTTCACTGATAAAACAAGTTTCTACAAAAAAATAAAAATAATAAATAAATAGAAGAGCCAGGAGAAGATTTATTCAATTTTTATAGAGGAATCGGCGATTGAGATTCTCACTCGTGGAATATGTAAATAAAACTCCACTAATAATACACTAACAATAAAAAGAGCAAAAAACTCCCCCCAAAACTCTAAATTCCAAATATTTAATAAAACCAACACAAACAAAGTAGTCTAAGCTCCATGATATTCATCTCAGGTGGTACGTGGATGGCCTGCCAATTCGCGTTTTCCGAAACTACGAGAAGGGGGGGATTGCATACCCCAACAGACAAAGGCATGAGAGTCTACTCCAGCTTGTGGAATGCTGATAACTGGGCAACCAGAGGCTGCAAGTTCGATGGAGCGGCCAGCATCATAAAATGTGCCTCTGGCTCCCCAGGAAACTGGTGGAACAACCCTGTTTACAGCCAGCTGAGCAGTGCCAAGTTGGGTCAGCTAAACTGGGTCAGAAGTAACTACATGATTTATGACTATTGCAAGGATACTAAGAGGTTCAATGGCCAGATTCCTCCCGAGGGCTTTAAACGACAGTTCTGAGGTGAAGAGAAGATGTGTTTGAAATGGGAATGTGATGTTGTTCTTGATGAGATGAATGATTATGTTGCTCCCGACTTTTCATTTTTTTTTTCTTTTTGCCTTTTTTTTTTTTTTTTTAACTACTTATGATTCATGACTGAAAATAATTTGTCTTGTGATTCAACTTTCTTTTTTTTTTTTTTTTTTTTTTTTTTTTTTTTTTTATGATTGAGAGTACTTTCATCCCCTAAAGAAAAAATTCGAACCGATTCATTGAGATTGATCTAATTCTCGTATTCAGTTTCTTTGATGGAATGAACAACTCTTTTTTTGTTTTTAGAATGGGGGGATATCAATAATTTTTTTTTTTTGAAAAATACACCCTATCTAACAAGAACTTGGTCTAAATTTGAAACAAACTTATGCCTCTCGATTTTTCCTTTTATTCTTAATTAATATCATTTTTAATCAAATAATTATATTAGAGAGCAAAAAATAAAAATCTAAACTTATACGCTCTAACTTCAGCGATTCCAAAACAACGATCAGTCATCTTATAGATGACATTAGTCCACTGAAACGACAATAATTATAAAAACGACAGCATATGATACACCAAAAATTCGTAAACAACTATTCCGCGTATTACAGACTTTTGGAGGAACGACAATAAAGTAAAAACAACGATAGTCTAGAAACGACATCGCTAACAACGACAATAAACTTTATAAAACGACGACATTCTAAACCAACAAAATATAAAATATAACCGTTAACAAAGGACAAAAAAAAAAAAAAAAAAAAAAAAAAAAAAAAGAGGAAAAACGGCAATACTCCAGTAATGCGGACGCAGAAATAGTCGAAGAGCGACAAAATATATGAAAAACGACAAAAAGAACACTATTTTACTAAGAATGAATTGGAAACAAATGACAGTCTGTAAAACAATAGAACGACAATTGAGCAAAAAATGACAATCTCTAAAATAATAATAGATTAAGGTGAAGTATGTTTTGAGAGTTTTATTTGATTTAAAATCATAATTTTTATTTTATTACGGTATTTTTTTCTCATAAAAAATTTAAATTTTAAAAATTAAAATTATAAATTATAATTTTAAACTCATGAATCAATCGTCACATAAATTTCCAATGTCAAGTTAACACAACGCCAAGTGTAGAAACAAAAATTTCAAACACGCATGAGATAAGTCAAAGCACCATTTTTGTTTTTTTTCTTCCTCGACTGATATTACGAACTCGTTTGTGTTGTCTCCCTCACGTCTCATACATAAGTAACTTTAAGAAACGATGCTCCATCAAAAGACGACAATGAAATAAGAATGGATAATAACATCTCATACGAAGGACACACAAAGATAACAAACGAAAAAAATCATCAAACAACAACATCATCCAATAAACAATAATTAACTAAAAACGACAACATCCTAGAATGAAAATATCTAAATCAAACGACAAAATCTGAAAGATACAATACCTGCCGATATTGTCATGTTTTTTTACCTTTAAAAAAAATGACAACAATAAGCTAAAGCGTCGATTCACGGGAAAAATATATATGTATATAATTATTAGTGGAGTTTTGTATTATTGAGATTCTCACTCGTGGAATATCTGGGAGTAAAGTTTTGTATTATTACGACTTAAAATTTATGGTCATTTTCAGTTTACTTTTTAAATTTTAAAAATTTTCAATTTATTTTTTTGAATTTTGTATTATTTTCATTTAATTCTTTATGTTATAATTTTTATTAAAAACAGATAAAAAAAAATAACGTTGTCACGTGATCTTTTTGTTTAGATTTTTATTAAAAAAACAGATAAAAACCACATAATCACACTTAATCCCTTCTTTTTTTGTCTAATTTTAACATAAATTACATCAAAAGGGGTTAAATAAGAATAATTCAAAGTTCAAAAGATGAAGTGAGGTTTTTAAAATTCAGGAGCAAACTGAGAATGACGTTCAGAGCACCCTTGAGAATAATCCCAAAGTTTTTAATACAATTCGACGTTTTATTTAGAATAAAAGTTTATCATTGACTTCTTATATCAAAGGTTTATTTACTTTCATAAGATTATTTTTTTTTTTAGAATTCTTTCATAAGATTGTATGGTTATTAGCGAAGATATTAATGATCCAATCCTTATGTATATGAAATATGATTAATTTCAAAAATTCCTCTTGAACTATAATCTTTCTAACACTTTGCCCTATAAATTTCAAAACGTAACATTCAATCCTCCCGAACTTTGTTCCGTTAACAATTTTGTCCTCTCCGTTACTCTGAGTGATGAAATTCGTCACGTGTCTATTATTTAGTGAGATTTGAAAGTGAAATTACGCTTATACCCATTTTCGTCCCATCTTGGTTTAAAATAATTATTCTTCTATGTTTCATATATCAATAGAGATCACCATAATCGTTCTCAAAAATCAGTTTTCCTTTTCTGACTTCATTCATCATCTGAATAAGTCTCTGAAAGGATTATGTTATTCTATTTTTCTTCATCCTTCCTTAACTACTTTTTTTAAAAAAAAATTTATAGGGTTATGAGATGCTTTAGTTTTTCTTTAGATAGGATATAAGGTTGGATGATCTAGAAACCCGCAATTTTGTCCTTGTTGACAGATGTGGATTTGGTGCTTGTTGTTGGTATTACAGCACTTTAAGAAGCGGGTTTCAAAGTTACTGCCTTGGACTTGAATGCTTATGGAATTCATTCTTCTGATTCGAATAGCATTACAAACCTTACTGATTTTTTTTTTTGAAAATCTTGCTGAGAGAGAGAAGGTAGTTGAAAGTGCAATACATGAGTAGGCCATGACAGTTCAAACTTACTGTCAATAGGATTAAATTCACTAATATTGCCCCATGTTGCAGCCATTAGAAGTGATTTACAGAAGAATTTACAATGAAGAAAGATTTTACTTCTCGTACATTTCTTTTTGGGGGAAAACTTAAAACCCTAATCGACTTAGATTAATCCCTTCTTCATTTTCGCATTCGAGTTTTTATTTCCTTTTTTATTTTTACATTTAAGTTTTTTAATTATTTTTTAATAACTTGGACTTTTTGCAGGACATTTAACAATATTACTTTCCTCATATGGGTTAAATAATGGACACGTGATAAATTCTGTTATTTAAAGTAACGGAGGGGGTAAAATTGTTAACGGAACAAAGTTTGGAGGGATTGAATGTTACGTTTTGAAATCTGGAAGGTAAAGTATTACATAATTTTTTAAATTAATCCTATGAAATAATATGCCAAAGATAACATTATCTAAACTAATCGTTCGCAATCAGTAAACAATTTTTATCGCTTCGTTTCATTAGATTGTAACATGGTGCAATGAATTAAATGAATTTAAGTATAGACATTCATGTATTTGGGATACATCATAATGAACCAATGTAAATAGAATTTATTCCGTACTATTCTGATTAATGAATCAATTTCTTCTTATTATTATTATTTTGATAATTGAGTCAATTTCTTATTAATCGTTGGTTTGGAAAATAAGTTTGTAGCGAAATATGGATTTCAAGAATTTTTTATAGAAAAATTTACATCCCATAACGCTATATAACATAATTATGCAATAATCATATTACCTGTTGGCAAACAATTTTTAAGGCCCTGTTCATTTTACCGATTCGAGTTTAGAATTTAAATTTTATTACAGTAAAAAACTCTCAGAAAAAATCATATCTAATTTTTTTACTACAATAAAAAACTCATATAAAATCACATGTTAACTCAAATTAAAAACTCAAATTAGTAAACTAAACGGACCCTTAATATTAACGTCGTTAAATCATCATCCTCTAATCTCAAATATGTACTTAAAGCTTTCTTTAGGCATGAAATGTCTTATTTTGTCGATTTAGGATAAAAACATTTTTTTTCAAAAAATATATATACAAGTATTGGAAAAAAAAAAGTGAAGAAATTAAATGAAATATCACGAACCATCACTATTTTGTAAAAAAAAAAAAAAAAAAACAAAAACTAGTTGTTTAAAGTAGTAAAAACTAATCAATCATTCAAAAAACCATTGATGGAAATAGAGCTAAAAATTCAGGCCTCTCGGCTCGGCCCGGCGGCCTGAAAGGGTAGTTAGGGCTTGTCCGGCCCGACTGTAGTTTTAATTGGGTTAGGCTAGGCCGGCCCTAAATAACTTTATATAAGCCCAGCCCCGCCTTAAGGCCCGATGGGCCTAGGGCCCAGGCTGGCTTGAATCGGCTCGGCCCGGTCCGAGCATGATTTATAAAAATTTAAAAAAAGATAACGAAATTTATAATAAATAGTGATTATTGTAAATTTTAATGGAATAAGACTTTATTTATGTAATTATAACTGTCTCATTAAAAACCTTACCAAGAAAAACCCATTAGGATAAAACCTTGGTAAGAAAAAAAGAGTGCAGTATTATTTTCACAGTTACAATTTATATATACTTAAGAAACAAAAATATCTAATTGCCTGCTACACTACTCTCCGGCATCAGAAACGTCATCGTTAATGTATAAGTTTTGAAATTAATCCATTAAATCTTTGTCTTCGACTGTGTGTTGCATTCGCAAAGAAGCATTTTCCCAATCTTTCAGACATATTAGCACCTTAACCATTTCTGGAGTCAACGAAGTCCTTCTTTCTTCAATTATCCTCTCATCTGTGCTAAAGGCAAATTTTGAAGACACCATTGATACTGGAATAGTCAAGATATCACATGCTAATATTGAAAGTACTGAAAATCTTACACCTTGTAGCCTCCACCATGCCAAAATTTAGAAATTGTCATCATTATCAGCATCATCTATCACCGAGAATTCTGTCTCAAGGTATTTGTTGAGCTCCCTATATTGTGTCATCGTTGGTGTTGATGGTGGTGGCATGACACTCACAGTTTATGATGAACTAGAGCCACCACGATGAGAAGATATAAAATTCCAAAACTTCTTTTTTGAGCGGGCCGGCTAATCTTGTTGCGTTTGTTGAGTTGTCAATGAGGTTAATTATATGACATGCATACCTTTGATGAAGTAAAACTCCACCACTATACGAGTTTATAAGTCCCTCCAACATTGATATCGCCCTTGCATTAGCTGTAGCATTATCTAAGGTGCTAGAGATAATGCGATCTCATATACCAAAATCTTGAATAACACTAACAAGTCTCTCAACAATATTGTCAGCATTATGTGAACAATCAATAAGTCTAAAACCAATAATTCCTTTTTGCATATTCCATTTAGACTCTAAATAATGTGCAACTAGGCTTAAATAATCTTGATTTGCCCTACCACTCCAAATATCAGAGGTTAATGCAATTGAAAATTTTAATGCACCTATTTCAACTATTAATTCAAGACCCATTTTCTCATTGTATGCAATCATATCACTCCTAGTAGTAGTTCTAGAAACTTTTTGAAATTGAGGACAATATGCAAATTGAATATGCGCTTCATAATGTGGGTTATCACCAAGGTTAATAGGTAAATCTAAAGTAGAAATAAATCGACATAAAGATTCCCTAGCAACTTAAGGATTATAGGACCAAGTACTTACCGAACCATCCGGGTTTAATTGAAGTTGAGTTTGTGTAGGCTCCGTCCCGACTTGATGTAGTCTAGCACATATAACTCCTTGATCTCTTAAGTGTCGGGTTCCACTTGTAGAATTTGTGGTCAAAACTTTTTTACAATATATACATGTAGCTAATTTTATTTTCTTACCTCTAGCGCCAATTTTCTCTTATATGGTGAAGTATTTCCAACATTTTGCACGTTGTCTCGCATGTTTTGTTGTCATTGATGATGTTGAACCACTTGAGTCCATCGGCATTTCTGAGGGTTGATTCGGTTGAATATTGATATTTTATGGCATGTCACCTACTTGGTCACCCGCCTCTATTCGTTGAATTGTTGCTTCTTCAATGTCTTGATCATCCATTCCATAGTAGTCAACACCATCAAGACCATACCTATACATATTTGGTTCCATTTTCTATTTCCTACAATAATAATAACAACACTAAAAATTAAATATTAAATATTCACAATAAATTAGATATAAAAAAATTAAAACATTTATAATTCTAAAATTTATCAATACTTTGATTACTTGATATGGATAATGGAATTGTGAATTGAAAATTGAAGTAGAGACTAGAGTAGAGATTAGAGAATCTCCAACTTTTTTTTCGAATAAAAATGAAATAACAAAATTGAGAGAATTAATGTGAGTGAGAATTAAGAGTTGAGAAAAAATTGGAGAATAAGAAGAAAAAAGAGAGAGTGAAAGTTGTGTTGTGTGAAAAAAAATGGGTTAATGGAGGGGGTATTTATAGATAAAATTTAAGAATTTTAGGGGAGAAAAAAAATAAGCAGAGGGCTCTCTGCTTCAGACTCACTACCGCAAGGCAGTGAGTCAGCCCGATGATAATATTACCGTTGGGCCAAAAATAAGTAAACAACCAAGAAAAAAAAGTTTAGGCTTAGCCTTTGGGCTGCAGGCTGCAGCCAGAGCAGACCAACGGTCTGCTGCTCCTTAACCATTCGAGCCCGGGCCGGGCCAGGCCATTCGGGCTGGGCCATTTTAGGCTATTTTCGGGCCGGGCTCAGGCCGCCTGCGAGCATTGAATTACCGCCCAAGCCGACCCTACACTCGGGCCATGCTCGGGCTTGTATGGATTCGGGCCGGGCCGGGCCAGTCCCAGGGCCCACAATAACGGGCTTTGGGCCAGCCCGTCTAGCCCGGTCTAAATTTTCAGCACTATATTGAAATTAGAACGATGACTGCAAATCCTTTCAATACCAAGAAAAAAAAGATTAGTGTTACGAGAATAGTCTAATAGTAAATTTATACCTCACACTATTTTGAAGTGTGTAAAGTTGAAATCGATCTCTAAATTTAAAAAAAAAAAAAACAAAGCATAAAAGAAGATACTATTAACATAGAAAGTATTTCAAAAAAAAAAAAGCAAACAAAATAAAAGAAAAGAGAAGAAAAGCGACAAAAAAAAAGTTCTAAATCTTGTGGAGTAAAGAACTCTCTAACAATTTTGACATTATATAGCTCAAAGGTGATGAGCATAACTAAGATTGTCAATCCAGGTAGCGATACGACGATACGACTCAAAATCCGCATGAAATTAATGGATTTGAGTTTACTATAAATGGGTTTGAGTCATAATCGGATTGACATGATTAACACGATTAATAAATGGGTTAGGTGAGGGTTAACATCTTAAAACGAAGTGATAGGAATTGACACGATTAATTATATATGTCATCTATAATCTAATGATATGTGATACAACATGAAAGTTTATAAGACATATTAAATGCAAATAATGTGAATTTTAATATTTGTAGGTAAAATTCATTTATTTTTCTTAAAAGAAAAAATAAATTGACTAATAAACATGTTAAACATGTTATGGCCATGTTAAATAAGTCATTGTTATATTATTATTTATTTAATATATTAATTTAAATGGGTTATACAGGTTGACACGATTAACACGATTAATAAATATGGTATGTTTGGGTTAACATTTTTGACACGTTTAATAAATATGTCTTGTTTGAATTGATGTTTTCTGACCCGATTAATAAACGGGTTGACACATATACAATCCAATAACACGAATTACCACCCTAAGCATAACAACCTATTTAGAGTTGTTGCATCCTTCTCCGTCAACATTGTCAAACACGATTTCTCATCATCATCTTCAAAGACCCTACCTCCTCCATATTCATATCCTTGACACCCCTTCCACATAAGGGTCGCAATAGCCCCAAGTTTGTGTTTACCCTAGCGACACCCTCCCTGACATTCATATAGGTTTTCCCTCTTTAGATGGCTTGCCACAATTTTTATATATGTTCTAATTTATACCATATATTTTTTTTTGTTCAAATTTATACCATGTTTTGTTATTCTTTGACCAATGAATTTGTATGGTATAAATTTGAAGTTTTAATATCCATGGCATAAATATGAAGCTGAGGTGTTTAGTGGCATTTCTCAAAATTTCTCCTTTTTTTTTTCTACATCTTCAATTTGATTTGTTTTCTTATTTAGTATCTTAAACTTTTATAATTCACATATATTTTTTTAAAAATAATTGTTTTGTTAATGTGTCTTTTCATTAAAAGGGGCATAAAGGTTTATCTTGTGTCTAAAAAAAAGTGTTGATTTTTTTTGAATTATAATAAGGCACTCCAATAAGATCTTCTAAACAGATGGATATCATTTGATAAAGTAAAAAAATATAGGGCTTTTGAATGGAAATCCTCTCAACTTTACGTTTTTGGCAACTTAGTCTCTAAACTTTTAATCTTGATAATTTACCTCTTAAACTTTAAAATTTGTTGTAATGTTGGTTGAATTAAAAACAAAGTAAAAAACTTATATGGTTTCTTCCATGTGGACACGTAATGAGGTTATGTCATGCCCTTAAGCCGGGGTCGATGACGTGGAGGCTCAATTAGGAGTTTAACGAGATTAAAGTAAAATATTAAGGGAATTCCTAAACAAGCCTCCCATTTTATTGAAAAGTACATTCCAAGAAAGAGACTAAAACTCAAGCCTCTAACACTGTTTAGGGCTACACCCACAGGAACTATCCACAAGATCTTCAGTATCGTACATACATGAACATGTAAATAATATTACAGACATCAATCACAGTCTAGAAATTCAAATATTAGAGTTTACAGAATTTACAATTTCTTACATTTATACACCAGGAGGATGAACACAATCATCTCTTAACCGGATAGTAGCAACTCAGCTACTCCACTCCAAGAGTCGCCTGGGAGGGTTAACATTTATAAAATAATAAAACGTGAATGAAAGGCCCAGTAAGATATAATTTGAAATAACTTTATAAATAAGTAAACAAGTAAGTAAATGAATAAGTAAATGAATAAACATAGACATTCAGTTTCAACATAACAACTAGAACCTCACATCCTTTTTCTCAAAGGAAATGTAAGTGAAAATCACAGTATTACAGACATCATCAACTAATTTATACTATGATAAATTACTTACACAACCAAATGCATAAGCCATCACCCCCGGGCCGGGTTTCGGGTCCTACCCCCAAGGATGCACTCTCCACATCCTATCTAGGCCATCACCCGGTTTACCGATTCGCAAGATCTCTTGTCTTAACAAATTATTTATTAAACTTTATGAAACATTTCATTATACTCCCCAGAACTACAACAAGCCATGGGGGTTCAAAATGTTTTTCTTTTGCAAACATGCCCTTTTTTAAAACATTTGCAAGGCCAAACAGGCTCACAAAGGAAATGGTAAGAAATCCTACCTCTCAAATATCAAACCTGTGGCTAGCGGTGCACCATTTCGGCTTTCGCTTCCTCAAGCCCCTCAATCTGAGTCTTCAGCTAGCACTGATACAAGACAACACTTTAGGATCCAATTCTCATTCCTAAAGCAAATCAGTCTCAATTATATCCTTAGATTCCCTATTAGTGTGTCATAATTCAATTACCGATTTCATAAACCATTTCGTGTTTCAAATCATCATTCCAAGGGTTTTAATTCCAAAACATGGATTAAAGAACCTAATCCATTTACTCTAGGTCCCTAAATGAAGATAATTTGAGTTCTCCTTAAAAATCAGGGTCAAATCCCGTGTACACCGGTCGGCCGGTGACACAACAGTGCAACACCACCGGTCAACCAGTGGTGTCCAATTTGGTCGACCGCATAGGTCGACCAGTTGACCAATGCAGTTTCGGTCGACCGCACAAGTCGACCTGTGAATAACAGCATGCGAAGAGAACCCGCAAAATCAGCCCAAAAACCTGCGATTTCGGTTTCAAATTGAAATATGTCAAAGAAAAACCACTAGATCCGGGTTCTAGGTACTAAGTCAAGTCCAAAGAACCCAAGATCCCCAATTTCTACTATGATTTTACTCAAAATCCATAAAGATCTATTTCAAACCAAAACAAGTTTTTAAATCCGAAAATCTTTAGATTCAAGAGAGGTTTTTTTTTTAAAATCTTACATCGAATCCTTCTCTTGGCATTGAAAACTTCTTGAAACTTTCCTTGGGTTTGAAATCCGGTTGATTTGGGACATAAATGGGAGGAGAGAGAGAGAGAATGAGGGAACGAGAGAGAGAGAGAGAGAGAGAATGAGGGAGAGAGAGAGAATGAGGGAGAATGAGAGAGAGTGTGAGAGTGAAAGAGAGAGAAAGTGTTGCATGGGCAGGGAAAGGAAAGGAAGGAAAAGAAAGAAAAGAAAAAGGAAAGAAAAAAAATGGATAGGTGACAAACATTTAAAATGATTTAAATTCCGTAAAAATTTGTATGATTAATTAATTAAATCATATTAGGCATACTAATAACACACAATACGGGTAATAAAAATGTAAATACTAAGAATATTTAAATTCCTTAGAATTATTTAAATTGACATGTCAGAAACATTTATTAATCAATAATTAATTAATTAAATCAGATTAGACACACTAATAAATCTTAATTACCTCAATTAATCATGGGGTGTTACAGATCAATTCTAATATTATTGCATCCAATTGGTCTCCATACACACATCATGAGAGAAAGAATTTTTGAAATTGGAAAACCCCCAATTCTCCTCCCCAAATGGTTAATCCCCAATTTCTGTGAAGTGAAAAAAAAAAAAAAAAAAAAAAAAAATTTACTCATAATGTCCATATGAGGATTATTTTGATACAACAAGCCAAAATTAGCCTCAATAAAAGTTCATGTAGAAAAAACCGTCTAAATTTTTAACTTTATTTTTAATTGGACCAACATTGCAATGAATTTAAAAATTTATGGGGTGAATTGCTAAAATTAAAAGCTGAGAATCAATTTGCTAAACTCCAAAAGTTGAGAGAGTATCCGTACAAAAAATCTAAAACTATAGGTATAAAAATAACATTTCCCCTAATCTTTTTTCTCTCTCTCAAAACTAATCTTTATCGCCCAACAAAGATAGAAAAAGTAGCATACATCTGATTTTGTTGAGAAAATTGCTTGACTTACCCTAGAGTGTATGAGTTTGAATTTTTATTCTTTACTATTGATTAATATAGTTATGTGACTAAAAAAGATATTAATCAACATAAAGAATAAAAATCTAAGAAATTTTAAGTTTATCTATTACTTCTTCTAACTCTATTATTTATGTAATTAGACAAAATTTTAATGTCACTACAGTAAATAACTTACAAGATGTGAAGTGATAACTTATAGGTTATGAAAAATAACTTTTATAACCTATAGGTTAAAAATAACCTACAAATTACTAAAAATAACCTATAGATTGTGAAAAATAACTTTCAATTATTAATGGTATAAAATAAATTTAACAACAATGACATAAATAAAATAGTGTTATTTATTAATGGCATTTTAAAAATTCTCTTACGTTTGGTTCATAGATTCTGAATCATTCTCCTTTTATGCGTGTTTTTTTTGAAAAAAAAATACTGTAGAGAATCATAAATCATGATTCAGAATAAAAAATAAATACAAAAAATAAATATTCCCTAAAGATCCAAATTATACACTATAAGGTAACGAGAATAATAGGAAATAGACCAATATGAAAAGCTTAAGAAAGTATATAGGCCCATTTTTAGTTATAGAAATTAACAGGCCATAACTTGTCAAGTTATGGTTCATAACTAGATAAGTTATGGACAAACTTGTCAAGTTATGGTTCATAGTCAGACAAGTTATGGACAAAAACTGTGAATTATGGACAATAAATTGTCAAGTTATGGTTCATAATCAAACAAATTATGAACAAAAATAATAATTTGACCTATTTATTAACTTATGTAAATTATTAACTTATTAATTTTAATTTATCTCAACTCTTAATCTATTATCCTCTTCTCAAATAAGGTAATTGTCTCATTTGCCCATATTTGTTGGGTTGTTGTACATGGACTCTACTACTGGATCAGGCCCTATTAGCTCAGTTGGGCCTTAATTGACTTGAGTACCATACCAACAACGACTCAAAAATTACGGCGAAATTTTCAATTTTCTGTTGCACAACTTGCACTTACGATTCAATATCATCGACAGAAAAAAAAAAAAATTACAAATTCTTCCTCTTCTCGGTATTGATTCCTCTTCCCATTAACCTCATCTTTTCAGTTTAATTCGTTTCACGTTCGTCGTCAAATTTTTTTTTTTTTTCCTCGGAATTTCTCCGTTATTTTTTTATTTTTTTTAAAAAACATTTCGTCGATTTGAACTTTTGAACGCAGAACTTGCAGATGCTCTGAAAATCCACATTGTTAAAGGCAGAGAAAATTTCATCCTCTTGAGGGCTTCATTGCTGTTTCCCAACGGTACGTTCTATTTTTGGAATTATTTTGATGTTATTATTGCTTATTTAAAGTTATTTTTTTTTTTTTTTTGGTACAATATAAATGTTAAATTTCAGTAATTTTACTTGTCTATTTTATTCTTTAGTTCCCCTTTTATTGTAAAGTTTTCATATTTTCATCTAAAAGCTGGAAAAGCTAAAAAGATGGTTTTTTTTTTTTTTTTTTTTTTTTTCCTCTCATTTTCCGTTGGGCTTTTAGATTTGGTGTTGGGGTTGTTAATGATTTTATGGGAAATGAAAACCATAAAGAACAAAATGAAAAAAAAAAAAAATTTTGGTACAATTTTGTTGTCACTTAGGGCTTATTCATTTGCTTCCAAACTCAAAAAAATTTAAACTTAAGTTACAATTTTATTTAAGTTAATGATCTTTTATAAAATTTAAATTTCAACTTAAGTTTTAACTTGAATTTAAAGTTAAAATCTGAATTCAAGTTCCCTTATAACTTGAGTTTGGTATTAAACTCTAAGTTCAAGTTCTTAAACTCAACTCAAATTAATGAATAGTATTTTTTCTATTCTTAAAAACGTCATAACTTTTTTGTTTTAATTCCGATTGAGATGATTTTTTTTCTATGCATTTACAATGAAGAGACAAATAAAATCTCACTTATATACTCAATTAAATTTTTTTATCACCATTGAGTTTTTATTAAAATATTATCTAAATACAAATTCAAGTTTTGACGGACCCAAACACAAAATCAAATAGATTCTCATTTCAAACCATAACTCAAAATGTGCACATCTAAACACAAACTCAAGTTAGAGTCTCAACTCAAACCATACTAAATACACCTTAACTCAAATCACCCTAGCTCAAAAAATGCAAATGAACAAGCCCTTAGTTTTATGGGAATTGTAAAGTTTTTATAATGCTTTCACAACAACTGAGGCTTTTTTTTTTTTTTTTTTTTTTCCTTTCTAAGTTTTTAATTACAAGTGTATTTGTGTTAAATTCAGTTTTCCTCTTCTTATGTTTGATGGAGTGAAGAAGACAAGACAATAGTGAGTTCTTATTTGGAAACAACTTTCAGAATTAGTGAAATATTGGCAATGAAGCCATCGAACAATATCTGGATTCGAAGACAACAGTGCCCATGTGGAGATTGGAAGTGTTATATCAAGTATGAAGGAGATGATCAGGCCTCAGTAAGTTCTCAGAATGTAAAGACTGAGATGGCAACGACATCGTCTTCATCATCAGAAGCTGTGTTCACTCCCTATGTGGGTCAAATTTTCAGAAGTGATGATGATGCATTCGAATATTACAGCAATTTTGCTCGGAAAAATGGGTTTTCGATCAGAAAAGCACGCTCAACAGAAAGCCAAAACTTGGGGATATACAGAAGGGATTTTGTTTGTTATCGATCGGGTTTTAATCAGCCAAGAAAAAAGGCAAATGTTGAGCATCCTAGGGAGAGAAAATCCGTAAGGTGTGGATGCGATGCAAAGCTGTATTTGACCAAGGAGATTGTTGATGGTGTCACGCAGTGGTATGTTTCACAGTTTAGTAATGTTCATAACCATGAGTTATTGGAAGATGACCAAGTGCGCCTACTTCCTGCGTATCGGAAAATACAGGAAGAAGATCAAGAAAGAATTCTTTTACTCTCAAAAGCTGGGTTTCCTGTGAACCGGATAGTAAAGGTGTTGGAAATAGAAAAGGGTGTTCAACCTGGACAATTGCCTTTCATAGAAAAAGATGTCAGGAATTTTGTTCGCACTTGTAAGAAGGCAGTTCAAGAAAATGATGCATTGCTCACCGAGAAAAGGGAGAATGATATGCTGGAACTTGTTGAGGCCTGCAAGGCTATGGCAGAAAGGGATCTGGATTTTATTTATGACTATACGACTGATGAGAATGAGAAGGTTGAAAATATTGCCTGGTCATATGGCATTTCTGTTCGTGCATTTACGGTGTTTGGCGATGTAGTTTCTTTTGATACTACTTATCGTTCAATCACTAATGGATTGCTCCTTGGAGTGTGGTTTGGTATTGACAATTATGGCAAAGAAATTTTGTTGGGCTGTGTTTTGCTGCAAGATGAAAGTTCTAATTCGTTATCTTGGGCTTTACAGGTTTGTGGATGCATATCTTAGTGATCAGTTTGAGTCAAGTCTTCATGTTTCATTTATTTTTTTCTTCTTTTTGAGCAGAATTTTGTTCGATTTATGAGAGGAAGACATCCACAGACAATTCTAACTGACATAGATTCAGGGCTGAGAGATGCCATAGCAAGGGAGTTACCGAGTACTAAACACGTTATATGCATATGGCATGTTTTGTCAAAAATATCCAGTTGGTTCTCTTTGCCTCTAGGACCACAATATGCAGATTTTAAAGCTAATTTTGATATGTTATGTCATCTGGAGAGCATGGAAGATTTTGAACATCAATGGAATCTCTTGGCTGCTCGGTATGGACTTGTTTCAGACAAGCATCTTGCATTACTTTATTCATGTCGAGCATCCTGGCTGTTTTCCTACATTAGAAGTTATTTTCTGGCTCGAATGATGACAGCAGAGTTTGCACAATCTTTAGAGTCGTTTTTTAAAAGAATTTTGGGTGTACAGACTTGTCTGCAAGTATTCTTTGAGCAGGTATGTTAATTATCCCACCCTTTTCTTGCTGTACATGCTTTTCTATGAGTCTATGACCTGTTTTGTTGTCTTGAAGGTTAGTATTGTCACCAACTCTGGGAATCAAATAAGAGATCGCCTGCACTATACGCATATCAAAACTTGCATGCCAATTGAAGAACATGCTCGGAGTATTTTAACACCTTATGCTTTCCAACTCTTGCAACATGAGCTTGTTCTGTCCATGCAATATGCGATCACAGAAATGGCAAACGGATCATATCTTGTGCGACATTACAAGAAAATGGATGGAGAATGTCTTGTGATTTGGATACCAGATGATGAACAAATTCATTGTTCCTGCAAGGAATTTGAACAGTCAGGCATACCATGCAGGCACTCTCTTCGGGTGCTTGTAATGAAGAACTTCTTTCAGCTCCCGGATAAATATTTTCTGCTACGTTGGAGGCTAGAGAGTTCCTTGGTTCATACGGATGATCACAACATTCAAAGCAGCAATGACGAATGTGCTCAAGCCTTTCACTCGCTGGCTGCAACTCTATTGACGGAGTCATTAATAGACAAGGACCGTTTCGATTATGTTCATAGAGGACTTACTGGGCTTCTTGAGAGCGTTAGAAATATGCCGGTAACTGATGAACATGCTTCAAACATGGCAGCTAACAATGTCAGTGAATCATAGTTTGGTTAATATCACGGCTAATAAATGCTGTATTTGGAACCTTCTTCATTCAAACAGATTGGGATATCCGAAGGATGAAATGGAGTGTTGGAGGCACCAAAGTAGTTACTGACATGATAATCTCAGACTACGATATTTTGAACAACATATCAAATGGTAATTTCAGTTTTTGATCAATCCTAGAAAGCCGTATTAGATTTCCGGCAAGCTCCAATTATTATTGATATTGCGGTATTTACATCGAGTATTTATTGAAATGTTGATAGGGGCAGGGGAATTGGAAACTGATCATTGATGTTGTATTTTGTAAAATGCAATATTTAGATGATTTCTTTGAAATCTATACTAGGTGCCTCAGCTATTTGAGATTGTTTTTTTTTGTTAACAAAATTGATTGATGTAATGAAGCATCAGAATTCAGAAGGATCCATCCAAATTTCACTGTTCATTTAAATTTTGTGAGTTTTGTTTCTGCTTTCTGCTCCAAGAAAACTACTGATCCTTTCCTAAGTTGCTGCTTTGACAGATTGAAATGAAATGATGAATGGGGGACAGTTATAGTTGAATTCAAAAAAGAGAAACGCTACTCTTTTCTGTCACTCTCAAAAATTCACTCAAGGCTTTATCTTTATCTGTGGAATTCCCAAGCACATTAATAAAGGAATACTTGGAATAATCCTTTGTTTATACTGGCATATTTCAAACAAGTACTTCCAAAAGAAAAGATCAATATTTTGAAGTATAATTCCTTTGTAGGGCAAGGGAGAAAAATTACAGATTGACAAAAACAAAATTCTAAATCTAAACAGTCAAAACTTTTCATCATTTATGTTGAACTTCGTACCTTTTCCGGCAAAGGAATCATTTTCTTTCGGAATAATTCTGGAACTTTAGAACTGAATTGAGTCTTCTCATTGGGCATGTCAAGCCGATTATTTTGATTTTTTGTTTTTCTTGGTTACTTATTTGGGTCAAACCGTTATCTCTCTCTCTCACCGAAAAATCTAATAATAAGTCCGTGAGGACATACTTTTCTAAATTCCATTCCTCGTCAAACTGCTCATTCAAGCACTATACGAGTAGTAAGCAGCTGTTTCATTCACGCGTTTAAATTAATAATTTTAATTTAATAATAAAATTAAAATTATGAGTTTAAATATATTTAATTTTATTTATTTTATCGATTTGAGTTTAAAATTTGAGTTTTGTTATAATAAAAAGTTCTCAGAAATAATTACATTTAACTTTTTTATTAAAGTAAAAAGTTCTCACATAAAGTCACATCTCAACTCGAATTAACAAACTAAACGGATAATTAGAAAATGAGTCTTGATTGTTTGGTTGCTAGATTTATGTCATGATTTGAATTATAGTTTGTGATTCGCTATAGTATTTTCTCTCATAAAAATTACATGTAAATTAAAAATAATTCTAAATTATAATTTTAAATTTATGAACCAAACGTAAGGAATGGCATAATACTTTTCCTTTTCTTTGAATTTTTCAGAATGACATGACATTCATTCACTGATTACATATAAAGACTTGAGCGACAAATATAAGAGAATGTTTTTCTAATGTCTTGTCCTTGTTTTTTTTTTTTTTTTTTTTTTTTTTTTTTGTCCCTTTGTCTAATACTATTATGAAGTGTTGGATCAATCAACGAAAATATCATATATGAGATATAGCTATCAGTGTCCACAGAGACTTGGAATATTTTTAGGGCATAAGAAGCATAAACGAGAATAGGAAATGAATTTTATTAATAATGTAGGAAAGGGGAGGGAGGGAGAGATATCCTCCACAAAACCTAACCCAAGAATACAAAAAAATAAAATTAAATAAATAAATTTGAACAGGCCCTTGTGAATGATTTAGACCTCATTCATTTCACCGATTTGAGTTTTCAATTCTAATTTTACTATAATTTAAAGCTCATATAAAAAATCACATCTAACTTTTTTTATTACAGTTAAAAATTTTCACATAAAAATACATATCAATTCAAATTAAAAACTTAAATTAATAAACTGAACGAGGCCTTTGTCATGCACGATGTCTATAGAACATTGACATTTGACACTTGATTTGAAACTTTATCAAAGTAAAAACTCAAATTAATGATTGAATGAGGCCTTAGTCATACACGATATCTCTACAATATTGACATTTGACACTTGATTTGGAACTTTAAACAACGTATCTTGTGGGGAACAAGACATTGTTGGAGTAGCTGATTTTTAATTGTAACCTAGTGGCTAATGATGTTATTTTTTATTTTTTCTTTTTTCTTTTCTTTTTTTTTTTGTTTGAATTGTTAATAGACAGTGACATATCCATAAGACGTTTGGTTCATAAGTTCAAAATTATAATTCATGATTCTAATTTTTAAATTTTAAATTTTTATGAGAAAAAATACTGTAAAAAATTAAAAATTATAATTTAAAATTAGAGATGAACTTTTAAAACAAACATCTCATGAAATACTCTCGAAGAAGTAGTGCATTCTAGCATGAGAAATGCAGAGGTGGAGCTAGGTGAGGACCGGGGAGCAGCTGCCCCTGGAGCCTACTAGGCTACTTGCTTCTTTAAGATTTTGCTCCACATTAAAACTTTTTACATTTTTTTATTTTCTTCGCGCCACCTCCCCCATCTTAAATGTTTTTGATTACAACATTTACATGGCATTGGTAAAAAAAAGTTTCAATTATACCCTAAGTTTTGAATTTTTTTTTTTAAGTATTCTTATTTCAAATTTAAAATTTCTAATAAATCAAAAATCAACTATACTACTATTTGAATTCACAAATTTTAAACTCTAGACGTTAAAAATTAATATTAAACTTTATGAGAAGCTTAGTTTATTTGGGAAAAAAAAATTAAAAATACAAATAAATAAATAAATGAAGGTAAAAGACTATTGTGTTGCCAAATGCCAACTGGAGATATGGACACCTAACGCCTTAGAGGAATTATAGCAAAAGGACAGCATATATTTCTCAGAAAGTTAGAGCAACTTGATTCCGAGTCTTTCATAATACTCTTTAAACATACTTCATTGAAAAAATGCAATAAAAAATACATAATAATTGTCTTTTATTTTTTCAACACTACAGAAAAATTGTTACAAAAATAGAGATAATAGTGTATCCAAATATCTCAAGAAGGCAGTGCATTTCCGCATGGTTTACAGATATTTTGGCTTAGTTCTTGTAGATTTTAAAAAAATTACTTTTAACTATGTTGAAGCAAGAAACGGCTATTATAAAAAGCAGTTGAGCATTTAGTAAACTATAATTATAATAGTTGTGCTGGTTCTAAAATCAGTGTAATAGCGTTTGGTAAATTATGAGGTTGAATTGCTGTAGATAGTTAAAAATTACGACTATATTATATTATACTATAATATAATATATATAATTACAATATAACATATATTTATTATTATATTTAATATAATACAAAAAACTATTATTATACAATATATTATATAATTATAATATAGAATATAATAATATTATTAAAATAATAACTGAAATAATTAAAAATAACGATTATATTATATTATACTATAATATAATATATATAATTACAATATTAAAAAATATTTATAATGTTACATAAAAAATATTAATATTTCAATTATAATATAATTAAAATTTACAACTATATTATATTATAATATAATATATTATATTATATAATCATTATATATTATATTAAATAAATATATTATAATTAATATATTATATAACTATAACGTGTGTAATATACTATAAGATATAACAATACTATAATTATAAGATTATATTAATATTTAATTATATTAATTATTATATTATTATTAATATAGTAAATCAATATAATATAATATAGTAATATTATTGTAATATTACTAATATAATAAATATAATTATACCAATACAATATAATATATAATATATTATTAAATAATAATTATAATATCATATTATAATTATAATATCATACTATAATTATATTATAATTATAATATCATATTATTAAAATAATTATAATATAATTATAATATCATGTTATATTGTAAAATAATAATATTAAAATTATTAATATAATTATGATATTATTTGTGTACAATATTACTATTATATTATATTATATTATATTACGATTTTAAATTTTAAATCAAAATGATTGTAAATTTTAAATTTTATTATGGGTATTATAAATATTATAAAAATTTTATTAATTATATTATATTAATATTCATACAATTTAAAAATTAAAATTATTTTAGACTGTTTGTGATTTTGACTATAAATTTTTTAAAAAATTTTAAAAAAATACTTTTAAAAAAATATACTAAACTCAAATTAATTTTTATACAGAAGTCAATATTGAGAGAGAAAAGTAACATCAAAGAAGTATGTCGCTCTCATAATCTCCTTCACTGCAATGTGATTGATTGACACTCGTAAGACTTTTTTAAGCTGAGATGACTATTAGTGTGCTATACCATTATATAATTCATGGAATGGTACCTAAGAAAGGGATTCCACGGAAAACCGTGGAAAAAAATCAATTTGCATTTAATATGGGGTGTACTACACATTTGCTCACAATAATTTGTATGATTTTAATAATTTATCTTTTAAATTTTTAATTTTGATAAGTTATCTTTTTAATTTGTAAAATTGTTATAATGTGTCGTCATTTTAACGATAATTGTATTAGATTAGTATTAAAAAAACACGTTTAATGAAAAATTTTAACATTTCATTTTAAATGTAACACAAATATTTTGATTACTAAACTTCTAATTCCCTAAATTTAAAGGTAAATTTGAGCAAATTTGGCAAAATGTGGGACATTATAATAATTTTACAAGTTCACGGGGTTCATTGTCAAGATTAAAAGTTCGAAAGGCAATTTATTAAACCACAATAAGTTGGAGGGTAATTGTGTTAAAAAGTCTAGATCTGTTGTATTTATTTTCTTGTCTCAATGGTTGTCTTTTTACTATTTATTTATCATGTCATTTAAATTTAAAAATTTAACCATACAAATAAAAATAAAATACTAAAAATACTTAAATAATTCATAATATGTTAAAATTTAATTAAAATGACGGTCACCCACGAAGAAAATGAGACGCCAATCTTAATTCTCGTGTTAAAGCCCTTTAATATGCCGTGCTAAAGCATCAATTGACACTTTGTATGTGTGTGTTTTTTTTTTTTTTTTTTTTTTTTTCCGGCTAAAAAGAGAGAGACTATGGGTGCTATTTGGTTCTAATATTTTTTTTTTTTTCAAGAAAGAAGTTACTATATAAAATATAAATTATTATTTTAAGGGGAGTTTCTCTCATAATAAAACTACATGTAGTTTTATTTTTTTCAACTATTTTCATCCGTCAATTTGTATTAAAAATTGTCTATTCTACATATTTTTTCAATCTTATTTAATTTTATCCAGATCTAACGGTTAAAAAATAAATCTTATTGGTAGGATTGTCTACTGGAAACAGTCCCTATTTTAAGAACCTCATGTTAAATATTGTTTACGTTTTTGAGAGTTTCTTCGGTGTTTTATCCTTTTTGAGAACACCGGTGTTCTCAAAAAGGAGATAACACGGGAAAAAATCCCTATTTTTTAATAATAGTATGAGTCTATTTATTTATTTATTGTGGTTCCCGTTTTGGCCTTTTTCATACATTTCTAATTTTTGATATCGATAATAATTATATTAATTATCATGATTATAAAGTTAAGACTCGTTACAATAGTGATCATATTTGTATATTATACACAATCATTACTGACTTTTTGTTTTTATTTCAATATCATTAAGTTGCAATTTTTATGTTGACATTCTTTGATTGTCATGGAGCTTTTATTGTTCTATTTTGTTGATAATGATAATATTGATCATAACGACATACATTTGCATATTGAACGCAAACATTATCCACCATTCTAAATTTCTAATATTGTTTCATCATGAAGTTGGGATCTTTATGGTGCTATTATTGGGTGCAGTTTTTAAAGCTAACACTAACATCATTTGCCTAAAAGAAATCTCAGAGCACATCAATAATCATTGATTTAAATTTGCTCAAAGGATGGCTCAAATTTTCACTCCCAACATTATGATATACGATCGACACTGCACAATTTATTGACTAGATAAGACCTTAGATTGGGGCTATCAAGTATCAAATACACATATCCGGGGGAATTTTCAAAAAAAAAAAAAAAAAAAGGAGGAAAGACATCTTCATTACTACACCACCCATTAGTGGTCTCATCCTTAACGGTTGATTAACATGGTTCTCGTGATAGAATCTACAATGAAAATTTTAAATATCAAATTACCTATTCTTGATAAATTATGAAGTGAACATTTGCAATTCGGGCTCATTTAGTTCGCTGATTCGAATTTTTAATTTGAGTTGAGATGTGATTTTATGTGAAAACTTTTTACTGTAGTAAAAAAGTTAGATGTGATTGTTTATGAGAGTTTTTTACTGTAGCTAAACTCGAATCGACGAAGTGAACGGGGCCAAAATGTTTATCGAGACTTGTATCTTTGGTGAGACTTTTTATAATGCACGAGTTTGTGACTTTCTAAAAATCGTGCCTAAAGAAAAGCATTGAATAGACGAGAATTCTTTTAAAGAAATATCAAATACAAAGCTCTTTTTCATCCTTATAAAATATATATATATATATAATAAAAAATAATAATTAAAAAAAATGAAGCTCATTAAGGAAAAGAAAACAGTAATGATTAGTTGCGACAAGGGAATTCTCATGTTGGTCGTACCTGTATCAAATTATTAAATGTATATTATTAGGTGTTTCTGAGAAGGTTGCATATTCAATGCATTATACACCAAAAGTCTTGGTCTCCTAACGAGACAAATTATACTTCTTAAGTTGGGTGTCTCGCTCGTGGAGAAGGTTCTTTTAGCTTTAGGTTAGTATTTTCTAACTTTGGGCAAAACTATGGGGAAAAAAACAGTCTTCTCAAATATGAGAAAAAGAAAATTCATAAACCTGAAAATATTAAAAATTATTGTAATATTTATGAGAAGGTGAAATGAAATTTCTACATTCAACCAAACATAATAATACCAATTTTTTAAGAATCATATTTGATGGAAATTTGACTTCTAAAGATTTGAAATTCCATATTAAAAAGGTAATAATCTGTTAAGTGGGTGACTTGATAAAAAAAATATTCTCTTACTATTGTGTACTGAACGTAAAACAAAAGAATAAATTGACATATGTCAAGAGACATAAGCTATTACAGATAATACTACAATCATGTCATTACACTATATTTAGAATACCAAATACACTCTTAAGATACTAGTCAATATTCACTCACGATACCATCATCCGACTGAGATACCCACCAGTACCTGATAGACAACCACAGTTTTGGCAACAGTAATCGGCACTGTAATACCACTCGGTTACCGATCGATAACTGTTGGTATCCACTAGATATTGTTGTCCGCCATTAATACCAGTGGGTGTTCAAGACGTACTGGCCGAAAACCACCAATACCGGCAGCACCATAGTCGTTATTGTCGCCAGAACACTTAAAAATCATTTAAAAAAAACCACAAAAAACACAAAATCCACATTCTCATATCACTGAAATTTAGATCAACAAAAAAAACACAAAAGTTAGATCTACAACATCACATACACAAAACTTAATCAACAATTCTTGACCTCTTCATTGTCTTGCTTCTAGATCCTCCATCCAACCTTATTGGCGAACTCCAGCATCTTCTCCTTCTGTTCCTGCATGAACTTCGTTTGAAACCGCATCTGCAACACACAAAAGGCGGCACAGGGACCCCTTCCATCGTTGACTGCCCATACACGTTTAGATCCTCGCTTTATGACTTTGTGCCAGCACCTGCTACTCCCGAACGCCACGTTCATCGACTGGACAATCGCGTACTTGTGGTGGTGAGATCTAATCTCCAGCGACATCTCATGTTGCGCTAGGAGATCTCCGTCGGCGGCATATTGTTGCACAAGGAGATACTGGCATCGCACACATGGACACAAGATCTCTTCTCCAGTGAGATCTGGACCTACGGTGGTGGTGGCGGCGGTGGCTTCGCCATTTACTTCCCTCGATATGGACCTCTGTGACGTGAAGGGTTGCAGATCAATGAGCAATTGCGTCAGGAGATCGCCATGGGTGCAAATCGACATTGAGCGGTGAGATATTGATGATTGTGGCTAGGTGGCGACGGTCTTTGGCGGCGTCCTTTCTTCTCTAGAGAAGCAGAGAGAAGAAGAAGATTGAGAAAAATGGAAGGCCTCGTTCATTATCGATTTGAGTTTTCAATTTTAGTTTTATTAGAATTAAAAGCTTTTACAAAAAGTCACATTTAATTTTTTTCTGCTACAATTAAAATTTTTTATATAAAATTAAATTTCAACTCGAATTAAAAACTCAAATCGGCGAACTAAATAAAGCTAAAGTAAAAACAAATTATTTTGAGGGTATTTTAGTCTATTAAATCCTAATTTTGTTGTGCCATGTGGCAAAAGTTTGATAGTTTGTAGAGCTCTGGCATATGTGGATTCACACCTCAAAGTCATGGCAGTTAAGTAATTAATAATTATCACAATAAAAATAGAAGTCTAATCAATGGAGACGACCAACCCACCCGCCATGCGGAATTGACCCCGTAAAAGTCAATTTCTCTCGTGTGAACTCAATAATTTTAAGTTCAATTTTCTACTTAAAAGGTTGTCTTTAATTTTCTAAAGGTTGTATTCTTTTGATGGGACCAGCAAAGCAAATTTCCTTTTAGGTCCTTATAGATGTCCACATTGTTTTCGGTGAAAAAAAAAAAAAAAAAAAGAAGAAGAAGAAGAAGAAGATAGTAATATTCGATTTGTACGAAGCAAAAATATTTCAATTACATGCATAATGGCACAGACAAAGAAATCCCCAAAAAAAAAAAAAGTCAGTAAAAAAAAAAAAACTAAACTAATGAAGAGATTTTTAATAGGACTTACTTAAAAAGGAGGGAAAAGTGTATTAACTGTCGTGGTTTTATGCGCATCTATTATTTATATTATTTTAAATAATTAAGTGTTATGATGTTTTTTTATTTTCTCTTTATTAGAGCATTTACAATACAGTATTATAATTAATGTATCAATTGTAAATTTAATATTTAAGAGTAAAAAATATTCTCTAACGTAATATTATTTATTATACTAAATTTATTATATGTTATATTTTATGAAAATTTTTCATCAAGTATAGTATATAAAAAATTTTGACATTTAATTTCTATTAGTTGAGAAGTTTACGTTTTCATGTAATTATTACAACATTTGCATTTTCTAATTATTTTAAAATAAAAGTTTATTTTTACAACTTTCAAAACTTAATAATCATGAGAAAAATTAAATTTTGCTTTTCAAACAATATAATATATTGGAGCACAAATGAAAATGGCATACCATATTACATTTTTTAATGTCAAATATATAAAACATTAGCATTTAAATTGAAAATGATCTTAATTGAATGGATAATTATTTATTTTTTAGTGGAGTGACGTAAATAATATTTTTTTTTTTTAAGTGCTATTTTTAGGGCTCTTCTTTTCAACCTGTATGTATCAGAAACTGTTTATCATTTATTTTTTTTATTTGATATAATTTTAACAAGATTTAATTATTAGAAGCGTATACTACTGATATAAACTCATAGAAAGACCTAAGTAATAAATACAAACAAAAGAAAAAAAAAAAAAAAAAAAAAAAAAAAAAAAAAAAAACAAAGAAACATAACGGATACCTTTGGACAAATCTAATTGCATTAGAACTTTAAAATTTTGATAGAAAAAGATCGACTAATTTCAACCTTTTAACTAAATACTAAAGTTTTTGTGCAAAGTGCTTTTAGGAGTTCTAAAAGCAATCCCAAACGCACTCAGCTTGGTCTACTGGCAAAAAAAGATTTGGGTAGGGTGAGGTTTGAAAGAGGATGCGGTTTTAATCGTGTGTTGTGTCAAAAAAAATTCAATTGATTCATGTATTACATGAATATGAATATTTTGTTTGATTTGTCGGTTCGAATTTTGTTGTTTTGAATTTTTTGTTTGAACATAAAATTTTAAACTGTGTAGGTTAAATTGCAATTCGAATTAACGTTTAGTAGGTGTGAAAAGTAGAGAGTGGGCAACATTTGAATTTTTTGTTTGAACATAAAATTTTAAACTGTGTAAGTTAAATTGCAATTCGAATTAACGTTTAGATGTGCAGTTAAAATTTTAATCTAAAAATGGAAATTAAATTTAAATTTATATTTAGTAGGTGTGAAAAGTAGAGAGTGGGCAATATTTTAGTATTCAAAAATAGTTTAAATGGTTGAACTCAAGAGGGAGTTAAATTATAAATTGGATAATTTAACTCAATTCAAACGAGAAATATAATTTAAACTGCGTATTTATTAAATACAAATTTAAACTTTATTTATTATTCAAACTTAATTAAATTGAACTAAATCAATGAAACAAAAAGACAACTCAAACGATGTATTTCTCCACACACATTGGAGCATCTGCCAGTTATTTGAGACGATCTTTAACTTATCCAATGAATTAAAGAGCTTTGAGTGTTCGATAAGTAAAACATTAAAAATGAAAACAGGAAAAGAATTTGATTTACAAAACGAGAGTTTACATGCTTTTATGGGATGTCGTTGTTCAAACCGTCTCAACCGAACCAGAAGACCAAACTTTTAGGTGTACTTTTTGAGAAGCATAAAACAGTCATAAAATTCTAGAACAGTAGAACACATAGGAGTAACCTCCCATACTAAGGCCATTCAAATCATATTATGATTCATTATTAAGGTAAGTAAAACTAATTAATCTCCCCATCTGTACTACAATTCAGTTGAGCTAGAACATTGATGACTAAAAGCTACAAAGATTTTGAGAAAGATTTTCTACACAAATATCCCAAGAAACGAAATGAAAAAAAAAAAAAAAAATTCCTAAAAATGGAAATCCCCAGGCTAAGGCCTCAAAGAAAAGATAAAAAATAAAATAAAATAAAATAGATAAGAGAAAAAAGAAAATTGTCTTAATACACAATCGGTACTAAACATTACAACTACCAAAAGGTGGCCATATTATTAGGGGACTCACTGTCTATTAACACCACCGGTAATCTATACTATTGTTCTAAGAGAAAAGGGAGAAATAGTATTGAAATCAAATTATCACAAATCACTGATCACTTAGTGGTACTCGCCAATCACTTGTTGGAATCAAATTATCGACTTCCAAATTTGATTTCTTGTTTGACCCTTCTGATAAAATCCTCACATTTCCTGTTGAACTCCTCTGTACTCCGCAACTCAATTGTTCCTTCTTCCTCGTTCTCACAATCTCCAAAGATGATAATCTGTTTATCCGCTTCCACTTGTTCATCTAATTCAATCTTTTTCACAGAAACCTCTTCTTCTTCTTCTTCTTCTTCTTCTTCTTCTTCTTCTTCTTCTTCTTCTTCTTCTTTCTCTTCTCTTTCAAAAGTACTAAAGGACTTCCCAGTTTGTTCTCTGCCTTTTTTCTCGTCTTCTCCATCATCTTCCAAAACAACTTGTTGCAAGGCAAGGGGTGATGCTTTTTCGGGGGCCGATTTGAGGGCGATGCCGTTGTTCGTATCGAGCTCCGGAGATTTTCCGATGAGACCGGAGTTCTTGACAATGATCACCAAGAGCCCATTGAAGAGAAGGAAAACACAGTTCTTCTCAAAAGTAGAGCTAAAAGACTGCTTGGAAAATGCAGAAACGTAGACATTGAAGAGGGAGTTGTTGAGGAAAGGCAAGAGTAAGGAAGAGTAGGAGAGTATGATAGAAAAGGCCGAGACTGAAATCAACAATTTCATGGCTTTCTTTGAACCAATATTATTGTTGGATTGCTTGGACATGTCCACAGTTGCTTTCTGGGGGACAAGAAAGAAGAAAAAAGTAAGTTTTTGGGAGAGATATGGGAAAAGTTGAGATTAAGGCTTTTTTTGTTTGTAACTTTGAAGTAAGATTGTTTTACAATGGAAACTTATATAAAGAATGGTGGAACTTAGAAGCGAGCATACATTTACAAAATTAACCCTTTTAACCGAGTGAAGAGAATGTTGGTTGTTTTGGGTAGTTTTGGAAAGGAGACTCGAGTCAACAACCTGCCATTAGATTAGACATTTCTTTAAGTTGAAATGGTCCTTCTATCTACTTACAGAGCATCTATAGTGAAAAGAAAATGTTCCTCTTTAAGTACCATTTATATTTAGATTTATGCCCCACCCAATACTTCTTAGATTTGTGCCCTTTTTAGTCTAAGCTCTAGTGAACTCAACGTAAGATTCTTTCACATCTGGCGGGGATGTTCCCATCTTCTCCATAATAAATCAAAAAGGTTTTTTGAATTTTTTCATCTGATTTCCATTGTCGAGCTGCGGATATGGTCCGAATCTGCTTTTCTGAGTTAGCCAGGTTGGGTTTGTTTTATTTTTGTTTCTTGTTTTTACCTGAAAATTGAAAAGGACTTTGTCAAGAAAATAATGTCATGGACTATATTCAACCGCGTATTCCACGAACCAACAAGCAAAATAAATAAATAATAGCGGGACCAATTTTCGTCAAACTAATAGCGGCAGGAAAAATAGACTCAAACTACTAAAAAAAACAAAAAAAACCAACAAAAAAAAAAAAGAGTTGGGCCACTTTGCGTTCTAACAATATTTGCTACCAACACATGTGAAGGACCTAGTGTTCATCATCACACACTAAAATTCAAATACAATGTATCCTGTCATACCCAAAAAGTTGTGTTATTAGAATTTTAAAATCAAAAGTGATTCATGGTTTTTTAAAAAATGAAAATGAATCAATTTTAAAATTTTGAATTATTTCTCAAAAACTCGTTTGTTAGTTTTATTTAAAGATTGATTTCGAGTTTAAAAAAATTAAATTAGAATAAATTTTTTACTTTTTTAAAAAAATAATAATATATTAAACTAAAATAAATGGTTTCAAATTAAATAATAATATATTAAATAAATATATTAAGTGGTCATAATATTTTAAATATATTATATAAATAATATATTAAAATATATTGTATTAATATATTAAATAAATCATTAAATAATAATATATTAAATAATGATTATTAAATATATTAAATATATAATATATTAAATAAATAACATTATTAAATATCCAAATATATAATATTATTAAATATATTAAATAAATAATATTATTAAATATTTAAATAATAATATATTAAATAAACATATAAATACAAAAACTGTTTTTAAAAGAGGGGAAGAAAAAAAAAAAATCTTTCCATTTTTTAATATCATTAACTTTTCATGAAGGTGTACTTTTTTTTTTGTCGAGTATGTAAAAATTGTCTACGTTTTTTTATTTAATTTTTAAAAAATTTAATAAAATTTTTTTAAATTTAAGTATCATTTTTTTTTTGAAACCGCGGATAGGATAAAAAAAGCGCAAATAAAAAAGGTTTTTGATTTTCAAAATTCTTTTTCAGTGTGTACTAAATTTATTTAAGTTTGGTTCGATTTATTATCACAGGTTAACTAATGTTGCTTGATATGACAATTTGAATCCAATCAATTCATTTGATAAACCTTATCTAGCTGTCAAGATAAATGGAATTACAGTTGGACGTTTTGGTCAACCGCATATTCCACAAACCAATCCAAGCAAAATAAATAAATAATTGAGGGACCAATTTGCGTCAAACTAATAGCGGCAGGAAAAATAAATCAAACTACATATAAAAAAAAAAAAAAAAAAAAAAAAAAAAAAAAGATTAGTTGGGTTATTTGCGTTTATAAATTAACATGTTGAAGGACCTAGTGATTCATCATCATCACATTAAAATCTAAAGGGTTTTACAATGTGTCCAAAAGTATTATAATGGGTTTGCGTTATTTAGAATCTACAAAATGATTGTCAAATAATCTAAAAAAAATATGTTATGAAGTTTTGTTCTCGGGTTATCCCTAAAATCAGTTTGATTTTTACATTTATTATCACAAATTAACTAATGTTGTACATAGAGGTGTGAATCCAATCAATTCATTTGACCTTATTTAATCCGTTAGAGTGAATGGAATTGACAAGGGTTTTGGATTGGTAACATATTGAACAAATCTCAATCCAAAAGTATTAGATGGGTTTGCGAATTGAGGATTTATCAATTTCGAAATCAGTGAATCCGAATTAATCTAAATAGAATGTGTCATGTCATATAAAGTTGTGTTGTCGGGACCTTATGACTGTAAAATAGAAAAAAAAAAAAAAAAAAAAGATTAGTTGTGTTATCCCGCTATCATAAATTAATTAATGTTGTACATAGATGTGTGAATCCAATCAATTCATCTGACCTTATCTAATCCCTCGTAGTGAATGGAATTGAGAAGGGTTTTGGATTGGTAACGTATTGAACAAATCTCAATCCAAAAGTATTAGGTGGGTTTACGAATTGAGGATTTATCAATATGTGAAATCAGTGAATCCGAATTAATCTAAATACACTGTGTCATTTCATATAAAGTTACGTTATTGGGACCTTATGATTGTAAAAAAAAAAAAAATATAGTTGTGTACTTGTGTTATCCCTATCAGTTTAGTTTTACTTTCATTATCACAAATTAATTAATGTTGTACATAGAGGTGTGAATCCAATCAATTCGTCTGACCTTATCTAATCCATTAGAGTGAATGGAATTGAGAAGGGTTTTGGATTAGTAACATATTGAACAATTCTCAATCCAAAAGTATTAGATGGGTTTGCGAATTGAGGATTTATAAATCTGTGAAATCAGTGAATCCGAATTAATCTAAATAGACTGTGTCATGTCATATAAAGTTGTGTTGTCGGGACCTTATGACTGTAAAATAAAAAAAGATTAATTGTGTTATCCTGCTATCATAAATTAATTAATGTTGTACATAGATGTGTGAATCCAATCAATTCATCCTACCTTATCTAATCCGTCAGTGTGAATGGAATTGAGAAGGGTTTTGGATTGGTAACATATTGAACAAATCTCAATCAAAAAGTATTAGGTGGGTTTGCAAATTGACGATTTATCAATATGTGAAATCAGTGAATCCGAATTAATCTAAATAGATTGTGTCATGTCATATAAAGTTGCGTTATTGGGACCTTATGATTGTAAAATAAAATATATATATAGTTGTGTACTTGTGTTATCCTTATCAATTTAGTTTTACTTTCATTATCACAAATTAATTAATGTTGTACATAGAGGTGTGAATCCAATCAATTCGTCGACCTTATCTAATTCGTTAGAGTGAATGAAATTGAGAAGGGCTTTGGATTGGTAACGTATTGAACAAATCTCAATCCAAAAGTATTAGATGGGTTTACGAATTGAGGATTTATCAATCTGTGAAATCAATGAATCCAAATTAATCTAAATAGAATGTGTCATGTCATATAAAGTTGTGCTGTCGGGACCTAATGACTGTAAAATAAAATAAAAAAAAAAAAAGATTAGTTGTGTTATCCGGCTATCATAAATTAATTAATGTTGTACATAGATGTGTGAATCCAATCAATTCATCTAACCTTATCTAATCCGTCAGAGTGAATGGAATTGAGAAGGGTTTTGGATTGATAACATATTGAACAAATCTCAATCCAAAAGTATTAGGTGGGTTTGCTAATTGAGGATTTATCAATATGTGAAATTAGTGAATCCGAATTAATCTAAATACACTGTGTCCTGTCATATTAAGTTGTGTTGTTGGAACCTTATGACTGTAAAATCGGAAAAAAAAAAAACAAAAAAAGATTTGTTGTGTTATCCCTAGAAGTTCAGTTTTACTTTTACTATCACAAATTAATTAATGTTGTACATAGATGTGTGAATCTAATCAATTCGTCTAATTTTATCTAATCCGTCAGAGTGAATGGAATTGATAAAGGTTTTGGATTGGTAACATATTGAACAAATCTCAATCCAAAAGTATTAGGTGGGTTTGTGAATTGAGGATTTATCAATCTGCAAAATTAGTGAATCTAAATAATGAATATATTATATATATTGTTTTTGTTAAGTTTTTAAATTTTATTATAGCTAGTATGTTATAATTGACTGGGTAGTAACAAATTGAAATTTGTTGAACGATTTTATCTTTTGATATGTTTATAAAAGTTGCGGATATTGAATTATTTTGAAGTTTAAAGTAATGTTGATGGATAATGAAGACTTTATTTAGAGTTTTATTAAAGCTAGTTTTTCATAGTTGATTGGGTTGTGTTACAAATTGGATTTTGAGTTTTATTGGGTTTATTTTAATATCCACGAAATCTGATAGTTTTAGATTTTGAAGTAAATTGAATTGAGAAAGTTTTTTAATTAATAGTTTTGTTGGATTACAAATTGATCTTTAATCAGCGAATTCTTATTCATGAGCACCCGTAGTTGTACATTTCATTAGGCGACTAGAAATCTCATAGTGGAGGGTGTTGAGATTTGAGCGCATAGCATTTTTTTTCTCTTTCTTTTTGTAATGACTAGTGATTTAAATTTGCGAGAGTCTCATTTTACTAAACATGTTTGGCATGCCATTTCATGCACATAACTGATAACTATGTTGGTTTTAAGTTTTTATGCAACTCTTACTAATCAACGTAACAAAAACAAGATTTCGAGAACTGGGGTGCCTAATTAATGGAAGACTTAGGTTTCTAAATTAAAAAAAAAAAAAAAAAAAAAAAAAAAAAATTCTTCCATTATATATATATATATATATATATATATATATAATTTTCCCATTATATATATATTTGAGAGCTAACTTTTTCAATCAAAGGCGAATTATTTTTTAGCATCTTTTAAAAGTATGGAAAGATTAATTTTCAATAATGATGAGAATTAAAGTGTATTTGTTTATGGTTGAACTAAACATACTGCATATAATAAAGAAATAAATGTATTAATAGTCTATGAATTTTATTCACTCTATAAGTATTCCATAAGAGAAAGTTATCTCATGAATAGTCCATACTCCATACACTGAAAAGTACTTCATGAAAGCTCTCTTTATTACTGGGAATGTTTTGTTGTTGTTAGTCGTGCCGTTTTCAGTCTCCGTTTCAATGGGTTTGAATTTTATAAGTTTTTTTTATCTAAATTATTGTATTTGTTAGTTTAAAATTTATGAGTTTTCTGTTATTTGAATTGTATATAATTATAGATTATAAATCTTTAAATTTAATTTATAGATTTTAGAATTAGTATATAATTTAAAATTTAGATTATAGATTTAATTTTGAGATTATTGAAATTTAATATTGAGATTGTTGAAATTTTAAGATTAGAATTTGATTTAGGTTGAGATTAAAAGTTTTAATAATTGTTTTGGGTGGCACATCTTGTAGTTATAGTATGCCGAAATCTTTTAAAAATTATTTTTTACAGGTTTAAATTTTTAAATAATAAGAAAAATGTGTCGCTATAATGCCAAAATTTTATTAAAACTTATTAATTTTAAGAATTTAATTAATAAGAATTAATTATATTAATAAAAAGAAAATTAAAAATTAAAAATTGTGTACCAAATAAAGTAATAAATAATTTTTTTTACGACACAGTATCTCGATGTCTAGCCCAGTAGCTACAATGCGCCAACTCTGCAGGAGGATCACAGCCAACACATGATCCAACAAGACTCCCGGCACATTGTCAGTCAGGTAGTATACGCTATTACACATACTCCTAAAACTTGTTACTTGTCGAACTCTCTACAAAATAATTTCGTTATTTTTATTTTTATACAGTTCCAGAGCCGACATCTCGACGTCGGTCTGGTCGAGGAGTAGTTATAGGTCGAGATATAGTAGAGAAAGTACACAAAGATGGGAAGCTTCTTGTTACATTTGATGAGACAGGTTTGTGGAAGGCGATTGACAAAAACGCCAAATATTTTGACAATGTTGGTAGCCTAAATACAAGAAATGTAGGTGACCTACATTACAACGCCTAGAAGGACATGCCTGAGGAGCACAAAAGGTGGATTCAAAATTGCATGCTGGTATCTATTTGAAACAAAATTTGTTCTAAACATATTTAATTGTGGATACAATAAATAAGATTCATTTGTTGATTTTTTAATATATTTCAGGATTGGTTTAATCTCGACTACGACTGCGACAATAGCATCATTAGATATGTAGTTGTCCGTGAAGCCAGTAAATGTTATAAGGATTGGAAGACTACCTTGCATAGACACTTTCAGAAGATGGGAGGGCAGAAAATAAAGTTTTTGTCAGGAAAAATCCTCCTAAAAACTTGAGGAACAAAGAGCAATGGGGACCATGTTGTAATCGTTTTATGTCCTCTACTTTTCAGGTTCAATTTCATTATATTTTCTTACTTTTTATTAATTGGCTTATTTAATTATTAACAATATGTTACTAATTCATCTGTGATTATTGTTTGAAAAAACCTGCTATAAATCAACAAAATCGCGGTAGTTAGAAGTGGTCTAGCTTCCATGGTAGAAAGTCATACTCCCAGCATCGTTTCAATAAGGTAATACTAATTTGCATACTTGTTAAGTTTTTGTCACTTTGGCTTAATAATTATTCTAACACATTCAACTTGATTAGACAAATCCCGAGAACCAGAATTCAAGATCATTAATCGACAATTGGGGTGACATGCACCGTCATGGGCAAAATTTTATCAATCCGGATGCGGAACATGCATTTGTAAGTAAATTTTAAACTTATTTTTTTCGTATTTAACATGATATATTATATTTTTTTTCATTTTTATTTCATTTACCTTTACATGCACAGATGGAGGTGGAAAGAACCACGTAGATGACACAGTCTGCTAGGGAAAGTTCATCCACGGCAGTCAATGAGGAGGTAATTATATCTCAAGTCTTAGGAAAGCGCGGAGAACACACTAAGGGAGTGAGACCGACATTGCCATGGAGGAATCGTTCAAGTGCTTCCACCTCATCATCTGCTTCGCAATCGGACGGTCGTCTTCGGTTAATTTCCCCTAGCATGTCCAAAACTGGTTGAACAACCTCTACATCAAGCAACACAACATGTACGACAACCAATAGATCATAATGGTAGCCATGCGCTCGATGAATTCCAACGTCAACTTCTTACTAGTTAACCGCCCTAACCATTAGTTCCTCTACCCTCTGAGCAAAACGAAGAAGACGAGGATGAGGATGACGATGCTGCTAGTTTAGGAGATTAAAATATCTGTTTTTTTTTTTTTTATTATCAATACTTTATGCATGTAATTGACATTTGATTTCTATTAGTTGAGATGTATACGTTTTCATGTAATTATTACAACATTTTTATTTTTGAATTATTTTAAAATAAAAGTTTATTTTTATAACATTCAAAACTTAATAATTATGAGAAAAATTAAATTTAGCTTTTCAAATAGTATAATATATTGGAGCACAAATAAAAATGACATACCAAATTATATTTTTTAATGTCAAATATACAATTAACATTAACATTTGAATTGGAAATGATCTTAATTGAATGGATAATATTTAGTTTTTAGTATAGTGACGTAAATAATAATTTTTTTTACCATTTTGAGTGGTATTTTTAAGGCTCTTCTTTTCCACTATATGTATTAGAAATTGTGTATCATTTATATTTTTTATTTTGATATAATTTTAACCAAATTTAATTATTAGAAGCGTATACTACTGATATAAACTCATAGAAAGACCTAAGTAATAAATATAGACAAAAGAAAGGGAAAAAAAAAAAAAAAAACAAACAAACAAAAGAAACATAACGGATACCTTTGGACAAATCTAATTGCATTAGAACTTTAAAATTTTGATAGAAAAAGACCGACTAATTTCAACTTTTTAACTAAATACTAAAGTTTTTGTGCAAAGTGCATTTAGGAGTTTTAACAGCAATCCCAAACGCACTCAGTTTGGTCTAGTGGCATAAGAAGATTCGGGTGGGGTGGGCTTTGAAAGAGGTTGTGGCTTCAATCGTGTGTTGTGTCAAAAAAAAAAAAAATACAATTGATTCATATATTACATGAATATGAATATTTTGTTTGGTTTGTCAATTCGAATTTTATTGTTTTGAACTTTTTGTTTGAATATAAAATTTTAAATTATGTGGGTTAAATTGCAGTACGAATTAGTGTTTAGATGTACAATTAAAATTTTAATATGAAAATGGAATTAAATTCAAATTTATATTTAGTAGGTGTGAAAAACAGAGAGAATGAGTATCATTTTATTGTTCAAAAATAATTTAAACGGTTGAACTTAAGAGGGAGCTAAACTATAAGTTGGACAATTTAACTTAGTTCAAATGAGAAATATAATTCAAACTGCATGCTTACTAAACACGAGTTTAAACTTTACTCATTGTTCAAACTGAGTTAAACTGAGCTAAATCAGTTAAACAAACGAGGGCAACTCAAACGATGCATTTCTCCACACAAATTGGAGCATTTGCAAGTTATTTGAGACGATCTTTAAACTTATCCAATGAATTTAATAGCTTTGAGTGTTCGCAAAGTAAAACAATAAAAATGAAAACAGAAAAAGAATGAGCGTGTTTGGTGTCAATTCTGTTTTTATTTTTTACGTTTTCCGAGATAAAAAGGTAGAGATTAAAGAGGAAAACGCATTTGGAGGGAAAAAGTGAAAAAATTGAAAATAAAAACGGTTTTCAGTTTAGTGTAAAATGACTTAAAAACTGAAAATGAATTTAAGTCCTTTTTCATTTTCAGTTTTGGGTGGATGCCTTTTTTTTGGCAAATAGGTGTGGACTTAAATGAACTAACAAAGTGGTCTTAAATTAAAAATAAAAATTGTATAGCCAAATAAAATTTCAGTTTTTTAATACTAAAAATAATTTCTTAAAAAAACTACCAAATGCATTTTTAAAAACAATTTCTGTCTGAGATCGAAAACGCTTTTATTTCCAGTTTCATATAAAAAATAAAATCATTTAAAATCCATTTCAAACGCACCCAATATTCCAGAATTTGATTTACGAAACGAGGGTTTACATGCTTTTATCTCTCAACCAAACCAGAAGACGTGAAGTTTTATGACTTGCCTTAAATTTTCAGGTTCTAATCTAAAATGCCACTTCATAAGATCACCAAACTTTTAGGTGTGCTTTTTGAGAAACATAAAACCGTCATAAAATTCTACAACTGTAGAACACATAGAGTAACCTCCCATACTAAGGCCTTTCAAATCATATTATGATTCATTATTGAGGTTCAGTAAAATTAATTAATCTCCCCATCTGTACTACAATTCAGTTGAGCTGGAACATTGATGACTAAAAGCTACAAAGATTTTGAGACAGAATTCTACACAAATATCCCAAGAAAAGAAATGGGAAAAAAAACCTCCTAAATATAGAAATCCCCAGGCTAAGGCCTCAAAGAAAAGATTAAAAAAAAAAAAAAAGAGAAAAAAGAAAATTGTCTTAATACACAATCGGTACTAAGCATTACAACTACCAAAAGGTGGCCACATTATTAGGGGACTCACTGTCTATTAACACCACCGGTAATCTGTACTATTGTTCTAAGAGAAAAGGGAGAAATAGTATTGAAATCAAATTAGTAATCTAATCTCCAAAGATGATAATCCGTTTTTCCACTTCCACTTGTTCATCTAATTCATTCTTTTTCGCAGAAACATTTTCTTCTTCTTCTTCTTCTTCTTTTTCTCTTCTCTTTCAAAAGTAATCAAGAACTTCAAAGTTTGTTCTCTTCCTTTTTTCTCATCTTCTTCGTCATCATCTTCCAAAACAACTTGTTGCAAAGCAAGGGGTGATGCTTTTTCGGGGGCCGATTTGAGGACGATGCCGTTGTTCGTATCGAGCTCCGGAGATTTTCCAATGAGACCGGAGTTCTTGATAATGATCACCAAGAGCCCATTGAAGAGAAGGAAAACACAGTTCTTCTCAAAAGTAGAGCTAAAAGACTGCTTGGAAAATGCAGAAACGTAGACATTGAAGAGGGAGTTGTTGAGGAAAGGCAAGAGTAAGGAAGAGTAGGAGAGTATGATAGAAAAGGCCGAGATTGAAATCAACAATTTCATGGCTTTCTTTGAACCAATAGTATTGTTGCAGTGCTTGGACTTGTCCATAGTTGCTTTCTGGGGGGCAAGAAAGAAGAAAAAAGTCAGTTTTTGGGAGAGATATGGGAAAAGTTGAGATTCAGGCTTTTTTTTTTTTAACTTTGTAGTAAGATTGGTTTACAATGGAAACTTATATAAAGCATGGTGGAACTTAGAAGCGAGCATACATTTACAAAATTAACCCTTTGAACCGAGTGAAGAGAATGTTGGTTGCTTTGGGTAGTTTTGGAAAGGAGACTCGAGTCAACAACCTGCCATTGGATTAGACATTTCTTTAAGTTGAAACGGTCTTCTATCTACTTACAGAGCATCTATAGTGAAAAGAAAATGTTCCTCCTTAACTACCATTTATATTTAGATTTATACCCCACCCACTACTTCTTAGATTTGTGCCCTTCTTAGTCTAAGCTCTAGTAAACTCAACGTAAGATACTTTCACATCTGGCGGGGATGTTCCCATCTTCTCCTTGAGGGCAGGTTTGGCGCTTTTGCATCTGATTTCCATTGTCGAGCTGTGGATATGGTCGGATCCGATTGGAAGCTAGTTGGATTTGTTTTATTTTTGTTTCTTGTTTTTACCTAATCGAATAATCAGATTTGAAAGTTCATGTACTATATTTCTTACGCGCTTATCATGTATTAAGGGTTCGTTTAATATCGTAAATAAAACTAGAATAATTTTTGTACTATGCAGCTCTTACTAATCAATGTAACAAAAACAAGATTTTGAGAACTGGGGTGCCTAATTAATGGGAGACTTAGGTTTCTAAATTAAAAAAAAAAAAAAAAAAAAATCTTCCAATATATATGTATATAATTGCATTTTTCATTTAATATATATTTAACAGCTAATTTTTTCAATCAAAGACGAATTATTTTTTAGCGTCTTTTAAAAGTATGAAAAGGTCAATTTTCAATAATAATGAGAATTAAAGTGTATTTGTTTATGGTTGAACTAAACATATTACATATAATAAAGAAATAAATGTATTAATAGTCTATGAATTTTATTCTCTCTATAATTATTTCACAAGAGAAAGTTTTCTCATGAATAGTCCATATTCCATACTGAAAAGTACTTCATGAAAGCTCTCTCTATTACTTTTAGCTGAAAATTGATAGATTGGACTCCAACGCTTGCAGATTCAAACTTTGCTTACCCATTACCCACCAACCTAATTTACAGACCCACCTACGATAACCCGCCAGCCACCACCTCCGGGCTGCACAAGCCAGATTCAACCCTACGGCACCCCAATGATTATTGTTATTATGAATATTTTTATGTATTTTGTTTAATGTTATCTTTGTGTCTGAGATTTGCAGAGTTTGTTTGTCATGAGGAATAGAGAAGAGGTGTTTGGGGAAGAAGAAATGAAGGAATTTATCCAGAAAATAAAAGGAATTTTTCTTTGTTTGGATTTGCATGTTTCTATGTCAACCAGTTTAAGAATCTTGATAATCTTAGTCTAAGCTCTAGTGAACTCAACGTAAGATTCTTTCACATCTGGCGGGGATGTTCCCATCTTCTCCTGGAGGGCAGATTTGGCGCTTTTGCATCTGATTTCCATTGTCGAGCTGCGGATATGGTCGGATCCGATTGGAAGCTAGTTGGATTTATTTTATTTTTGTTTCTTGTTTTTACCTAATCAAATAATCGGATTTAAAAGTTCATGTACTATATTTCTTATGTGCTTATCATGTATTAAGAATTCGTTTAGTATTAAGGTTTAAATTGAAATGATTTTAGTACTATGCAACTCTTACTAATCAATGTAACAAAAATAAGACTTCAAGAACTGGGGTGCCTAATTAATGGAAGACTTAGGTTTCTAAATTAAAAAAAAAAAAAAAAAAAAAAAAATTCTTCCATTATATATATATATATATAATTGCATTTCTCATTTTTAACAGCTAACTTATTCAATCATAGGCGAATTATTTTTTGTCTTTTAAAAGTATGAAAAAGTTAATTTTCAATAATGATGAGAATTAAAGTGTATTTGTTTATAGTTGAACTAAACATATTGCATATAATAAAGAAATAAATGTATCTATGAATTTTATTCACTCTATAATTATTCCATAAGAGAAAGTTATCTCATGAATAGTCCGTACTTCATACACTGAAAAGTACTTCATGAAAGCTCTCTTTATTACTTTTAGCTGAAAATTGATTGATTGGACTCATAAAGTCTCGCAATATGATTCTCTATTTTGTTTCTAGATTACGTGAATAAGTAGATAGAAAATGTCAAATATGCAACTTTCGCCATGAAACTGGTCTAACCCCCACTTCAAGTCTGGCTCCAATTTTGAAAAAAGAAATTTTTAGTATATAGGAAAAATGTATGTATAAAAAATTTTGAGAAACAAAAAAAAAAAAAAAGAAATTTGAAAAAAATGAGAACAATTTAGAAAAAAAAAAAAAAAGAAAGAGGTTATCAAACGTGTCTTCTTTAAAAAAAAAAAAAAAAAAACAATTTTATTGTACGAAAAAAAAAAAAAATGTTTTGAATATTGGGGTTTAAATTGTGATATTTATGTTTTTCATTCATTTAATTGGTGAGTCAATTTAACCTACCGGTAGGATTAACCTTTGCATTAAAAGACAACGGCCCAAAATGCTCCGTCTCATAGAAATAAAAATAAAGTCTACCACACTTGATCATATTCTTTATTCACACGCAGGCGAGAGAGAAGAAAAAAAAAAAACTGAAACGACAAAAAAAAAAAAAAAAAAAAAAAAACTTCCCTTCATCCACAACGCTTGCAGATTCATACTTTGCATACCCACCAACCTAATTTACAGACCCACCAACGATAACCCGCCAGCGACCACCTTCGGTCTGCGCAAGCCAGATTCAACCCAACGGCACCCCAATGATTATTGTTATTATGAATATTTTTATGAATTTTGTTCTCATTCATTTCGCCGATTCGAGTTTAAAATTCGAATTTTATTACAGTAAAAAAAAAAAAAAAAAATTGTTATTAAATGATTTTTACATCTAACTTTTTTTTCAACAATAAAAAGTCTCTCGATTCAACAAATAACATCACATCTTAACTCGAATTAAAAATTCAATCTTAAATCGATTGAGTTTAAATTTCAAATTCAATAAAAAAAACTAAACGGACCCTTTGTGTCTGAGATTTGCAGAGTTTGTTTGTTATGAGGAATAGAGAAGAGGTGTCTAGGGAAGAAGAAATTAAGGAATTTATCCAGAAAATAAAATGAATTTTTCTTTCTTGATTCCGGATCAGTCAGTTTAGGAATTTTGGATTTGCTTGTTTGTTTAAGAATCTTGATAATTTGAGGGTTGCTTTCTGGGTTTGCCTGGGATTCTTAATAAGAATTTTGGATTTTATGGTTGGTCTTTTGATTCTTAAGAATTTTTAAAAATTAGACTATAATCGGGTGTGAGTGTGTTCATGTGAACTCTCACTGATATTTTAATAGTTGTATCTTACCCTATTGGTAGTGTGAATTGGCTCACCCTTGACCCTACCACGGACATCCTTAGAAGGGTCAACTTTGGCACATCCTCTTTTTTAGTTTAAAGACATTTGATATTACTTCTCATATTTAACGTTTTTATTCATTTACTCAAAAGAGGGACTAACTTTTGACAAAAATTTTAAAAAAAATTATAAGGATTCAATATGGTTTAACTTGCAAAGGAGGGACTATTTTTAAAGAGTAAAAAAAAGTCCACTAACCGTTGATGAGTCTAATTTAGCAATTCTCATCTAAAATGTAACAAAGAGATCAGTTATGAGCCACTTTTTTAGTTCATGAGTTATTCATAGCATAAAGTCAAACTAATTCTAGAGAAGAAAAAAATTCACAGACTATTTATATATTTGTTCCTGTAACTATAATAAAATTATGTAACGCAAGCTTGGAGTAGGAGAATAAGGGACAAGTTCTGGTTTGGATTTCACGTTTATATATTTTAAGGTTAAATGATATATATGTCAGCTACAATTTTATGCTATTAGTGTGTGCCTAAAATGTGGAGATTATGGTGGAGATCAAAGATTTTAAGAAAATTACATTGTTTGTTAGGAGTTTGTGCAGATTTATTATTTATGTCATTTTAAATAATTAGGTGTTATTGTAGACTTTATTTTTTATTAGTTAAATGATAAATATTTATTTTTGAGTAGAGTGACATGAATAATATATTTTTTTACTATATTGAGTGGAATTTTTAACTATATTATGTTATCAAAATTTTAAAGAATAATGTGAGTGTGTGCATGAGCTTAAACAAGAATTAATCATGATAGTATAAAGTCAAAATCAAATACAAGACTAATGAGATATAAAAACCTATTGGTACTTGTCCAACTTGATTTTGTTTGCTTGCTCTTGATCTTTAGTATTTTAGCACTTCAAGCCTTGAATTCATTCTTCAATTTGCATTTGTCAATCTTGGATGTATTTGCATTGTATTCCGCAGAATGCTTCTTGAGTTGATTTATAACATTAATTACGCTAAATAAACAACTCAAAATAGAATCATTAGAAACATAATACATTGTGTTTGTTATCATCAAAACATGAGAATATTCAACCTTGGGCCAACATATATCAGAGTGTGAAAGCCACAGCCACATGAGTACTAGATTCGATGTTCCTCCCTTTCTTTCTCCGCCTATCTCTCTCGTCCCTACGGAATCGAGATTATAGATTGGAAACGGCTCCTCGACATCTCTCTCTCTCTCTCTCTCTCTCTCTCTCTCTGGAGATGTCAAATCTCGCTGGAGATCTAGTCCCGTGAAGCCACCAGAGATCGTAAAGCCAATCACACATAGGAGATGGCAAGCTTCGTTGCTCGCAAAACTACATGGAGGAGAGATTGCTAGAGCCAAGAGGGCGACGGATCTCGCAAATGTATGCGTCAGAACCGATTTGCAGTCGACAACAATAGAGAGAGAAGGAGAAAGAGACATTCAGGAAAGAATTTGGACTATTTTTACAGAAGAATTTTTGGTTATTTGAATTCAGAATTTTCATTTTAATTTAGGGGTATCTTCATATTTTTAATTGAGGATTTACACTGAGTTGATCTATTTACTGACTCTTTTCAAACTTAGCCTATCAATTTTACTCCATTCTTAAATGGGTCTATTTCCCTCTTTCACCCTCCCTCAATTTTCTCTTAATTAAAATGTGTTTTGCTGAAATTTTTCTATTGGTCAAAGGTAATTTAATAGATTATAACTGGCAATCTGCTAAATGCCAATTAGAACCAAATCATTGGAAAGTAATCTACTATGTTTTCACTTATAATTTACTAGATTATTATTCCCTTACGACATATATCACGCAACCGTCTCTGACAGCACTAGCTGGAGTATGTGCTCATAGATTAACACAAATAATCGACTAGATTGTTTTACGTTTTTAATCCAGATCACTAAGGGAATATTTGTTTTTTGTATTCGTCTTTAATTTTGAATCATGATTCATAATTTTTTACATTATTTTTCTCTCACAAAAAATACATATAAAACGAGAATGATTCTGAATATATAAACCAAATGTCTCTAAATTATCTACATCACTGATAAATGAAGCATGAATCTACCACATTTGTATTTAAATGATAAATATTTATTTTTAAGTAGAGTGGCATGAATAATATATTTTTTTTACTATGTTAAGAGGAATTCAAATTGAAAAATAAACAATTTATTTTTTGGATATTTGAAATTCTAAAATTTAACTCTTAAATTCAATTTCACATTGCAAATCAATTTTGCAACTTAAATCAATTTAATCATATTAAATCGATTTTAGCGGATGGTTCTTATTTTATTTTATTTTTCTAAAACCCTTTTATAATAAATAAAATAAATAATAATAAATGTGCGTGTATGCATGGCATGCTATAAAACATATGATTAGGCACAATATTTCTATATGGCGTGATATATGCATAGACATATAATATATAATTATCAACATAAAATATAAATATATGCAATCGGCTATTGAGATGGATTTGACCGGGTCCCATGAAAAAATAAATAAATTACAACCAAATCGAATAAATAAATAATTACAATAATTATTTTCTTCCATTACATCAACGGGTCTTTGATTCTTGAATTCTTTATTCTTCGGCTTCATTCTTTGTCTTCGGGTCGGATTTCACCTTCTTTGGGGTCCGGAACTTTTCTGGGTCCTTAGACACGCATTACGAAGGTTTCAGAAACCCACGGGCCAGTTCGGGATCCAAATGACCAGATCTGGACCAATAGTCGGGACCCACCTAGGCTTGGGCGGGATGGCTTCAAATTGGGCTGATCTTCTAGCCTGGTTTTTTCTTGGCTTGTTTATGGGCAGCATGCAAGGCTTCAAACTTGATCTTCTAGGCCTCTTTTTGATTCAAAATCAAAAATCTAATTCTACCCAAATTCTAGAATTACAATAATTCTAGTCCCGAATTAAATTACAAATAATTATAATAAATGAATATATCCGATCCATGGAACCATATAATTAACGACCAAATTCACCATCCATACATTCATCAACATGAATTAAATATAAACATCCATAAATGCAAGTGCCTACCCATCACTTACATACATAATTAAATATCACATATTTAATATATTAATTTTGATTATCAAATAATCATAGCATAAATTAATACCGTCTATAGACCGCTCTGATACCAATTGTTGGTTTCCAAATCAAATTCGGATGCGAAAGCGTGGGGAAGGCGGATCAAGTATAACAAAAATTTTCACAAAACTTTTGAGATACTCTATAGATCATATTAATTTATGCACGAATAAATTAATCATATTAATTTATTTATTAAGAACTCAATTAGGGAAAATACCTGGAGGCCGATTAGGATTATAACTTGAGTTCTTTGATCTTGATCAATCCTTGCTCCAAATCCTTGTGTTTAGAAAACCAAAGTCTTCCACGTCAGTTCCTTGAATCTACGTAGACATGTGTGTGGGCACACTTGAGACAAAACCGGTTGGAACAAATACTCAAATTTTTCACAAACACCAACGCATGCACGATGTGAAATTTTTGGGAGAAAAATTTTCCTTCTCTCTCTACTAGGGATTTCAGCCAACCCTCAAAAAATTGTCACGCGCAATTTTTATCATCCTCTTATTTGTAGAGTAGAAGTCAAACTTCTGGAATGAATCCAATCTCTATCTCCTATTTGAATTTGGAACAAAAAATCTCATCTTTCTTCTCTCAATGTGGCCGGCCATGTGTAGGGTTTCCTATCCATGTGTGTGGTGCCAATTTCAGATAGGAAAGGAAGAGAAAATCATCATTTATCCTGTAGTTCTATTTTAATTCAAATTCAAATTCAAATTTAAGTCAAACTTAAATTAATTTGAATTCTAAATTGAACAACTTACCAAATAAGTTTAAAAGAATAAATTTAAATTATGTTCATAATTCAAATTCAAATTTAAATAATCACATTATTTAAATAATAATTAATTCTCAATTAATTATTTTTGAGTATTTAATTTTTAGAATTTCGTAATTCTAAAAATCCCATTTTGCCCTTTGTGTCTGGCAAAATTACAAGAACGATGCGGGGACTAGTGGACCAATAATCCTGAGCTCCAATAAAATTAATAATTAATTAAACACTTTAATTAATTAATTAATTTTATTAATTTCAATAGTTACTCCACTATAAACTTGGAATTGCACTCTCGAAATTATAGACATTAATTACTTCTAAACTGTGAAGTGTCCATTTGATATAATCATTGCATATAGATCAATCCTCCATAAATAATTCATAATTAGAGCCAGGTAGAATCTGTTAACCTCTCTAATTATATCTTCATCCTTGAGTACCATTGATTCTCTAATGGATAGTGATTCATAAAACGCATTCATGAACCAGAACACTCTTACTAATCCAAGTACCGAATCAATACTCGAGAGAATTATTGATCTACTTCTTTCTCAAAAAGGAATGGATTTCATCTCGTCTAATAACATTCCTGACTACTTACTTCATCATGTCTCCAAAATACAAGAAATAGGATTCAGGGTCTCAGAATTCGTACCGAGTAAATCAAAAGACACAAATCCATAAATAGGAGTTTGTTAAGAACTCAGGATTAAGATCATTCTATATATAATCATAGGTAGACTCAATTAGAATTTCTATACTTAACGGAAATTATTAGAAATTCTTATTGTGTCTTTGTCCCTATTCCACCTAATCTCATTATGCGAAATACACTCATTCAATATATCACCATATTAACAGTGCGGCTAACACCGTTCCATTCTAAATGGGAATGACATGTATTAATAATGTTTTAATTTAAAGATTCTAAACTTTAATTAAATTCATTATGAACAATGTTTTTGATTATTACCCTTAAACGTTATCCTCTCATATATAACACTTATATACAATGTTTAAGGTTACATAAATAATCATAGAATTTTCATTTTGATATTCATAAAATATTCATAAATATATGCACATAAAATGATGAATAAACTCTTTTCTTAAATAAATAATAAATATCTTATTACATCTCATACTTTTAGGACACCATTCCGAACATAAAGTACAAAGGAGAGGTTCTAACACTTAAGCCTCTAACAACACACAAGGCTCCACCCACAGGACATACAGTATTGTACATACATGAATAAGTAAATAACATTATAGACATCAACTACAGTCAAGAAATCCAAAGTTCAAAGTTTACGGAAATTACAATTCTTACATTTGTATACAAGGATGATCACAATCCTCTCTTAATTCGATGGTAGCACAAACTCAGCTACTCTGTATCACTCCTAGAGTTGCCTGGCAGGGGTTTGATATTAATAAAATAATAAAACGTGAGCAAAATGCCCAGTAGGATATATTTTGAAATAAACTTTATAAATAATGAAATAAATAAGTGAGTGAATAAATAAATGCATAAGTAAATAAATAAGACATTCATTTATAACATAACAGTCGGAACCTCACATCTTTTTTCTCAAAGGATATATAACTGAAAATCACCGCATTACAGGCATCAGCAAGTAATTTATACTAAGATAAATTACTTACACAACCACATGCACAAGCCTTATCACCCCTGGGCCGGGTTTCGGGTTCTGCCCCTAAGGATGCACTCTCCACATCCTATCTAGGCCATCAGCCGGTTTACCGATTCACAAGATCTCTTATCTTAAGAAATCATTCATTAAACTTTCTAAAATCGTTCATTATAATCCCATGAACTACAACAAGCCACGGGTCCCATGAACTACAACAAGTCATGGGTTCCATGAACTACAACAAGCCATGGATTCCATGAACTACAACAAGCCATGGGTTTTAAACGTTTTTCTTTCGCAAACAAGCCCCTTTCTTTAAAACATTTGCAAGGCCAAAAACCCTTTTAAAATCAGGCTCACAAAGAAAAGGGATAGGAATCCTACCTCACAATAACAAACCTGTGACTAGCATTGCTCTATTCTGGCTTCCACTTCCTCAATGTCTTTCAATCCGAGTCCTGAGCTAGCACTGATACAAAAAAACACTTTAGGATCCAATTCTCATTCCTAAAGCAATTCAATCTCAATTATGCACCAAGATTTCCTATTTGTGCTCTAATCCAATTTAATGTTTCAAATCATCATTCCAAGGGTTTTGATTTCAAAACATAGATTAAAGATGCTAATCCATCTATCTCAAGTCCCTAAATGAAGCTATTTTGGGCTCTCCTCGAAAGATTCTCCTATATGCTTCGTTCACCCGAATGGATTTTGATCTTTGAGATTACCCAATTGAAAGTTTCACATCCTAAACTACAATCGGAAAATATATATTTGAAGAACATGTGAATTAAAATGTATTCGAGTGAGTAAAATTCTTACGTTTAGTATTAGGTAAAGTTATCTTATGAGAAATCTAAAAGCGACAATATACAGTTGGCAATATTGCAGTAAAAGACTACTCATAAAATAATACCTACCAATATATAGTATCATGCAACAATCACATAAAAAGAGCTTGACTAGATTTATATAAAAGTTGACAGTAAAATATATCAATATGAGAAATTAAAAGAAGATAGAAGAAAATTAATCACTCAAATATATAAACTTTGGAGAACAAATGGAGAATCAAAATCCACTCAAGATCACTTCACAAATAGGTTTTTCTCTAACCTCACCAAAGAAAAAAAGATGTCTAAACTTAGGCTAAAAATTAACAACCTAACACACTTAACAAAAGCCCTATTTATAGAGTTCTTAGGAAATGAAAAGAAAACATTCAGCAAAGGAGAAATAAAAGCAAAGACATCAAACGTTCTAATCCACTTAAATTGGATTTACAAGGCTTAATTTTGAGAATGAATGCTGAAAGCCTGAAGTTAGCCCAACGGAACCAAAATGGATAAGCTGGCTGGAGAATACCAAACGGGTGGGACATGTGGCGCAAGCTAATTCACGGAAGGAGGAGATGTTACTGTGCTAGGACACGTGGCGGTATGCTGAAAAGCGGAGAAAAAGAAGTGGCCGACAGCTAGGACCCATAGGAACACGTGGCGGTATGTGGTTGGAGAGCTGCTGCACACGGCACCCACGCGGAGAGGAATGCTAAACGGCCTGACGCGCGCGTGCACGAGGGAATAGTTGTGTCCCACACGGAGAGGAAAGAAGGGCTCGCTTACGCACGCGTGGCTGGAACTCGCGACCTGGGCTTGGTGAGCATGGAACGCTCGCGGGCTAAGTGGGAAACGTGGGGGACTCGTCAGAAAATGCCACGCGGCGCGGCTGTGGAGTGGCTCGAATGGCTTGGCTCGACGGCTAAGCGTGCTGATGGGCTCCATTTTCATTTTCTTTAGTTTTGGCCCAAATGTCTTATTTCCCTACAAAACAAATTAAATTAAATTAAAATCAAATACTTCCACAAAATATTAATTCCACAAAAATATTTAATTAAAACTTAATTTATTTAGCAATTATGAACAATTTAGGTGCATTTCCATGCACTTATCACTCATCCACCACAGGAAATTTTCGCATTATCTCCAATTACCTCGGGTTCACCTTCCAAAGCAAAAAGGGAAGAAAAACAAGCTAGGTTCCTACGTCCCCTAACACTGTACCTCAACAGCCATTCTCCCAGGACTGGATTCATATCTGCCTAATAAGGAATCACCGTTCCGAAATTTTTCACCAAAGTCACTCTTCTACGGTAACAATCAACAATTGCACAATATTTTGACAACTAATCCATTCCGAGTACCACGTCAAATAGACTTATCGAAAGAATTATCAGGTCAGCTCTCAGTCGCTCACCTCCAATCGTGATTTCACACGATCTACATACACTACTCACCTCCACGCATCCTAGCGGGGAGTTCAACATCATCGGGATTTCCAAGCTCTCATATTTCAGTTTCAAAGTTTGGATAAAAGAACCTGATATAAAAGAGTGTGTAGCACTAGTATTAAATAACACATGTGCTAAAGAGTGAGAGATTAAGATCATACCCTCAACCACCGTATTGCTGGCCTGTCTTCCAGAACTGCCTCCTGTCAGGGTATATGCTTGTCCTTGCAGTTTTCCCTTCCCATTATCACTAACATTAGGTCTTTGGGCTCCTGGCCTATATTGTTGTGGCGGAAGTAGCTGCACTGGTCCCAGCGCCTAATGTCGAAACTGTGGATATTGAGGCAGACGGTAGGTTGGCCGGGGGGGTATGGTATTGGCATTTACGGCTGGTAAGGCGGTACGAACTGCGGTGGTCTTCCTTGACCATAAGAAGCCTCACTCTAAGATTGTTGAGTCAACGGCTGATTCTGATTAGGACAGTTCCTCCTAACGTGACCAATCTACCCACAAAAATGGCACTTGGGTCTAGGGACCACTCCGGTCACTTCCAGAGGAACTGCTACCACCACTAATCATCTCTCCACTAACTTGCCCCTGATTGCAGTTTCTTCTACCACTCCGTTGTGGCCCACCTAAACATAAGGTCCACCAGAAATAGAAACTCGACCAGCTGTTTCCTTACTTTGCTGATAAGCTAAGTTATCTTGCACGCTTGTCGCAGCAGCCACCAAATCCCAAAAATTCTGAATTTTTAGAGCCACAAAGGGTCTCCTTACAAAATTCTTAAGACCTTTCTTAAAGTTTAGGCATTTAAAATGCTCAGACTCCACCAGAGATGGCGCAAAGCGGGACAAGACATATCGCCTTGTAGCAAGGACATAAAATCCATTGTCTTTTCATCCCTATAGCTCTAAGGGAAGTATTGCTCATTAAAAATGGTATCAAACTGTTCCCATGTCATTCCCACAATATCTAGCCTTCTCTTCACATGTTTCCACCAAGTGCTCGCTTGGCCTTCCATCTTATACACCATAAATTCTACCCAGTATTCCTCTGGCACTCTCATAGTATTTAAGTGCTTGAATATGGAATCAAACCAGAAGTCTGCCTCTTGGGGTCCTCCCTCACTTTTGAATGTGAGGATTGGTACACGTCTAACTTCACGAAAATAACCCTGCTTCTTATCCTCGGTTGGTCGCTCATTCTGAGCTCAACTGGCCATGCCTTGGAAAGTAGCATACATGGCATCCAAGAACTCTTGATTCTGTGGTACCGGTTGGTTAACTGATCTACGACGCGGTGGCATCTTCTTTAATTGAAAAGAAACTAGACTGTTTAGTGGATTCCTGATGTCAGACATGTATGTACAATCATGGGATTTCTTAACCTAAGGCTCTGATACCACTCTATCATGTCCCCCAAGCAGGGGTCGGTGACGTGGAGGCTCGATTAGCAGTTAAACGCGATAAGCGGTGAATATTAAGGAAATTCTCAAACGAGCCCCACATTTAACTGGAAATAAAGTGCAAGGGAGAGGTTTTAACACTTAAGCCTCTGAAAACACACAGGGTTTCACCCATAGGACATAAAGTATTGTACATACATGAACAAGTAAATAACATTACAGACATCAACCACAGTCTAGAAATCCAAAGTTCAAAGTTTACAGAATTTACAATTCTTAAATTTGTATACAAGGATGATCACAATCCTCTCTTAATCAGATGGTAGTACAAACTCAGCTACTCTCGCACCGCTCCTAGAGTTGCCTGGGAAGGGTTTAATATTTATAAAACAATAAAACGTTAGCGAAAGGCCTAATAGGATATATTTTAAAATAAACTTTATAAATAATGAATAAATAAATAAGTGAGTGAATAAATAAATGGATAATTAAATAAATAAGACATTCAATTCCAACACAACAGCCGGAATCTCACATTTTTTTTCTCATTTGAAATATAACTGAAAATCACCGTACTACAGGCATGAGTAAGTAATTTATACTAAGATAAATTACTTACACAACCACATGCGCAAGCCTTATCACCCCTGGGCCGGGTTTCGGGTTCTACCCCTAAGGATGCACTCTCCACATCTTGTCCAGGTCATCAGCTAGTTTACCGATTGGTAAAATCTCTTATCTTCATATATCATTCATTAAACTTTCTGAAATCGTTCATTATGATCCCATGAACTACAACAAGCCATGGGTCCTATGAACTACAACAAGCCATGGATTCAATGAACTACAACGAGCCATGGGTTTTAAATGTTTTTCTTTTGCAAACAACCCCCTTTTTCTTTAAAACATTTGCAATGCCAAAAACCCTTTTGAAATCAGGCTCACAAAGAAAATGGATAGGAATCCTACCTCACAATATCAAACCTGTGACTAGCGTTGCTCTATTCTGGCTTCCACTTCCTCAAAGCCTTTCAATCCGAGTCCTCAACTAGTACTGATACAAAACAACACTTTAGGATCCAATTCTCATTCCTAAAGCAATTCAATCTCTATTATGAGCCAAGATTTTCTATTAGTGTGCCCTAATCCAATTTCATGTCGCAAATCATCATTCCAAGGGTTTTGATTTCAAAACATGGATTAAAGATGTTAATCCATCTATCTATCTCAAGTCCCCAAATGAAGCTAATTTGGATTCTCCTCAAAAACCTATCACAACACAGCATTTTCAGGCAAAATAGGGTCAAATCCCGTGTGCACGGGTCAACCAGTGACAGAGCAGTGCAACACCACCGGTCGACTGGTGATGTGCAATCCGATCGACCGGTGGTGTGCATGCGGTCGACCAGTGAGGTCAATACAATCCGATCGACTGCATAGGTCAACCGATGGAGAACAGCTAGGCGAGAAAACTCATCAAATCTGCCCAAAAACCTACAAATCCAAGTTCCAAATCGAAATATCTCAAAGGAAAACCACTAGATCCGAGTTCTAAGTACTAAATCAAGTCCAAAGAGCCCAAGATCTCTAATTTCTACTATGGTTTTACTCAAAATCCATCAAAATCCATTTCGAACGAAAAATAAGTTTTTAAATCTGACATTCCAAGAATCAAGAGAGGTGTTGACAGTGGATTTTTGTCAACAAAAAACCGGCCGGGCTACCTTAGGATTTCCCTTTAGATTACCGGCCTATGGGTGTAGTGAAAGTGTGGATACTTGTCATAAGTGTATATTTATGGCTTAAGTGAACTATATGTAAACAAACACAATAAATTTTATAGTGATTCACTCTTGTTTAATCGGAGCAACATCCACTGTAATTTTGTATTTCTTTTGAAAGGACAACAATTTACAAGTTATGGCTCTCCTTTTTTCTTTCTCTTGTGTTCAGCCCTCCGACTCCTCTTTCGGTGGGGGTCTTCATCTTTTTATACTGGGCTTCCTTCACCTAGTGGGTTTCTTTGAACGGTGGATGCACTCAAGTGTTTTCCCTTGGTAAGCCCAGATGTAGCCCACTAATCAGCACTGTTCACTCAGCCAATTAGTCTTCTATTACGGCTCTGTGATTCTCCGTAACGCTTTTCTGTCTTCTGTAGGGCGGTTTGAGAGCTTGTAATTAATGCTGTCAGACATCTCCCACTTTTGCACTCAACCTGCCATGTCTTAAAAGGACATTCCCCTCGTCGCCAGCGCCGTTTAGCCCCTTTGGTCTGGTGATCTTTTCTGCGGTCGAGGAATCTTGAGGCCTTGATTCAGGCAGTGTTATCCGTCGATGCCACAAGGGGTCGTCGCCTTAATCTGGACTTCATTTTTTGGCTCTACAGCTGATTTGGAGGGAAACGTGGACGTCGATGGTTGTGTGCTTGCGGAGAGCGATTACGGTCACATGTCGTGGTGTTGTTGATCCAGGTGTCCATCACGTTTTCCCACACAACAGTTACCCCCCAGGTCAAGGGCTCCTTTTAGGCAGCCTCGAGCTCTAGGTTCGGTTGTCCTTTCGTGCTTCGGGAGTGGGAAACCGGTCCCGAGCCTCCGTCCGTAATGATGGTCTGGGTGTTTTGGAGACATAACTGTCGCATCGATTAACTTCGCGTAATGATGTACAGCTGTACTTTGAGGAGATAAATGCGGACCGTTGGATATGCGACCTCTTGATTTCCCGCCTTTTTCCATCACCGTCAGATCTAGGCAGTAATCCCTCGCCGTTGGATTTTGAAATTTTCATCCAACGGTCGGGGTCGAGGATGTCGCTCTCTTTAAATACCTTTCATGAACTTGAGAGCCATTTTTTCCTTCTCCAAAACTTTGAACCTTTGTTGCATTTCTTGTTGAACCGCCGCATTCTGCCAGAATCTTTTTTGCTGGACTTTCAACTTCACACTTCTAATCCTTCGTGGCATATTGCGAAGCCGTCCTTATTTTGAGTTTTTTTTCTAAAAATCCTTCTTCACTGGTAAGTTTCTGGATTTCTCTTGCTTTGCGTACTCACGGGGTTCCCCCCGTTGTGTACCTGGAATATGTAGATATATATGCACAAAATGAAAATATAAAAGTTAAGGAGACTTACTTCGTTGTGTTCTGTCACTCCGGATGACCTGGTCTGTACATATTTTTTATTGTCCGTGTGTCTCGGGTTTCTGGGTTCTGGAGGAACCTATGATTCTTATGAACACTCACCGTTATCATTCTTGTATGAATGGTCGACGTAAAGTCGAGGCGTTTTGAGTAGTCGTCGTTTATTCCTCTCGACGTTAGGGTTTTAACTTAACTTCTTGTCCTTTTAATTACTAGAACAATGGCCCAAAGTTCACCCAGTCGAGAGGATTCCTCTTTTGTCGTCTGTTCTGACCCCTCTTCGGTGGTGGAGATCTCATGGACTTCTTCATCCTCCGACGTCAGCTCTGTGCTTAGGGATATTGAAGACGTCAAGGGAAGTTATAAGCCGGGCGATGACTTCGGAAGCGAATTCAGTAGCGTCGACCGGTTGATAGATGAGGTAGTCGCACAGATCCCCTTTACGGGGGGCAGCGTAAGTGGGGTAGCTGCCGCGACAGTGGATGCCCCCTAGCTGCCACTAGCGGTGACCCAGATAAGCCTTCCTTTACAACCGACGGTGCGGCGTCGAGGGTCCGAAACAAAGATATCATTCGGGCTGTGAAGGAAGGATGCATCGACGGGAGGTGGTTCAAGTACCTCCTTCCGGACATGCATTTTAGAACTAGCATGCCGCCGACCGGATATTTCTCGTTCTATACAAGAACGGTTACCGCGGGGATGACACTCCCAGTTCATCCCTTCGTAAAAGATTACTGTCATTTTTATGGCATCTCCCCTGCCCAACTGGCGCCGAACTTCTGGTACTGCTTTGCAGGAGCCTGGATTCTATGGAACCAAAAGTTTGACATGGAACTCCCATTGGATGAGTTCCGATTTATGTACAAGCTGTGCCATGGTGCCAAGTGTGACAGGTGGTACTTTCTGAGTGGCCATGGGAAGGCTCAGCCCAAGTTTAGGAAGCTCATTCTGGCCATGTTTTTTATGATCCACGGGCCTTTCAACTTTCATCCTAACGACCGTCAGCCCCGCCGAAGGCAGGTTCAGGCGGCGTTTGGAAATATGAGTAAGCCTCTCGACTCTCTTTTTATCTAACTTTGCTCTTTTTTCATATGTTGATGAGGATTCTTTATCCTGCAGTTAATCAGGATTGGCCGAAGTTCTCCGGTAATAGCTTGGCGAGGGTCAAGCAGTCTTTTTCCTATCCATCAGAGGTTCGCCACATTGAAACGCTTCTGACCAAGGAGAACCTTCGTGCTACCGGCCTAATCCTAGACCTCCCCAATCCTTCGGACCTAGAAGTCGTCTGCGTGTACTTCTATTTAAGCGACGAAGGTAATTACTTCTCTCAGCGCCTTCCAAAATTATGATTCGTGTTTTCCTAACGCTGATCATATCTTCTTTTCGTCGCTAGAGATGGCATTGTTGAGGATTCAACTACCCGGGAGCCAACGGTCGGGGCCGAGCCAACAGCCATCGTCAAAGGGAAAAGAGAAGGTCAGCTCTTCCTCTCCTGCGCCGAAGGGCAAGAAGGTCAAGGATCCTTCGACACCGGGGGGCAAGCATGCTTATAAGAAGAGGCGTACCGATAAGAAGTCGACCACTGACCAGGCGTCGACTGACAAGGCCTGGACACCAGTGGTGCCCATTCCCGATGTTAATGCTCCCCCGGCGTCGAGAGAACGCATGCTGATCCCGGGGGGAAAGATAATGGATGGGAATTTTCAGGTCTCGGACATTTCTGACGCCGAGGTTGGGGCGATGTTGAAATTTCTCCCTCGCTTCTCTCTTGTCTTCCAGGCCCTTTATGAGTCTTTCCTCGAGCCTTATTGGATCACAGCGTCCCAGTCTTCCTCGGTCGACCGTCAACGCAAACAGATCTCCTTCCAGATCCGTGTAAGATTTTGCCGAGTTTTTTTTTATACCTTTCCTGATTTTGCAAACTTTCCAGAGCCTCGTCTTTTCCCTTCTTAACCTCCTCGACCTAGTTAAGGTCGAGGAGCGTAAGGGCGAGATGGATGATTTCGAGGCCAGACTTAGGTCTCTCGTCGATGAGGCCAAGAAGAACAGGAACGATGCTGTCGAGGAGAGGGATGTGGCCATGGCCAAACTGACAAGCCTGCAAGGCGATTTGGCCGAGTTAAAGGTCAAAGTTAAAGACCTCACTTAGTGGGCAGACTTGTCTGAGAAGAAGTTGGCCGAGGCGACCGTGGCAGCCGAGAGGCGTTTTACCGAGGGAAAGGCAGAGAGGAAGAAGGAGGATGAGGCCGAGGCTGCTGCAATCTTCCACGCTAAGCGGGCGGAGATTATTGAGGAGTTCAAGACTTCTCAAGAGCTCCTGGATATCCGCAACAAGGATTTCTAGTCGGCGGGTCAGCAAATCGTTGACCTAATCAATAAGGAGCATCCTGATTGGGACCTAGGCTTCCTCTACAACTCTCCTACTCCCGCTGGCGACGATGGAGTGTCCCCTCCTGGTGGCGATGAAGAGAACACTACTTCCTTGGGTGGCGGCGAGGAGCCAGCGACCAGCGGCAACGCTTAGGGATCCTTACTTTGCCTTTCCCTTTTTCTATTTCTTTTGGGAATCTTTGTAACTTAACATTTGCTTCAGACAATTTTTATTTTACCTGCATTCTTGTATATATAAAGACAACAGGTTTTGTTCATACCTTGATTCGCAATCGTCGCTTTTCTTCTTTTTCTTTTTAGAAGATTCCTTAGAATTTACTAAGTATTGTCTTTCCTCCTTGGAGGATCTGACGTCGAGTTTACCCCTTAGGGTCGTCATCTTTGGAAATTCCTTAGAATTTCACTAAACGTTCGTCTTTCCTCCTTGGAGGATCTGACGTCGAGTTTACCCCTAGGGGTTGTCGTCTTAGGAAATTCCTTAGGATTTCACTAAGCGTTCGTCTTTCCTCCTTGGAGGATCTGACGTCGAGTTTACCCCTAGGGGTTTACCCCTTGGGGTTGTCGTCTTAGGAAATTCCTTAGAATTTCACTAAGCGTTTTTCTTTCCTCCTTGGAGGATCTGACGTCGAGTTTACCCCTTGGGGTCGTCGTCTTAGGAAATTCCTTAGAATTTCACTAAGTGTTTCGATAGCCTTCATCCCCCCATGTCTGTTTAATATACCCTTGGTTTTTTAAGCAAACACATTATTAAGGGGTAAATCTCTTTTATTCTGCAAACATATCAATTTATTCTACTTGTAAAGAATGTACAATTGAGATGCATAAAAATTTCATACGTTATTGGTAGTACAGCCTTAGTTGTTCAGCATTCCATGGGTGTTGAACTTTTTTGCCGCCAAGGCTTTCTAATATGTAGGTGCCAGGACATAGTGTTTCCCTTATGCGATAGGGTCCTTCCCAAGTTGGGCCTAGGGGACCAACGTTTTTGGGTTTTGTGCTCTGCGTTACCCTTTTTAACACTAGGTCTCCTGGGATGAACCTTCTTTGCCAAACTTTCTTATTGTAGTTTCACGCTGTCCGTAGCTGATAAGCAGCGAGACGTAGTTAGGAGTTGAGTCGCTTTTCTTCCAATAAACTGAGTTCTCCATTCATGCCCTTTGCGTTATCAGCGTCGTTGTGGACAACGGTTCTTAGAGTCGGCGTTTCGATTTCTATGGGAAGCACAGCCTCGACGCCATACGCCATGGAGAAGGGTGTTTCACCCGTTGTAGTTCAGCTTGTTGTTCTGTATGCCCAAAAGACTTTGGGAAGCTCCTCAGCCCATCTCCCTTTTAGGTCGTCAAGTCTTTTTTTAAGGGTATATTTCAGTATTTTATTTACCGCCTCGACTTGTCCATTTGATTGTGGATGGATTGGCGCCGAGAAGTCTTTTCGGATGCCTAAACTATCACAGAACCTGCGTGTCGAGGCGTTGTCGAACTATTTCCCGTTGTCGGACACTATTGAGTAGGGAACCCCAAACCTGCATACGATGTGATCCCACAAGAATTTGGTGCAGGCTGCTTCCGTGGTTGTAGCTAGGGCCTTGGCCTCAGCCCACTTTGTATAATAGTCTACCGCAACGATTGCGAATTTAAACCCCCCAGGTGCAAGGTACAATGGCCCGATCAGGTCAACCCCCCATTTGGCAAAGGGCCATGAACTGAGAATGAAAGTTAGTTTTTCTGAGGGTGCTCTAGGAATCGTGACATATCTTTGGCATTTATTGCATCGTCGGGCGTATTGAAAAGCGTCCTTTTTTAGCGTTGGCCAATAGTATCCTTGCCTCAAAACCTTTAGAGCCAAAGATTGCCCCCCAGTATAGTTGCCACAAACTCCTTCATGGATTTCTTGGAGGACCTTTTGGGCTTCGGCATCATCTAGGCACCGCTGTAGAGGTGTTGAGTAGCCTCGTCGATAGAGCAGGCATCATATAATAAGTACCTAGCGGCTCTATACCTGACTCGTCGGGCCTCGTCTTCATGATCTGGTAGTTGCGTGTCCATTAGGTATCGTATGAGTGGCGTCATCTAATTTTCACCTTCTTGGACACCTAATGCCTTTGCGTGCTCCTCGATGGTCGACCGCTCCAGTTCTTCAATGGGAACGACACCTAGTGTATCAGAATCCCTTGATGAGGCCAGCTTTGCCAGTGCGTCCGCGTGTGCATTTTCGGCTCGTGGAATCTGGAGTATTTCGTAATTTTTGTACTTAACGAGTTCCTCCTTTACTTTTCTCATATATGCCCCCATTTTCTCACCGCGTGCTTGGTATTCTTCCTTTACTTGCGTGACGACTAGCTGGGAGTAGCTGTAGACGCTGATCCTCTCGACCTTTAGGTAGTTAGCTAAACGTAGTCCGGCAATTAGTGCTTCATATTCTACCTCATTATTTAACGCCTTGAATTTAAATTGTATTGCCGATGTGATTTTGTGTCCTTCGGGACTGATTAATAAGACGCCGGATCCTGATCCGTTTTCACTCGACGCTCCATCTACGTAGAGTTTCCATTTTGCTACCTCCATTTCTCCAGATGGGGTGGGAGCGGGTCTATGAGAGAATTCGGCTAGAAAGTCGGCGAGCGCTTGACCCTTGATCGCAATCCTTGGCACATATTTTATGTCGAACTGGCTCAATTCTACTGACCATTTGATGAGTCGATCGGAAGTTTCGGGTTTCTGTAGGGCTTGCCTCAGCGGGTGGTTCGTGAGAACCCGTATGGTGTGAGATTGAAAGTAGTGTCGAAGCTTCCTCGAAGCTACCATCAGGGCGAGGGCTAGGCGCTCCATTTCGCCGTATCTTGACTCGGCATCGAGAAACCTTTTGCTCACATAATAAATTGGCAATTACACCTTCTCTTCTTCCCTAATTAATACGGAGCTCACGGTGTGTTGGGATACGGAGAGGTATAGACTAAGCTCCTCGCCGTCGTTTGGCTTTGATAAAATCGGGGATTTACCCAAATGCTCCTTTAATTTTTGGAAAGCCTCCTCACATTGTAGTGTCTATTCAAAATGTTTGTTCCCTTTCAAAACGTCGAAGAAAGGGATGCATTTGTCCGTGGCTTTTGATATGAACCTGTTTAGGGCGGCGACACAACATGTCAACCTTTGCACCTCTTTCGGCTTCGTTGGTGACTACATGTTTTGTAGGGCTTTGATTTTCTCGGGATTGGCTTCAATCCCTCGGCTACTGACCATAAAACCAAGGAATTTCCCCGACCCAACTCCGAAGGCACATTTCTGAGATTGAGTTTCATGTGGTACTTTCTCAGTACACCAAACATTTCTCCCAGATGACTAACGTGCTTGCTGGCCCTGGCGCTCTTTACAAGCATATCGTCGACATAGACCTCCATTGTCTTGCCGAACTGTTGAGCGAACATTTTATTTACAAGCCTCTGGTAGGTAGCTCCCGCAGTTTTTAGGCCGAAGGGCATCACCTTATAACAGTAGAGGCCCCTATTGGTTATGAATGAGGTATGCTCTTCGTCGGCTGGATTCATCGAGATCTGGTTATATCTTGAGTAAGCGTCCATGAAGCTTAGCATCTCATGTCCCGCCGTGGCGTCGACCATTTGATCTATTCTAGGAAGTGGGAAGCCATCCTTTGGGCAGGCTTTGTTGAGGTCGTTGAAGTCGACACATGGTCTCCAGTTCTCGTTGGGCTTGATTACCATAATAGGATTAGATACCCAACGTGGATAATGTCTCCCTGATGAACCCATTATTGATTAACTTGTCGACCTCTTCTTTCAGTGCTTCGTACCTCTCAGGGTTCATTGGTCGCTGTTTCTGGTGCTTGGGAGGATATGTGGGGTCGATGTTTAGGGAATGACACATTACTTCGGCGTCGATCCCTTCCATGTCGGAGTGATGCCAGGCGAAGACATCCAGGTTCTGCCTAAGGAAGTTTTCAATCTCACTCTTGAGTGGTGGGGTCAAGTCTGAACTTATTTTCAATACTTTGGTGGACTCGCTTTCGCCAATTTGGATTTCTTCCAACTACTCGATGGGCTGAGACCAATAAATTTCCTCTTGAACCCTGGGGTCTATATCCTCAACGAGGCTTTGTTGAACCATCCTTGTTTCCTGTCTCCCCAGCTGGTCATATCTGCGTAGGGCATCGGAGTATGCAACCCTGGCTTCGTATTGGTTGCTCTTCATTTCCCCCACACCATTTGGGGTGGGGAACTTGACCTTCTAATGGTAGACGTTGCTCTTAACGCCTGGAGGGTTATTCTCCCGATTACTGCATTAACTGGGAGCCTCCTTTTATGACCACAAAATTGGCCAATGTGGTTGCCTGTCGGGGCTTCTCCCCGGCGGTTATTGGCAACCGTATAGTTCCTTGCGAGATGATGGAGTTTCCAGTAAACCCATATAGTGGCCTGGAGGTCCTGTCTAATTGTCCCTTCTGGATCCCCATTTTTTCTAAACAATCGGAATATAGGAGGTCTACCGAGCTCCCATTGTCCACCAGGATCCGGCACACGGTGTGGTTCCCGATCATGGCTTCCACCACCAATGCATCATTGTGGGAAAAATGAACTTCACGGGCGTCGTCTTTGTTAAATGCCACATCAGTGTGGCTATACCTTTGGGCTTTTGCGGCGAAGATACTCCAGAATCGTTCTTGGTAAACCTCCTTGGCCTCATGGGCGTAGTCCTTTTGGGACCTCCGCATGTCCCCTTCTATGTAAGGGCCACCGAGGACAGTCCGTATAACGCTGACAGGTTCTCGGTCTTCTGGGCGCTGGTTCTCCTCTCGGCGTCGACCGTCATTCTGCCCTCCGTGGTGGTCGTTGCGGGGTTTTCTCTCGGCCCTGAACTCCTGCAGCCTTCCCTCACGGATTACTCTCTCGATTTCATCCTTGAGGTCAGTACAATTGTTGGTGTGGTGGCCGACGTCGCCGTGGAACCTACAGAATTTCATTGGGTTCCTTCGGCTGGGATCTGACTTCATGGGTTCTGGTCGGTGCAGTAAGTTCCCTCGGCCAACCTGGTTGAAAATCTCCTCGACGGTTACCGTTAATTCATGATAGGTGTCATATTTCTAGAACAGTCGAGGTCTGCAGGCATCCTCCTGCCTTGGCTTCTTGGCCTCTGGTGCTCCTAGCGTCGGGGTCGGTTGCTTGTCTCCGCCTCCTCCTCCTCGACGCTTCTTCCCATCTTGCTTTGATGGCGTCGACCCCTGCTCGGCCCCTTTACCCTTGTTGGACCTATGGTCAGGGTCGTTGGCATCTACTTCTTCAGTATTGATGGATCCTTATGCTCGTGCAAGGAACTTCTTGTAACTAGACGGGGATTTTCAGTTCAGTTCCCTTTTGAAGGGAGTTATTTTCTTCATGTTGGACAACGCCCCCATCAAGGCTTCTCTGTCCGTGATATCCATTGTAGCGGCGACAGCCTCGCCGTATCTGACAAGTCACTCTCTTAACATCTCATTTGGCTTTTGGTATATCGTCGTTAGATTCTACTTCAGGGGGACGTATTTTTTAACCCCGATGAACTAAAGGGAGAGTGCTTCCTTTAGCTCATCCCAACTCGAGGTAGAGTTTGGCTTCAGCGTCCGGAACCATCTTCGGGCAGAGTCTGTTAGGTGGTTCTGAAAGGCTAAGCACATGATCTCCTCGGCGTATCCGTGCAAGAGCATGTGCCCTGTGTACATTTCCAGATAGTCGTCGAGATCTCCTCGCCCGTTGCATGGTGGGATCGACGGCGACCTGTATTTATCGGGGAGAGGAGGCTCCATTATTTCCGCGGTGAACGGATGGTCATGTGTGCGACTGGGCGTAATGTCGACGTTTACCACCTCGACCACTCGTCCAATGTTCTTTTTTAGACCTGCCATGTCCCCCGTCAGCTTTCTTTCTAGGCTAGCCATGCGTTCTATGAGGGTTCGCGCTTCTTCTATTGAAACGGCCGAGCCAACAGCTCTCGGCGCTTCTGCCCTTTAAGCGATGGGTCTGCCTCTGGCTGGTTTCCTCTAGGATTTTGGGGCAGCTCCTCAACAGCTCAGAATCTAGCGGCTCTTAATCGACTGCCGAAGGAATGGGAAGGTCGAGGCCTAGGAGGGCCCTGGTGGTTCTCGCTTTCCCCGGTTCTTTCTTGGATATGTGGGTGGTTATCGTGATTCAGATTTTCCATCACGGCAGGTCCTTGCGGCCTCGGGGAATCTTCTAGTGGCAGTATGATGTTTCTTCCATCTAAGCGCTTAACCACGGTCACTAGCCCACGTACCAACTCGGTCAGAGTGGTTATTTGGGCTTGCATCTGCATCGGATCCGGTCGTGGTGCGTCTGAAGGTGGGATTCCATTTCCATCTGGGCGCAAATCTTCTTCCATCCCACTATTCTCTGGGTGGATGGTGGTTTGTAACTATATTTTTGGGGGTCGAACGCTTTCAGTCCTCAGTGGAGTCGCCAATTGTTGACGGTGGATTTTTGTCAACAAAAAACCGGCCGGGCTACCTTGGGATTTCCCTTTAGATTACCGGCCTATGGGTGTAGTAAAAGTGTGGATACTTGTTATAAGTGTATATTTGTGGGTAAAGTGAACTATATGTAAACAAACACAAGGAATTTTATAGTGGTTCACTCTTGTTTAATCGGAGCTACATCCACTGTAATTTTGTATTTCTTTTGAGAGGACAACAATTTACAAGTTATGGCTCTCCTTTTTTCTTTCTCTTGTGTTCAGCCCTCCGACCCCTCTTTCGGTGGGGGTCTTCATCCTTTTATACTGGGCTTCCTTCACCTAGTGGGTTTCTTTGATCGGTGAATGCACTCAAGTGCTTTCCCTTGGTAGGCCTAGATGTAGCCCACTAATAAGCACTATTCACTCAGCTAATTAGTCTTCTATTACGGCTCTGTGATTCTCCGTAACGCTTTTCTGTCTTCTGTGGGGCGGTTTGAGAGCTTGTAATTAATGCTGTCAGACGTCTCCCACTTTTGCACGCAACCTGCCGTGTCTTAAAAGGACATTCCTCTCGTCTCTAGTGCCATTTAGCCCTTTTCGTCCTTTCTGGCGATCTTTTCTGCGGTCGAGGAATCTTGACGCCTTGATTCAAGCGGTGTTATCCGTCGACACCATAAGGGGTCGTCACCCTAATCTTGACTTCATTTTTGGGCTCTGCAGCTGATTTGGAGGGAAACGTAGACGTCGAGGGTTGTGTGCTTGGCGGAGAGCGGTTACGGCCACGTGTTGTGGTGTTGTTGATCCAGGTATCCATCATGTTTTCCCACACAACAAGAGGTTTTTCAAAAATCTTACATTGAATCCTTTTCTTGACGTTGAAAACTTCTTGAAATTTTCATTTGGTTCGAAATCCAGTTTGATTCGGTGAAGATTTTGATTGGGAGAGAGAGAGAGAGCGTATGCACGGGAAAGGAAAGAAAGGAAGGAAAAGGAAAAGGAAAGAAAATAGAAAAAAGAAAAGACAGGTGTCCAATATTTAAAATGACAGTCCAGAAATTTACTCATACACACTTCTGGATAAAAATGTAAATACTGAGAATATTCAAATATCTTGGAATTATTTAAATTTACTCATCAGAAACATTTAATAATCAATAATCAATTAATTAATCCATATTAGGCACACTAATAAATCTCCATTACCTTAATTAACCTCATTTAATTCTTCGAGGTGTTACAAGACTCGCGAAGCCACCGAAGATCGTGAAGCCAATCACACATAGGAGATGGCCAGCTTCGTTGCTCGCAAAACTGCATGGAGGAGAGATTGCTGGAGCCAAGAGGGCGACGGATCTCGCAAACGTATGTGTAGGAACCGATTTGCAGTCGACAACAATAGTGAGAGAAGGAGAGAGAGACAATTAGGAAAGAATTTGGACTTTTTTACGGAATAATTTTTGGTTATTTGAATTCAGAATTTTCATTTTAATTTAAGGGTGTTTTCAAATTTCTAATTGAGGATTTTCACTGAGTTGGTCTATTTACTAACTCTTTTCAAACTTAGTCTATCAATTTTTACTCCATTCTTAAATGGGCCTATTTCCCTCTTTCACCCTTCATCAATTTTCTCTTAATTAAAATGTGTTTTGCTAAAAATTTTCGGGTGGTCAAAAGTAATTTAGTAGATTATAATTGATAATCTGCTAAATGTCACTTAGAACCAAATCATTGAAAAGTAATCTACTATGTTTTCACTTATAATTTACTAGATTATTATTCCCATACGACATATATCACTCAGCCGTCTCCGACAGCGCTCGCTGGAGTATGTGCTCATAGATTAACATAAATAATCAACTACATTGTTTTACCTTTTTAATCCAGATCACTAAGGGAATATTTATTTTTTATATTCATTTTTAATTTTAAATCATGATTTATAATTCTTTACAGTATTTTTCTCATATAAAAAAATATTCATAAAATAAACCTAATTCTAACCTACAAACTTAACGTTTCTAAATTATCTATATCACTGATAACTGAAGCATGAATCTACCGCATTTGTTTGCCTTTTTAAAACAAATCAACTGTTGTTCCGTCACCAATTGCCGAACAAAAACACGATAAATTATTTAGTAAATTAAAAATAAAAATGAGATTATTTTAAAAATTATATCTGAACCAATCCTGAAATTGTTTTAACGTGACTTTTGAGTGGTCATTATTTTTTTATCCGTTGTTCATTCGACTCGAATTAAGAAAATAAAAAGAAAAAAAAAAAATCTGAGCACCTCGCTAATGGGTTTCAAGGTTTCAATGAACGCGACGGAGAAAACGTGATCGCAAGAGCAAGTCCGTGTCCACTTTTCCCCAATTTTCCCGAGAATAAATGACGAATTAGGGTTTTTCTAGGGTTTTTTCTTTTGTGATTTCTCTCTTCCTTCCCTGACATTGTTAGGGTAATTCGACCAGATGGGTCGGTCTCGGGCTGTGTCGAAGATCGCCGACGATGATCCCAATCAGAGGTTCGTACAAATTCGCTGCAATTTCAAGCTCACTCTTTCGGAACTTAATTTTGTGTTCTTTCGTGAAATTTATGTCGTTTTCTCTTCCAATTTCCAGTAGATCATCGAAAAGAAAGAGAATCGCTTCCAATGCCGAGCCTGCGGAGACCACACCGTACAATGCGGTGCTAGGGCAAGGAAATGGCGAAAGGAAAGCTCCTTTGTATCATTGCAATTATTGCAACAAAGATATCTCCGGGAAAATTCGGATCAAATGCGTAATTTGCCCTGATTTTGATCTCTGCATTGAGTGCTTCTCTGTTGGAGCTGAGGTTACTCCTCACAAAAGCAATCATCCTTATAGGGTTATGGTTAGTGATTTTACTTTCTATTCTTAAATTTTCCTTGTATGTATGTATGTATGTATGTATGTCCATTCTGAAATGATTCTGTTTTTTGTGTAATTTTGGGCAGGTGTAAATTAGTTCATAAATGCTGAAATACATTTTCACTTTGAATTCCTTATCTTTGGTTATATTTTCTTATCATCCTCAAATTGAGAAATGAATGATAACTTTTGTTTACAACAGGATAATTTGGCTTTTCCACTTATTTGTCCAGACTGGAATGCAGATGAGGAGACGTTACTTCTGGAGGTATTCTTTCTTCTTGACTGATCTGTCTTGTTTCTTATTGTCCCCCCATCAACATCCCTTCCGCACCACCAACCCCGGATCATTACCATTATCATTGTTGCTACAACTACTACTATAAAGTTAGTGGAATTTCTTAATTTTCTTGCAAAGAAATGGCGTCTCAAAGCATTTGAGTTTTGGGGCTGAACTCTTGCATGCTTCAGGGTATCGGGATGTATGGATTCGGCAACTGGGCGGAAGTTGCAGAACATGTTGGAACAAAAAGCAAAGCACAGTGTATTGACCACTATAATACCATATACATGAACTCCCCTTGCTTTCCTCTACCTGTAAGACTAGTGTTGATATGTATATATATTTATGTATTTTTTTTCTTTTGTGTATATGACATTTCATATGTGTACTTTTAATGATTTATCCACCTAGGATTTGTCCCATGTTATGGGAAAGAGCAAAGACGAGCTCCTTGCCATGGCCAAAGGACCTGGTGTTGATGTCAAGATAGGTGAGATAGTCTTGCACTTTGACCACTGGTATGCATGTCTAGAATATGAATTTCTCCCATTTGTTGAGCTAAATCATTTAGTTAAGTTTGCTGGTGCTGAAACCTGTTCCGCTAAATTGATGCTGAAAAATGTATTGAGACCCTATAGCTTTTGTGTATCTCTTTTCTTGGTCAAGTGGGGTGACTTTTAGTCACGTCTTCGTGAACTTGCTCACTGCCATGTTATCATTTTTTAATTCTTTCTTTTCCTTTTCTGTAATGTAATTTTGATGGAGATGACCTTGTGGATTAATATTTGCCATTTTCACCATTTTTTTCTGTTTTGGTTCTGCAGAAGTTCCCTTGGTTGGGGAGCTTCAACCCAAGGACGAGTCTCCTATCTCAGCTAGAATCAAGTATATCCTTTTTTGTCATTTTTTTTATTTTTCATTTCAGCTTCTTTAAACTTGTTTGCTTATTATTCTTTTGTTGTGCTGAACAGGTATGAAGAGTCGAGAAAAGGTCCAGGTCCTCAATCTTCCACTCACCCAACTGGTACAAGAGTCAACATTCTTGCACCTTTTTTTTCCTCCCTGTCCTATACTTTTCTCATATTCATCTATGCTCATATAACTTCAATGGCCTGTTCTCTTTGACATCAGAGGTTGGAGTGGCTCTGGTCTCAGGCTCAGTAGAGATGGCCCCTAACAAGCCCCAGATAAAGGACGAAACCAAAGTGGAAGGTTTGCTTTCTGAATTATGCCTTATAGTAAAAACCATTTCTTATGTAGTTCATTTTGTTTTAGATGCTCAAATTGCTATGTGCCTTTTCTTGGCATTTTCCTAAAATCTTGGTGCTACTTCTGAATTTTTGGTAGAGCCCCATGTGGATAGGAGTATTGGAGAGAAGAAACCTCGAATATCTGGTGATGAGGGACCTTCTATAACAGAGTTGAGTGGCTATAACTTCAAGAGGCAGGAATTCGAAATTGAATACGACAACGACGCAGAGCAGTTACTGGCAGATATGGAATTTAAGGACTCCGACACTGATGCTGAGCGTGAATTGAAACTACGAGTGCTACGTATCTACTCAAAAAGGTATTTGTACAGTTCTCAGAAAGTTACTTGTTTCATATTAGAAACTACAGTACTGCCAAAGCTAATGGCCGTCACTTTCTGATGAAAAGGGACACTTAGTCCATAAAGGTGAAAGAGAGAATAAATAACAGAAAAATACAAAGTAATTTGTCACCGAGGTCATTAACTTATGCCTGCATATGCACATTGAGAAACATATTTTCATAAATGAATTTTTTTCCCATTTACGGTCTACTAATTCTTAGGTATTTGTTTTCTGCAGATTAAGCTGTTATCTTCTTTTTTTTTTTTTCCTTTTTTGTCTTTTATTTTTAATGATCCATACTCTTTTGGAACTAATGCTAAAATATTGAAACCTCTTGGCAGGCTTGATGAGAGGAAACGCAGGAAGGATTTTATTCTGGAAAGAAATCTGCTTTACCCTGACCCATTTGAGAAGAACCTGTCACCTGAAGAACGAGAAATATATCAGGGGTTCAAGGTCTTCATGAGATTTCACTCAAAAGAAGAGCATGAGGCATTGCTTCGTAATATTATTGAGGAACATCACATTGTGAAAAGGATACAAGATCTTAAGGTCTGAGGCATTATGCATGCGGTGCTTGAACTTTATGTCATTCAATTTTTCTAGTCTTTGCCTGGATTAGCATCAGTATTTTCCATTATGTAATTGTAAAAGATTGCTTTAAATTTTGTCGGAGAGTTTGTAGGATTCTAATGAGCAATAGTTTGGGCCAATATACTTTATGAAAATAAGCTTATGTTTGATAAGATCCCTGTCTTATGCAGGAAGCTCGAGCTGCTGGTTGTCGAACAGCAGATGAGGCAAAGACATTTATTGAACAGAAGAGGAAGGAAGCTGAAGAAACTGCTCTTAGGATTAAGGAAGGCTCTCAGGCTGGTCCAAGTGTTAAGGTCCTGCAGAAGCCAAACCATCTCAAAGGTGAACTAGATGGCAGTCCTCGGGGACTTGTTAGGGGAGCAACGGATCTAAATCCCAGTAACAAAGATTCATCTTTAGCAATGCGATCTATTGCGAGCTCCTTGGATGATTGGGACATAACTGGATTTGCAGACGCTGATTTACTCTCGGAAACTGTAAGATTGCGATGGCATTTCACAACTTTCAATTTCTTTAGGATCCGTCTTTCATTGTCGTAAGCATTAAATTATGTTTGCGCAGGAGAAGCGGCTTTGCTGCGAGATTCGAATATTGCCTGCACATTATCTCAACATGCTGCAGACCATGTCTGTGGAAGTGTTGAATGGAAAGGTAACAAAGAAAGCGGACGCCTATAACTTGTTTAACGTTGACCGTAACAAAGTCGATAGAGTTTATGATATGCTTGTGAAGAAGGGAATAGCCCGAACATGAGTCTCCAATTTTGTTAGAAAACTTGTATAGTTATTGTTTGATAATGAGACCTAACTGCAGTCATTCTATTTATGTATACAGTGAGAATAATTTGAATCTGGCAATAAAAGAAGTTGAATGTCAACACACTAATTTTCTAATTAATTGCTTTTGAGAAAAACGATTCACTTGTGATGCTTATTAAAATTTGATATAATTGGGATTTGTAGAATTATTCATTGTGGAGATATATTTGTTGTAGGCTTATCTTTATACTAGTTGAGCAAAATTATTCAAATCTTATTAGACCACCTTTAAACGGGCTTAATTTTACATGACAAACTGTAATACATAATTATTCACATATAAAATCAATGTTAAATTAAGGATCCAACATCATCCACCTTAAATTGAAGTGAAAGGTTTTTGAATCTTGAACGATATCTTAATTAAAATGCACAATGGTACTTTTAAAGTACCGAATCTAATACTAAACATAGAACTATGGAAATTAAATTATAATTCAAAAAAAAATTTCATTAAAACTAGTAAATGTTAGATTAATAAGAAAATTTTGGTCTTAAATAATACTTGATTAAAATTTTCCCGAACATTATAAATGATGGGCACATACTAAAAGGCCAAAGGTGTGATTCAATGCACCATACCTTACACTACTCATGATTTAAATCAAGTTGTCGTCTTTTTTCATAATTTAAAGAATTTGACTACCTACCGTTCACTTCGCCGATTCAAGTTTAGAATTCGAGTTTTGTTACAGTAAAAAGCTCTCAGAAACAGTCACATCTAACTTTTTTGTTACAGTAAAAAACTCTCACATAACATCACATCTTAATTCGAATTAAAAATTCAAATTAATGAATTAAACGGGCCTTGTCTCTCTTGCATTGTTGCTCAATGTGAACCACTCGTTGCGAAGATATTTGTTGATGCGGTCTCGTTTATCAATACTTTTTTCTATTGTGTACATTGACTTGGATTTTAATATAACTAAAACATCCTAAAATCCTAATTATACATATTAGTATGTCTTATACCGCAATTTGAGAATGTATTGTTTAGTATAGGGTTTTCTGGACAGTACATGGTTTTGACTGTAAAAACTGTACTCTAAATTCTTTAACGTAGGTTTTTAATTGATTTGGACACTTTAGTGAATAAAGACCAATCTCCACTACATGGAGGCTTGTACGCAGTCTTGGGCTACCGTGCTACAATTTATTGTTCTGCTGTAATCTCATTGTTTTCGCTTATTAGAGTTGAGAATTTAAGTTAAAAAATAAATTCATATGAGAAAAAATATTGTAATAAAAAAGTTAAATTTAAATTTTTGTGAGAAAAAATATTGCAGTAAAAACTTGAATTGTAATTCAAAATAACGAAATGAACGATAAATATTATTTGAGCAGAACTTCAAATTTTTACGAGAGATAATATCATAATAAAAAAAATCCGTTTCAATTAACATTTTAATTAATTACTATTTGAAATAACATTTCGTTTGGATTATTGAGGGATTTCTGATATTTAAAAAAAAAATCACACGTTGAAGTTTTTTTTTTTTTTTTTTTTATCAACAAAATAGAGGATACTTATTGTAGTTTTGATAATAAGACGAGTGGTTGCAAGTACAATGAAAAACTTTTCATAAATGGAAAACTTTCCATATATAGGGGCTGTTTGGTATTGTTCTCATTTCCGTTTCTCACGATTTTCAATGCAAAAAACTGAAAAGGGCAACCAAAAACGTGTTTGGCAAAAATTTTGAGAGAAAACAAAAATGAAAACAGGTTTGTCGTTTTCCGGAATTTTGAAAACGGAAAAAAGCCGTTTTCGTTTTCTCGTTTCCATTTTCGTTTTCCGGGTTTCAGCTTTTTTTTTTTTTTCTTCTTCTTCTCCGGCTTCGTTCTTCTTCTTCTTCGTTACGTTTCAGCTTTTTTTTTTCTTCTTCTTCTCCGGCTTCGTTCTTCTTCTTCTTCGTTACGTTTCAGCTTTTTTTTTTTTTTTTTTTTTTTCTTTTCTTCTCTCTTCTCCGGCCGAAGAAGAGGCGGGAGTCCGGCCCCCCCGCGACTGCCTGCCCCCCCCGCGACTGCGCCTCCCCCGGACTCCTGCGACTACGACCCCCCTCTCCCCACGTCTGCGCAGGCCGCCACCCCCACCGCCGGCGTCTGCGACTGCACGGCCCCCTCGCCGCCGCCGCCGCCCCCCGTCTGCGCGGGCCGCCACGACTTCTTCTCGTAACATATATATATATATATATATATATATATATATACACGAACGACACATATATACGAAAACGAAAATGTCGTTTTCGTATATATATATATATATAATAATAATATATTTAATAATAATATTTATTTAATATATTTAATATATTATTATTTAATATATTTAATAATAATATTTATTTAATATATTTAATATTATTATTTATTTAATATTTATTATTTTAAATATTATTACATGTTTTTTTAAATTAAACCACCAAACACGATTTCGGTTTTTTAAACCGAAAACAATCTCAGAATAAAATTACCAAACGATTTCAAAAAAATGATTCCAAAATGAAAATAAAAACGTTTTCATTTTCATTTTCATACAAAAAACAAAAACGTTTTGGAACCAATTCCAAACGCACCCATAGTACTTTCCTTAAGTGAAACGTGCCACGGTAGAGATCTGTCGTTCCCCTCGTGCCCGGAGATCTGCCACGCCTCCTCCAATGAGATCTTTGTCTCCCTCACCCTCCAAAGTTGGCAAGCTGTTTGGGAAAAGAAATTTGAAACTCTAATCGAGAAGACTATGGTGCCCTTAAGAGAAGAAAAGATTTACAATACAATTTTTGAGTTTTTTGGAGTTTTTTTTTTTTTTTTTTTTTTTTTCCTGATCATTTTGGGAGATAATTTAGTCCTGAAAAAATTGAACTTATATCAATATTTGATTAATAATTTTATCATTTAAAAAATGTTAATTTTGTTTTACTAATAAAGATTACTTTTGTTACAAATAATCACTTTATTACTTTTTTAAATACAAATTGCATTGGCCTAGTTTATCTGGCAATTATCTACAATTTTTTTAGTGAAGTATTTTATTTTATAATTACTTTAATTTAGTCTAGTTCACTAATGTACAAACACTAGGGGTCCGTTTGGTATAAAGATTGAAATCAGGGTGATTTGAATCATGATTCAGAGTGATTAAAACCTTCGTTTGGATGTGTATATGCATGATTTTGATTCTAACTTAAAATGTGATTCGAACTAATGTTTGATTGTCTTATTTTTTGAATTTGAATCATGATCAAAATAAATGTAATTTAAAAAATTATATAATAAAAATTATTTGTTACGTGTAATTTTAAAAAAATATAATTTGTTATATAATAAAAAAATGAAGTCCTACAAAAAAATTATACAACTAATTATAACTTAAAATTATAACAAGCTAACTACAAAATAAATAAATAAAAAATATGAATGAAATTATATAACAAGTCAAACATAAATTTATCTCCCACAACTTCCCTAATATTCCACCCAATGAAATTATGTTTACATATTTAGAAATATATTTTAAAAGGGTTTTTTTTTTTAAGTTTTATTTTTAGCCCATTAAAAAAAAAAAAAAAAAGGAAGCAGACTTTCGTTCTCTTGTTAGAGAACCCCACCCCTTCGGAAAAAAAAAAAAGGAAAAAAAATCCAGAAATCTCCGGCGAGTTGTGGACCCCACTCTCCTCCGTCGTTCTCCGACGAGTTCTATTCCACAATCGAACTCTCTGCCGGAGCTATTGCATTATCAGTTGTCAAATCAGACAAATTACCAAATAGAAGACGAGACAAGATTAGACGGGTGCATTTGAAACTCATTTTAAAATGATTTTATTTTTTATATGAAAATATAAATAAAAATGTTTTTAATCTCAAATAAAAATTATTTTTAAAAATACGTTTGATAATTTTATTAAGATATTATTTTTAGTATAAAAAACTCATTAATGTCTCTCTCTCTGCTCGAGAGAGGAGAAAACGAAAATAAAAAATGAAAAATGATTAAAAGTCATTTTTTATTTTTCTCTCATTTTACACTAAATTAAAAAATCATTTTCATTTCTGTTTTTTGTCTTTATTGTGCCAAAGCAGTTTTAAAATCATTTTTATTTTTTCATTCTCAAAAAACGTAAAAAATAAAAATAAAAACAATTTTAAACACGAGAGACATATTTCTCTCCCATCTAATCCAAACCCGATAATTCCATCTAATCCAATGAGGGTTGTAAGAGATAAAATGTTAATGTTTTTGGGGAGAAAGAGAAAAATATGTCAAAATTTGAGATGAATTAAAATTAATAGGCCAATAGTTTATATAAGTTAATAAATAGGTCAAATTATTATTTTCGTTCATAACTTGTCTGGTTATGAACCATAACTTGACAAGTTATTATTCATAATTGTCCATAACTTGTCCGGTTATGAATCATAACTTGACAAGTTTGTCCATAACTTATCTAGTTATAAACCATAACTTGATAAGTTATGGCTTATTAATTTCTATAACAAAAAATTGGCATATTTTATTTTTTAAACTTTTCATATTAACATATTTTCTACTATTTCTCATGTTTTTAAGTTACTTGTGGTGTGTCTATGAAAAACGTTCACAATATCCTTACAATTATTAATCGTCACTCATTAGGTACCAAAGTATTAATTAATTCCGCCTATTTATTGGTCATCACATTTTACTGATAGATTTGATCTCACTTGAGGATTTTGTCCCGTGTATTACAGGGCCATTCGAATTGATGTTTGCATCTTTTGTTTAGGGTAAATAAAATTGAAAAATAGTAAAAAATAGGCCAATATAAAAATAAGTTTAATTAATAGACCATGACTTGTCGCCCCATATAAGTTTTAAATTGGTCGAATAAATTATGGATAATTATGAATAATAATTTGTCAAGTTATAGTTTATACTGATAAATTTGATAAAAATAATAATTTAACCTATTTATTAATTTATGTAAATTATTAACCTATTAAGGGCCATTCGAATTGATGTTTGCATCTTTTGTTTAGGGTAAATAAAATTGTCCATTTCGATATACATATGAATTATATATTTAAGTCAATTAATGAGTCGGGATTAAAACTATCATATTAATGGTCAATAACTTTTGGATTTTGGTTGGTTCTTTTGGGAGTGTCAGATCTCCAGCAGCTCAGCAACCCTTGGGCGTTGTCCCTCTTTTCAAGGCAGATCTAGGAGCCTGTGGTTGTGGGCTTCGGTTTGGGTTTGGGTTTGGGTTTGATTCCACAAGGGTTTATGGCGGCGGCAACGCGTGAGTTCACTGGAGGGTGAGTGGTGTTCATCGTTTAAAAATTGACAAATTCAAACAAATGTCTCACATTAAAAATAGATGAGAATATATTTAGGATCCGTTTACTTCACTAATTTGAATTTTTAATTCGAGTGTATTTTTTTTTATATGAAGCTTTTACTGTAGCAAAAAAGTTAGATGTGATTATTTGAATGGGGACGAATCCCCCAACCAAACGGACCCAAATTTTTAAATGTCTCACATTAAAAATAGATGAGAATATATTCAAATACATTAGACTTTTAAAAGTCTCATATTGAAAAATTATAAGAATGTCTTCCTTCAACTATTTTATATAAATAATTGTGTATTTCACTTCTCTATCACAACTTACAAGTTATAAAGATATAACTTCTTTTGAACTTCCATCTTCAATGATATGATGGACTTGTATTCACCGGTTACAAGGTTAGAGGTTCGAATCTATGGACAATAACTTTTTGTTTTTAAATAGAGTAGAAGGTGGTCGGTCGGTTCTATTTAACCGATCACCTTTGTTGGTAGAACTGAAATCTAACAGTCCATAAATCATGGACAGTCAGTTTGTTGACATGGAACTGAATTTTTAATTTTTTAATCGGTTTGGTGGTTTGGTGTCGGTCGGTGGTGGTTTTTCAATTTTTTTGAACAATCCTAGTTAGTCTCTTTAGGGATTTCGATTCTTGAGGTGCGATAATTATTGGAGGGAAGCGTGTTGGGGGAAGAGGCTGGCAAGGGTTGGCGGTGGCTTAGTGGTGTTTCATCTGCGACAATCCAACTATGTCTAGATTTGCTCTCCTTGGCTCCTTTAACTATGTGGGTAGTTTTGCTCCTCATTAGCTTTGCTATGGAGTTAGGTTTTCATTTTTATTTTGTAGTAAATAGTGGTGTCAAATAATGGCGATATATTTTCCATCTCTTAAGATATGTTTTTCTTTTTTTATATATAAATAACTGAGGTGGCGTCTCCACCTTCTATTTTTAATTGTGTCAAGTTTGTTTGAGTTTGTTCTGTGTGATATTAAGGTGTCAAGTCTCAGTCTCAATTGATCAGAGTATTCAGATGTTTAAAGAATAGTATATGTACTCGATTGCTAACGTGCATTTTCAACTTTATGTTTTTGAAGCTTGGTGCAATCTTACTCCCTTCATACGTTTCATTAGAACTTACTAATAGTAACAGTCAATGATTGAAGTTAAGCTCTTTTGTATTGTGAAGTCTTCAAATTAGGGTTAGTGTCTTTATCTCTTTGATTTGGAATATATATATATATATATATATATATTTTTTAAGAAAAGGGTCAACAAAGTAAAATTGACTCATTAAACAAAATCATTATGAACTCAGTTTTACAATAGTGTAGTCAAAAAAATTATAAATATAATTTTCAACTTCATGGTATTAAACTTTTTCTAAACTTACAGTTATGTCTTATTTAATTAGGATATGACATATTAATCTTTTATTTCCCCTTGAACATAACATAACAGCTAATATTATTTATCGCATAATTGCCTCAATTAATTATTCCAACCAAGATTTTGATATAATCTGCGCCTACTAATTTATAATTGTGTATTGTAGTAGACTCTTTTCATCGTCTTTTTATTTTTATTTTTTTTCCAAATCAATGTCCCGTTTTCATAATTTTTGCTCAATAAAAAAAGATCACTAATGTTATCAGTCTTCAACTCAGCAGTATCCAAAGCCGTATAACTGCATCCTAAATGAGATTGTCGTTATAGATCGTTAATATAATTTCATTTTAACTGCAGATAATGAAAATCTATACCGAGTTGATCCTCATGATAGATCGTTAATATAGTTTCATTATAATTGCATATAATAAAAATTAATCCCTGATAGATCATCCTTCGTTGTTGCACCACTAGTGTCATTGTTTTTAAATTAAAAGGAAAGTTAGTATTATTTTTTTTATTATTTTTGTCACTTTTTATATTTATTATTTAACACGTAAATTATACTAATATAATATAGGGAGAAATAGGAAATAGGCCAAAATGAGAAATAAAATTAATAAATAAAAAAGTTAATAAATACAAAATAGTGATAACTTGACAAGTTATTAATAATTTTTTTTAGAGTTATAAACCATAATATTATTAAATATATACAAAAAATTGGCCTACGTTTGAGCTTTTCATATGGCATATTTAAATTTATTTAATAATATAATAAATATAAAATAAAAATAAAAAAGAGTGATACAAATAGTGACACCAATATTTCTCTTAGACTAATATTATTAGATATTAAGTAGACATTTGGTTCATGGATTCAAAATTATTTTCAATTTACAGGTGTTTTTGTGAAAGAAAATATTGTAGCGAACTACGAAACATGATTCGAATCATAGCACAAATCCACCAACCAAACGCATAGTAAGGCCCCGTTTATTTCACCGATTCAAGTTTAAAATTTGAGTTTTACTATAATAAAAAGTTCTAAAAAACTGTCACATTTAAATTTTTTTTTTACGAAAAAAGTTTTCATATAAAGTCACATTTAAATTCGAATTAAAAACTTAAATCAACAAACTAAACAGACTCTAATAGTATTTAATACCATCTACTAATATAATATAAATCCCACTAATAGTACTAATTTATTTATTTTTAATAGTGGTACTTAACACTGTTAAATAAGTGGACGTTTAGTTTATGTATTTATAATTATTTTTGTTTTACATGTATTTTTATAAGAAAAAAAATGTTATAGAGAATTATAAATTATAATTTAAAATTAAAGCGAATACATAAAACAAACATTTTCTAAATATTTTTTTCTTTATAATTTAGACTTTATTTATTTTATCTATTTGAGTTTTTATAATTTTAAATTTTTATTTAAAAAAAAAATTTCATTTAATTTTTTTTATTTAATTAATTACAAAAAAATAAAAAAAAATATAAATATAGGCAAATAAAACTTCATTTAAAAAAGTTATAATTTAAATTTTTAAATGATTATTGAAAAAACAGTAAATCAACAAAATTTTGAATGATTATTTCTCTCGTGTCTCGAATCTCAGGTATGAAATCTGAACCCTAAATATGGTAGGGCCCATGCAAGAAGAAGATAGAGGGGTATAGGGTATGGTAAGTGAAACAGACTGAGACAAAGCGGGACAGAAGTAGTAGCTAGCTATAGGGGCCTGAGGCCCTAATGCTAGTATTAGCTAATCTAAACATATATATATATATATTTATAACCTATTGATCAGTACAGAACTGGCCCCTCAGATGTCAGATTTCAGAAGAAAGAGAAAGGAAGAGACTGGGGAAGCCAAAAGGGAAGTTGGTGTTGTACTTTGCGAAAAAAGATCTTTCAGTTATAATCCCATCGAGAGAGAGAACCTCTGATTAGACATAAGCATGCCATTCTAGTCAAAAAGGACGGCCCTGTCTTTGTCTTGTCCCACCCAATTAAACCCTCTCTTCTCTCTACTAACACCAATCTTCGCCTTCCAAACATACCTATTATTATATTCATTTATACACACTCATTCACAATATATATATATATATATATATATATATATATGTTGGTTTTCTCATCACCCCTCTTCAGACCAGACAATTCACCTATAAGATCACCCGTTTGCCCAGCTCTTTCTTACATCGTGATCAGAAAGAGAGAGAGGGAGAGAGACAAGTTAGCTCTCTTTAATTTCTGATCCGTTGGAGCCTTTTCCATTATTTTAATGACTTAATCTGCCATTTAAATTAAGCATCTGATTAATTCACTAATTTAAGTTTAAATATAATTTTATGTAATAATTTTTTATTAAAATAAAAAAATTAGATTTAATTCATTCTTAAAACTTTTTATTATAATAAAATTTAAATTTTAAATTTAAATTAATAAAATAAATAGGGTCTAACATTTTGGTAGTATTATGTTTAAATTTTTTTTATTTGAATAGAAAATTTTTAAAGAGTCTTTATGGTGAGATTTCTTAAAAAAATTTATCGATTGAACACTCTATTTTAATTGAATTAAGTTCTAAACAATTAAATATGCGTAGGTTCGTATTAAAAATTTATAACGCGCAACACAGAATTACACCATCTAGAGATCTAACAATTAAAAAGTAATTTAACAATCAAAATATAATATTTCACTAGTGGCTTTTTAGGGGGTCTCACCATAGAAAAAGCCAAATTTTAAATTATGTGGTTTACACTTTAGTGTGAACTAGTGCTTAGATGTGCATTTAAAATTTAAATTTGAACATGATATAAAATTTAATTTTATATTTGGTAGGTATTAAATGCAAATAAATAATGAAAATTTTTTTATTGTTAAAAATTGGTTTGAATTGCTAAAAATGAGGGGAGTTAAACTCTAAACCCTATGTTGGTTTGTTAGATCAAATTGTGTTAAACTTTTGTTTGAACAGAAAAATTCAAACTATATAGTTTAAACTGTAGTCTGGATTTATGTTTAAATGTGCAGTTAAAGTTTAAATAAAAACAAAGAATAAAATCTAAATTTATGTTTTGTAAGTGTAAAAAAAGAGAGAATGAACATCTTTTATTATTCAAAAGTGGTTTGAACTATTAAAATAGAGAGTGGAGTTAAACTCTAAATTGGACAATTTAACTCATTTTAAATGGAAAATATAATTCAAATTGTATGCTTACCAAGCACAATTTAAACTTGATTCACAACTTGAATTGAATTGAACTGAACTGAACTTAGCCGAACTAGTGAAACAAATAAGCCATAAGCTTGACAATTTAACTCTAAACAGAAATATAATTATGCTCACTGTTCGAACTCAATTTAATTAAATAAAATCAATGAAACCAATAGTGGCTAAACCTGTGAAACAAATGAGGGTTAAGTTCATTTTAAAAAGGAAAACAAAAAATAAAGTTTAAACTAGTATTTCATTATATCATTTTTTTTTTTCTATTTCTAATGTCATAAACAGTGACCCAACTAGTAAAAAATGCTCCCTCCACAAGGATTAGGTAAATGGCTTGTAAATCTCATTTTTTTTTCTATTTCTAATGAATTGATATATAACAATTAATGAGAACCAAACCTTAGATGTCCATTTAGAATATATACTTAAATCATGATTATTGATTCTAACGTTTGAAATTAAAATTTTTGCAAGTAAGAAAAAACATTATAACAAAATCAATGATTTGAGTTTAAGTATATAAAATTTTTGTTCTAATCTCATGGATTAGAACCATGAGATTATAACTATTTTTGATTTACTTATGTCTTTTATGAGATAAAATAATGTAGCGAATCACGAACCATGATTCGAATCAGGGTACAAATCCCTCAACCAAACAACCTTGATTCACTATTGAACCAACCTTTCGGGGTTATTTTTGTTTCATGGGTTCTTTGAGTTTCAACTCATGAATCAGTTTTGAACTTATGTTTGGTTCATTTCTCTAAACCTAAACTGTGGATTTAAAATCTATCTAGATGATTTTTTCCCCTAAGATCCATCTAGATGAGTTTAAAATCTATTTTGGAGAACTTAAACCCCTTAAATTCTCATGAGATTATAGCTATTTACTACAGTATTTTTGGTTTAAAACTATTACTCTATTTATGATTAGTATATTCAAACCATCAAAACTTAAGAGGAGATATAAGTTTTTCAAAGATTCAAATTCTTGATTTGAACCATTTCACAAAAAGTGAACTAAAGTTTTTGTGAGAGAAATCGTTTCTGTAGCAATTATGAATCATGATTCGAATCGGGATTCGAACACAAAAAAACAAACGTAAATCATAAATTTTCTAAAACAAAATTCTTTTTATGAATCAAAGGTTCTTAAAAACTTTAAAGTTTTCAAAAGTTGGGTAAGCCTTTCTTGAAACAAATCATAGTTTAATAGGTTTTAAACTCCAATATTTAAATTTAAAAAAAAAAAAACACGTAAAAAAAAAATGATTTTAATATTTTTTTTTTGTGAATTATATCTATATTAAAAATTTTTTGTTTTTTTATATTTTAAAATTTAAAAATTTTAACTTAAATTAACGATCAAAAATTTATTATTTATATAACTGGTCTTTTAAAAAAACTTAGTAAAGCAAGCCATAAAAATTTAATCTAACGATTAATCTATCAACATAAAAAAGTTATAACTCCAAATTTCAAGTTTTCAAAAACTGTTACTTTTCAGTTAATTCCAAAAATTTTTATCTTTAAATTTCTAAATATCATTAAGCCTGTGAAACAGATGGGGGTATTAAATTTTGTTTTATTATATAGGACTTTTTTTAATATGTTAATATAATATTAAGTTAAGTTTTTTATTCGTTACCTTTATAAAAATATAATAAAATTAAAAAATATATAAATTTTTGATTTATTTATACACTAGACGTATAAAAATTTTTTATTAATATTTATTATATTAGCAATTTCTTTTTGTTGTTTTTATATCTTACAACGGAATTAAAAAAAAAAAAAAAGAACAAGAAGTATTTGTTTGGTCGCTACTTAACTGGCAAATTATTGCCGCAAAGAAAATTCAAAAGGAGTCATAATTGGGGACGTACTCATTTCTCATTTCCCACCTTTTAACTGCAGGGATTCTATATTCAGAGCAATTTGTGCGTGTCGCAGTGATTAATCATCGCAAATTATAAGGCACTGGTCATGGTGGCACACACCCGAGGGACAGAAAAGTTCACGCTTGCCTTTAATTCTTGGTTTTCTACAATAAAACTCTTGTGGTTTTATTTATCATCACCACTCAAATTCATTGCATCTGACAATTAGACTTGTATTCTAGACCAAGTTAATTACTCTAACCAAATATTAAGAAATTTTTCTTTTAGAGTGTAATTTAAGTGTAAGTTTTTAAATTGAATTTAAATTATAATTTGAGTTGAAATTAGAATTTGAATAAAGCTGAATAAAATTTAGTGAAGTTAAAACTTAAAAAAACGTGAACTTAAATAAAATTAAAACTTGAATTGTTTTTTTTTAAGTTTTATGTGTAAAAGAACATGCCCTTAGGTATCATTGCATTTTGGTTTTCCTAGTGATGTCCGATGTTAATTCTTGAGTTCCTTCTCTTCAACATACTCTAACAAAGTGTAGCATGTGAATGGAATAGTACAACAAGACAAAGGATTACTATTTGGCTGTTTGGTTCACGAATTTAAATTTTTGTGATTTTGAATTAAGTGAGCTCGTTTAGTTCACTGATTTAAATTTTTAATTCGAGTTTATATGTGATTTTATGTAAAAACTTTTTATTATAACAAAAAGTTAAATATAACTATTTTTAAGAGTTTTTTACTGTAACAAAACTCGATGAATGAGACCTAAATTTGAATTAAAAACTTTAAACTATGATGATTTGAAGTAGTTTTTAAATACACAAATAAATTATATTTCGTTGTGAGAATAAAATCTTATTGTCTTTAAATAAAATATTAAAAGCTATCATTAGACTTTTATAATAGATATAATAGATTTTAATATACTATAGTCTCATTCACTTCATGGATTCGAGTTTTTAATTCGCATTGAGATGTGATATTTTTTAAAAAAATTTAACTGTAATAGAAAAAGTTAGATATGACATTTTCTGAGAACTTTTAATTGTAGAAACCTAAAACTAAAAATTTAAATCGGTCAAATGAACGAGACATATATATATATATATATATATGAATTTATTCATCTCTTTATTATTATTATTATGAATGCATATTATTACTTCTATTAGTTGCCATAACCTTTTTTTACAATTGGACTTTTATGAATGCATATTATTACTTCTATTAGTTGCCATAACTTTTTTTGCAATTGGACTTTCTAGTCATGTTGAAATACTAGAGGATTGTTATTTTGCAACTAAACTCAAGAAAAAATTTAAACTCGAGTTATAACTTTATTTAAGTTCATATTCTTTTGTAAAATTTGAGTTTAAACTTGAATTTAAACTCGAGTTTGGAGCTAAACTCGAGTTCAAGTTTCCCCTTTAATTCAAGTTAATGAACATTATTTTTTATTTTCTTAAAAATATCATAACTTTTTATTTTAATTCTGATTGAAATGATTTTTTTTTCTATGCATTCACAATGAAAATACGAATAAAACTCCACCCATATACCATATTAAAATTTTTCATCACTATTGAGTTTTTTTTTTAAATACTATCAAAATACAAATGTAAGTTTCGACCCACTCAAACACAAACTCAAAAGATTTTCAATTCAAATCATAACTCAAATTTACACATCTAAACACAAACTCAAGTCACAACTTCAACTCAAATTATAACTCAAACTCAATTCAAGATTATCAATCAAGTCATCCTAACTCAAAAATACAAAAGAACAATCCCTAAGTACTTTTGTAGTATAAAACGTGATTATCATTGGAATAATTACTTGTAATTTTACTATGTTTTAAAACAACTAAAAAAAAACTGTTATATTTCAACTTCATTGTTATAAATTTACCATATGGTTCAATTTTCATCATCCATCTCCTCTGCAAAATTTTTAGTAGTTTGACTTTTACTACTGTATTCATACTAAATCCAGTAAATTTGTAATTATCGAACGGATATAATGGCGGTTTGGAAAAAAACGAAAACCAATACCGTCCATTTAAATAGTAGGGCATGGCGGTTTAAATTAATGATTTACTTAATATGATTTTTAAATTGATGTGATATAATATTTTAATTAATATAACATTTAAATTGATGTTTTACGTGATATTATTAGAGGGTCAAGAAAAATAATATGGATAAGTAAATAAATTTTAACAAATACGTGGCTTAAATTTCACTCCCAAAATAACATTGTATTGGGTAGATTGAGAATAGCCTCTCATTTATTTTACCGATTTAAATTTTTAATTTTAAATTTTAACAATAAAATTTTTTAAAAAATATCACGTTTAATTTTTTCTGTTATAATAAAATTTTTTTTAAAAAAAATCACATCTTAATTTAAATTAAAATCATAAAATCAACGAGGTATTATCTCTAACCGCCTAAATTGCCTTTTTGAAAGTAATCCTGTAACCACCCTTATGTTATCATAAGCTTCCCTTTTGTCTTGAGATAATTCATGAACTTAAAAAGCGTAATTAATACACGAAGCAAAGCATTTTTTTTTTTTTTTTTTTTTTTTTTGGGGATAACGACTCTTGTAGGAGTAATGAAACCACATAAAAAAGTAGGAGGTACACGTAACAAAGCATTTTGTTTTTGGATAACGACTCTTGTAGGAGTAATGAAACCACATGAAAAAGTAGGAGGTGTAGGTCTTTGTAATTACGGGTAGGATTTAATTTATGATAGTTAAATTTAAATAAAATTACATTAAATTAAAAAAAATATATGTATAATAAATAATTTTTAATATAAACTTAATAGTTGAAATAAAAAATAATTAATAATTTATTTTTTCTAATTTCATTTGAGAAATTTCTCAAAAAAATATTTGTTTTTACTCCGAGTAACTTGAACAAAAAAATACACATGGAAAATTAGCACAAACTTTTTCTAAAGAAAAAAAAAACACATAACCCATTACAATTTACGGTCTATTCAATTTACTGATTTAATTTTTTAATTTTAATTTTATTATTAAGATGTTTAGTTTATGAATTTAAAATTATTTTTTAATTTACATGTATTTTTATGAAAAAAAAAAATATTAAAAAATATTATAATAAATTATTACGGGACTAATTATAAATTTAATTTTGAATCGGTGAATTGAAAATGAATCCGTTTGGTTGGGGATTTATCCTCCTATTTAAAAATAACCTCTATAATTTTGAATCGGTGAATTGAAAATAGACATAAGATGCATTAATTTTGAGGTTGGGTCCTATATATTATCCAGCCCACAAAAAGATAATAATCTGTTTATATTTTCAGTGCCCGGGAAAGTTCTCCAACCATTAAAAAATTTTCCAGTTAGGGCAATAAATTACGGTTGATACTCGATAGTATCTTCCCTAAAAAAAAAAAAAAAAAAAAAAAAAGTGAAAATCCAGCGAAACACGTTTATCATTATGGACAAAATCTTTGACTTAAGAGTTAAAAACCATACGGAGCAAATCTTTGACCTGAGATTAAAAAGATTGAACAACTCACTGAACCCTTTGACTTTTAAGTTGTGACCAGAAGCTAGCAGAGAAAAAGCATGCTCAACTGTGACCCCAAATCATGTTGGCACTTGGGCAGCTAATTAGCTACTTGCTCACCTTTTATTTTATTTGTTTGTTTTTTTTTTGATTGAAGCTTCTTGCTTACCTGTTTTGAGAAAACATTCTTAACCAATACTTTTCTTTTGCTCCTACCGTTGATTGCTATGGGAATTTTAATAAGTTTAGGCATCATGATTCTTTTTTTATTTTTTTTTTTTACAAAAATTTAAATAATTAATTTGACTTTACAATCATAGCTTTAATTAGCCCCAATACAACATTTTTTTTATTCCTTTAACAAAGAAAAGTATTGTGGTTTGCTGGTATAACTTAGCCGTAATTTTCAATGACTCTAATACAAAGTGATCAGTGCTAAATTGATATAATTAACGTAATTATCACACCATTTTATAGTATAAACATGAATACCATTAAAATAATTGATATGTAAGTTTTAATATTTCTAATTTTTTTTTTTTTAAAAAGATTGCTATATTTCTACTCCACAATCATGAGTTTTTGATGTTTGTAATTTTTACTGAGAGTGTTTAAAAATTCATCAAACCATAAAAATCGTCGAATTTAAATCATTAATTATTTTTGAATTATTGTGGTCATTTTTTAATTTAATAGTTTGTTTAGTTTATTAATTTGAGTTTTTAATTTGAATTGTGATGTGACTTTATATGAGAGTTTCTTCTTTGTATTAAAAAGTTAATATATTTGTTTTTCGAGAGTTTTTTTTTTGTAACAAAATTTGAATTATAAACTCAAATCGGTGAAATGAACGAGACTTAATTTTTTTACGAGGTTTGATTTATTGTTTGGACTCTCCAAACCGCTCAATAATCTACAAAAATATACATATATAATTTTTTAATTTTTAAAATATTTTTATTTTTATTTTTTATTGATCATACTAAAAATTCTAGCCAATAAACATTATTTATGTACCTCACATTGGAGGACTTATATTTTTATTAGATGTGTTGTTTTTATCAAATCCATAAAAATTGAAAAATATAAATAAAAAAATCTCGTTTATTTAACCGATTCGAGTTATTTACGTCTCGTTTACTTCACGGATTTGAGTTTTGAATTTGAAATATAATATTTTCTGAGAATTTTTTATTATGATAAAAAAAATTAAATGTAATATTTTTTTAAAAATTTTAACCATAAAAATTTAAAATTAAAAATTTAAATTGGTTATTTAATTCTCAATTCTCATGTGTGTGTACTACAAACGTAATACGAATAACGACACTTGCAATAGGTCAAAGGGGAATCCGTTTTTGGTTCCTTCTTGCTTTCTTATATACAAATGAAAAAATGTTTAAAAGGAAGATGTATTATAGTATTATTTAGTTTGTTAATTTAAATTTTTAATTTAAAATTAAAATTAAAATTTATATAATTTTTTATTATAATAAAAATTTAAATATAACTATTTTTAAATTTATTTATTATAATAAAATTTAAATTTTAAACTTAAATTAATAAACGGAGCCATTATGAATTTTGAGAGAAAGTGAAGACCGCGACCAAAAGGAAGACGTACGTGTTAAAAATCACCTGAAGAAACCGGACCAAGCCAAAATTTAAAAAAAGTGTGCAGTCATCATCATCATCTCTCTCTCTCTCTCTCAGAAACCAGAGAGAACCTGAATCAAAACGCACCCCCGCCGTCTTTGCAGAGCCGGAAAACGGCCGAGAACTCCAATAACTCATAAATGAAAAGCATAGAAATAGTACCCCCCCTCTAAATCTTGTAATTTTTTTTTTTTTTTTTCAAACTTCTCTTTTTCCCATAAAAAAATAGGCATGCATTGAAGAAAGAAACTAGCTAGCTAGAGAGAGCCTCTCGAATATATACAAAAACATATGAAAAATTGACATGTATATTTATATATATATATATCCATACATATACATGTCTCTTGATCAGTTACATGTCACACAAAACATTTCCCTTTTTTTTTTTTTTTTTTTTTCTGAAAGAAAAGAAGAGTTGCCATCCAAAGAAATCCCAAACACCCTCTTCTGGGTCCCTCACGCTCGTGTCTTTATCCAAAAAAACCTTTTTGTCTTTGGTGTCCATTTTCCCGGTTCTTCTCTCTAACTATCGCTCTCTCTCTCTCTCTCTCATTCTCTCTCCTCATTTTTTCTTCCCAAGTCTCTCGTTCGTCTCCCTTAATAATTTATTGTTGTTGTTATTTGCTTCTTCTTTTGATTCCCTTTCCGTTATGTCTTCATCTTCATCGTCCGAAGATGGCAACAATGGCATTGATGTCGCCGGCCCAAGCACAAGAAGACCAAGAAGAGCGCCTCGCGGTCGCGGCGGTGATTTTGAAGGGCCGTCGTCGTCACGGCGGCGAGCCAATAACGACGTGTGGCCGGAGCCTTTTATTGAAGCTGTCGCCATCCAAGTCGCCACTGAGGCCGCTCGCTCCATTGGTCGCCTCACCGCTGCGCCTGCTCTAGCCAGTGTCTTTCAGGTACCACACGTTTATTTATTCGTTCATAATTTTATAAATCGATTGATTGATATGATCAAGAACACCATTTTTGCGTCAATTTCTGATCATTAACATTGTCAAACTTTTTGCGTCTTTTTTTTAGCAATGCGAATATTGTTACTGTTGTGTTTTTGTGTTTTTGTCGGGGCATAATTTTGTTACTAATGGACTAAGCATTAATTTTGGATCAATAATTCAATAACGGTTATTGTGTTTTAGCACTTTTTTGGTGGGTTTTTAGTTTTTATTAGATTCACAATGAGTAATATATATATATATATATATATATACTGTATAGTGTGTTTAGTATGATTGTATGAGCTTGCAACCTAGAGGGAAATTTTTTGTTTTTTGTTTTTAAAGGTCAGTCAATCCCTATCAAAATTAAAATGTCCCTTTCTCAGGCTATATGGTGTATTGGTGTGGTCTCCTTTCAATCGGCAGGTTATTAACTTCCCTTTTGTCATAATTTGGAAATGTCTATTTTGGAGCCTTTTTTTTTTTTTTTTTTTCCTCTCCATATCTTATGAAAAGGGTTCTTTTGGCTTTAGATTTCCCTTTTTCCCTTTATTGGCATGTATCTCTTTTCAGCCTCTAAATATTCCCCTACTTTTTGACTAAACTTTCTTAGCTTTCTAGAAAACTTATAGGGATATGCCTTTTTTCCCAGCTTCTAATACCAAAATGTTGATGACCTTTGAAGCCTATATCTTAGAGAAATAAAAAAAAAATAATAAAACTAAGCAGTGCTAGGAATTTTTAGCACGATTTAAGGAGAGTTTGTGTCTCTTACCGCGCTCGTGCATACGTTGCGTTCCTATATTTAGCTAACACCACATATACAAAGTGTTAAGACCTTGGCTTTCGACAGTTTTGCAGCATAGAGATCCATTCCGGTAAAAATTTGACTTTTTTTTTGGGTTCTGTAACACATTTTTTTTTTTATTTAGTACTTGTTTTATTATTTCTACTATATCAAGAATACAGGTACAGTTCTACAGTTACCTTCCTTGGACAAATTTTTAGGATCTTGTTAGCAAGAAACATAAAAGAAATCCTAAGGTAGGATGTCAACAAGTGGGCCTACAGTCAATGAATGAAGGGTCATTATATAAATAAAAAATAATGGATTCAGATGAATAGTTAATTTCTGGGAACACATATATATATATATATATATATGTATATGTAATATAGAAAATGTAACATAGGCCTTGAGATCTCAAAGCAGTTTTGATGGGTTTTGTTAAGGCATATCAGTCAAAAGCCAGCATGTGCTGGTGCCAAAAGCACATGGAGCCCAATGCCTGCTTCACAAAACTGATTTCCCCCCTTGTCACCTCAAAGAGATATGGTCTTCTCTTTTTACCATTACCCATCGGGCGACTTCTATTTTGTTTTTTGTTTATTTTGTTTTTTTCCTTGCGACTTTCTTTCTTTGATGTCTTTGAAGTTGTTTTTGTTCTAGGCATTAATTTATTATCTGTTTCATACAACTGTTTGTTTTTCCTTCGCCTTGTTGAGCCAGAGACAACACTCTTACTATCAGAAACTTTTAACTAATTGAAAAAAAAAAGAACCCACTACCATAATTTAAATTCCTAGGCTTTTAATCCTGAATTTAAAAAAAAATAAAATAAAAACTTTTTGAATAAAGTAGTGAAGAACTGGATCTAGGGTAAAGCCAGCCTGAACAAGATGATCTTGAGGGAGCAAATAGGGTCAATATGAGGAGATAGATCTGCATAAGTGGGAAAGTGTTAGTTTGAGAGTCAAATTTACGAGTAGAGGAAAAAGGTGGAGGGTTTGAGGATAAAAGATTCGTTGCTTTTAACGAGACAGGCCTTTGGCTTCTCCTTTCTTGGAAATGAAAGAGAAACGTGTGGGGAAGCACGCTTCGTACTCCTATGTTTATGTCTATTTATTTATATATATATATATATATATATGCTCTACATATATATATTTTGTATGGACCACAAACAATAAAACTATTTCTATTAGGGTTATATATTCATGTCCTCTTCTTTGTTCCCTCTAAATTAATGCCCCTTTAAATTCCTTACTTGCTGCCAATTAGCCTTCCCAATTTCCCATGGACTGTGTCTTCCTCATCAACTACCACCCTTTTTATTTTTCTTTTGATCAATTCCTAGCCATGTTAGCACTTTCAAAAATGAATTTTGTGGAAAAATTTAAGGTTAAAAAGTGTAACATAAAAGGACAAATTAATATGCAAACTAACAGTCTTTGTATGTAGTTTTTTTTTATTATTTCGTACGAATCTTAAGTACTAACTAGGATCATAGGGGAATAATATTTTAAGATTTGGACTGAATAGGCTTGACGAAAGATTTTTGCTTGTCCTTTGTTGGGGTCACGGTAGCAATACGTAACTGCAATTGTACTTTTATGTACCTCGCGGCTGTAACCTGGATTTGGCTAATGTAAGTCTTTTTTCTTTGTTTTCTTAATAGTTTGTCTTTGTTTGTTTGTTGCTTCTTCTTGTTATTGTTATTTTTTTTTTTTTTTGTTTTTTTGTTTTGGGATAAGTAGCTAATAATGAAGTTGAAGCTAACAATAGTCTAATATGTCGATAACTAGTGAAAGTGTATATAAATATATATATATTTATATATTGGTAATGGGTACAAGAATCATGTTGAAGGTGCATTCTGTAGTTATCCACAAACTCCAAGCATAATACAAGGCAGTTGAAGTATATACTGCTATTTTAGTTTGTAGATTTACCTAATTTAATTTTTTTGTTTTATCTAGAGATTAGAGATTAGAGATTAGAGATTAGAGATATAGTTAATTAATTAAGATAGTGACGAGCTTAATTTAGTAGCTTAGCTTCGACTAACAACTTTCTTACAGCCTATAAGACTGCACTCTTTTCCCTATCCTCTCTCGCTTTTGCACTGACAAAAAGATGGTTAAAAAAGAGGACTATATATATATATATATATGACGTAGCCAATATATATATATATATATATACACACTACACTGGCCTGCTTTCTTTATTTAGAGCAATTCATCTGACACCTCTCTTACTGTTCTCTAGTCCCTAGTCTCTCCTGCTCCTGCTTCTTCAATATCATCAATATCTGCTTTTTTGGCCTCTTGGCTCCTCCTTCAAGATCATTTTTCTTCTCACATTTAAAGCTTTATGCGCATGGCAGTATGGGGCTTTTGGGGTTGTGTTCCTTTTTTAAAAAAAATAAAAAGTTTATTTGATAATTGATTGATTTCATCTTTCATGGCTCTTCTTTCTTATCTTTGTTCATTGAAAACCTAATCACTGCTCAGTTACTTTTCTGATTTCCCAGCTGTAGTTATCTCTTTTTAAACATGTCAATTTATTAACTCGTATTTATAACATTCTGAACTTTTTTATTAAGTGACGTAAGACAGCATGCTCATGAATTGAATGATAGAACCTTGTATATATATTTTTTTAAGCGGTAGCTTTTAGCATTAAATAGGCTAATGAGATTTATTTTCATGATTTTTTTACTTGTCCATTTGCATTAATATAATAGGCGTAATTGCCTCTAATTTCTTTCGCCGAATTTCAATTTTGATAAATAAATTATTATATAGTTTTCCATGAAATATGAGTCCCCTACTCTAAAGTCTCTTTATATTTGTACTTTGGTGAAAGAGACACATGTTACGTCGCTTTCTATGTTAAATTTTCGTTGTCCTGTACCAAACAAGATGGTGGCATATATATATACATATATATATATATTTCGATGAATAAGATACATATATATAATTCAATACAAGTGTTTCCCAAGTAAATATTCTTAGAAGACCTTTATTCGTCCCCTTTTTTTTCCTGAATGATTGGCATGTAATTTGATTCATATTGGAACACATTTAAAACATGTAATTGCTTTTTTTTTTTTTGGCTCAACAAGAACGGCGTAACGTGTTTACAAGCCATCTGCATCATATGCACGTTCTCATACTTTTACGTGCATTGCATGAGACTTGTTGCAAAGTCTAAAATTTCAGTCATTCCCCAAATATTGTTCATCTAATAAAAAAGGGTTTTTCCTACGTGTCATTTTCCTTGCCAGGTGTGCTCAACGTGGCGCGCCGTCTCACGCTCGGACCAACTATGGCAGCGCATCACACGCCGCATCTGGGGCCGGACCCACCTCCGACAGAACACGTGGCGCGACGAGTTCATCTACTGGCACCGTACGTCCCTCAACTTTCTCAACCGCCGTTCTTCCCACGCCGTTCTCCACTTCGACCCCGCCGATCATCCCCGTGACGGCGGTGGTGACCCTGACGCCCTCGCCTGCCGATGCCTCACACTCTCCGACACTCACCTCGCATGCGGTTTTGCTGACGGTGCCGTCCGACTCTTCGAACTCTCCACGCGTCTCCACGTACGCACCTTCCACCCACCCCCACGCAACCTCCTCGGCCGATTCTCACGCGCCGTCACGGGGATTATCCTCCCCGCCGCTAACCACCATCGCAACCGCCTCGTCTTCGGTACACTCGACGGCGACATCCACGTGGCGGTCATTAACGGGACTCCCATTCCCCGCCGGGCCCACGTGGGCCACGTGGTCGAGGACGGGGTCCTGGTGGACTTCACCGGCTGCGGGCGGTGGTGGGTGGGCCTCTACGCTGGCGTACCGGGCCGGGCCTTCCACATTTGGGACGGGAACACCGAGGAGCTGGTCTTCGTTGGCGGGTCGTTGACCGACCCGGAAGCCGTGACGGGTTGGCAAATGCTGATCGAGTTGACTCACGCGGTGGGGCGAGTCCGAGTGACGAGTCAGGAATCGGCCGTGGCGTGCACTAGCTCGAGGGCGATTGCGTTTGATTTGAGGAACCAAGGATTGGTGTTGGGAGAGGAGGAGTATGAAGATGGGCTGACGGTGACGTCATTCGACGTAAGCAACTCGGCGTACATTATCGTGGACAGCAATGGAGTGGCTAGGGTGCGCCGGGTGGGCATGTTAGAGGATGTGTGCACCTTCTCGGTGAGGAGAGGGGCGTGGCAGAGAGGGGTGATGGGGTGCATGAACCGGGGGTATGCGCTAATGTGCGCCGGGGGTGTCATACGCGTATGGGAGATTAGGCTTGGGAATGGCCAATATCGGTACAGATTCGCGGAGGAAATTGGGGAACTCAACGCGCTCGTGGCTGACGAACGACATGTCGTTGGTTCCTCTAGCGACGGGAGGTTGCATATTTGGGACTTTGGGGCCCAATGAATGAAAATTAGTACTTAGTAGCATTAGAATGGGCCCTGTAGGGGCCCATTAACAAGAAGGTAGAGAAAAGAAAGAGGAGAGAGAGACAGAGATTGGGGGCATGGAACTGACTTGACTGAAGAAATTGTACTTTTTTGTCTTATTATGATTAGAGAGAGAGAGAGAGAGATAGAGAGAGTTGATTGTGGATGGGCGTGGGATACGCTGTTTTGGGGACTTTTTAGGGGGGAGAAGAGGACTATTGTGTTTGACTTTTAGAGAGTAGAGAGACTCAGGACTGACCTTTTTTTCTTTTTTTTTTTTTGAATTTAATTTAATTTGTATTTTAAATTTGTACAGTTTCATGTGTCTTCTCCTTAGTTTGATGCATGTTTTGCTGTGTCCTCTCCGACCAGTTTCTTTCTGTTGTACTTTCACTTATGTATTTTTTTACCTCCTTTGTCTACGACCGGTGTAGTTTTTAATTGGGTAATCGGTTTTAACTTCAACGCAAAACTAGCTATAATCATTCTACTGTTTTTGGAATATTTTATAATTTTTTTCATAAAAAATTTAAAAATTAAAATTATAAATTATGATTTTAAATTTCTCTTAAATAAACGCCGCGGTTTACTTTGTGTTTCTATTTCTTCTCTTATGATTATTTATTGTCATTATTTTTTCTTGGAATTTCTCTTTTAAATTCAACATTAAAGTGGTGGCAGTTGAACAAAAATCTTTGGGAAAATGTTTCATGTTTTGTCAATTTCATTTTTTTATTTTTTTTCTATTTTTTAAATATTCAAAACACCTTCTGTGTTTATAACAATAGAACCACAACACTCCTGAAGTAATCAAATTTTTGAAAATTCAGTGATTATCGTTACCAACGTTAATTTAGATATGATTTAACTAAAAAAATTAAATAAATAAATTTCAAAAATGCTCAAATAAATATTCAAATAAATTAAAATACTTAAAACTACTTCGAGATTTTTTTTAAGATTGACTTTGTCTAATTTTTTTTATTAAATCATATTTAAAATAACATTTAATATAAATTGGAAAGAGTAATCATGGAATTTTCAAAAATTTATTTACTAGGGTATGTTTTGGGACTTCTTATTTTATTTTTATTTTTATTTTTTTATGATTACAGGAGGTGTTATAGGGTATAATAAGAGAGATAAAAGTAGTATTTTTGATAAAATATAGGAGTGCTTTTGGTTTTATTCCAAAATCTTATCAAAAAGACAAATCTTTAGTGAAAGGATATTTCTCTAAATTTTCCTTGCAAATACCGTTCATATTTTATTATAATTATTTGTAGTAACAATACATTTTATTAAAAAAAAAAAAAAGAAATTTGGGCAACGGGTGGACAATATGGTGTCTTTGGTCATATTGAAATTTTAGAGTTCGTTTAGTTTGTTAATTTAAATTAAGATGTTATTTTATGTGAAAATTTTTTATTATAATAAAAAAAATTAAATATAATTATTTTTAAATTTTTTATTATAATAAAATTTAAATTTAAAATTTAAATCAGTAAAATAAATAGGACTATTGTGATATGAAGTGAGCAAATACACATCTGTTCTATCGTACTCAGTGACAGATATTAAAAGGGCAATGAACAATGATCTAGTCCCAAATTGTCCCACTTTCAACTTTCAAGTATTTTCTTCTCCGACAAAATATTTCTTGGTCAAAATCTACAATTATCAGCCTAGCGGATCTTGCTATGTTCCTTTATTCAGGTATCTTTTGTGTAAAGAGTAGACTTTTATTTTTTATTTTGTTTTCTGTTTTTTTAACACATTTCCTTGATTGAGAGAGGTTCTTGAAACAAGCTAACTACTTAGCCATTTTATTTGACTGTCAAGGGCATAAATTATTTTTTTTCTTTTTAATTTTCTATGTAATTTTTTTTTTTTTGAAAGATGACAGATTCAATGACAGTCATGAATTCAGTTCAAGAGAAACATTACAACAAAACATCCTTAAAAAAAAAAAAAAGACAACAATATATTTGGGTGATGAAAACACAAGGGAAAGTATAAAATGATTCGGTTACAAATAGGAAATTTGTGTTTTCTATCTTCTCTAATTCCTAGTCATACGAGATATTTTAGGCTCCGTTAATTTCGTTGATTCGAATTTAGAATTTGAGTTTTCACAAATAGTCACATTTAACTTTTTTACTGCAGTAAAAAGTTCTCATATAAAATCACATCTTAACTCAAATTAAAAATTCGAATAAACGAACTAAATAGGCCCTTAGAATTTTCTTTTAGTTTCTTTCTACTTCTCACTTTGATTTCTACGATTACACTTTTTTTTGTTTTTTTTGTTTTCTGTAGTTGTATAATTTTTCTCTGGATAGAAGAGATTGATAATAAGTACAGGGGGCTTACCATTTGTAGTGGTATTCTACTAATTCATGTGGTAGTTTAATATTATCAATCTTTAATGAAGCCTTTTTTATTTTCTCAAATCAATATGCCTAAATTCATATCTGTATTTAAAGAATTCTCAATGCTTTGTACTTTTGTAGGAGTAGGTGATCAAATTTCCATGCTTTTATGTTCGTTTGAAATTTCTTATTATTTTAGAGTTCTCTCATTTAATTTCTGACTAATGGACTCAACTATCACTGTGAAATAGAATTAGTAAGCAAATCAGTTTTATTAGGGATTTCACACGTGTAGTTCCAACTTCCAATTTGAAGTGAGAGAAAAATACAGAGAGTCTGCCCGTTTAGTTCGCTGATTCGAGTTTTTAATTTGAATTGAGATGTGATTTTATGTGAGAGCTTTTTACTGTAATAAAAAAGTTAGATGTGACTGTTTGTGAGAGCTTTTTACTATAGTAAAACTGAAATTCTAAACTCGAATCAGTGAAATGAACGAGGAGAGGAGTGAGGTGCGTTGTTGTGTAATTTTGTCTTTTTTATTTATTTATTTTTTGTGTAATCTTTACAGTGAAATTCGATGCAACCAAAGATCGATGTGATTTTTTTTTTCTTACACGTACTTCTTTGTTTTTCTTTGATTTTATTGCTCTAAGTAGTAAAGTATTTGGCCATCTCCAATACAAATGTTATTACTAATTGTGTGTTTAACACCAAAAAGTATGATATGATATATTATTTTTATTTGCGCTCTAATGCAAAATGCTTTAAAATGCCAAATTTATTTTTTTTATAATCAATCAAGCTTTGAAAGTTATAAAAGTAAATTTTTAATTTTAATATATATGAAAATGCAGAACTTCACAAAAAATAAATAGAAAAGTAAACATATCAACTAATAATAATCAAATATTAAAAATTTACTATATACTACACGTGATGAGAAATTTACCATAAAGTATAATATATGACAAGTTTAATACAACAAATAATATTGCATTGAAGAGTATTTTTTGTACTCAAATACTAAATTTTCAATTCGGCACATGAATTATAGCATTGCATTAGAGATGCTCTTAGGGGTTTTTTTTTTTTTTTTTTTTTTTTTTCCTTGTGACATTTATCAGCTTGTCAAATTGACCTATTTATTATAAGAGATAGGTAGGGCTGCAGAATCATTTATCCTTCATTGTCAAAGCAAAGAGATAATTGTGATTGAAGAAAAACTGTACAGCTTTCCTTGTCAGACCTTTATTTAGTATATTCTTGGTTTGGCTAATACAGTTTACCTTCATATCAGTGCCTCTATAAACATTCAATTTACTCTAGTCCATTGGCAAGAAAGAACACCTACAACATCTAGATGCACATGATAAAGAGTGGAAATCTTAATTGCTCCTAAACTTCATTCTCATTTCATTCATTCATGTCTAATATTATTGTTGACATTATACAGCTTACTTTGAAATTTTCAACTCCATCTAATCTATTATATACACAATTCTTGGCTCATGATCATGAGACGTAACACAAACTGCTATTCACCACACATTTTGGAAAGAATCAGCACCCGAAATTGAGAGTGATAACTAATAAAAACTTCGAATGAGGATGCAACAATGGACGTACACGGCTCATTAGTCATCGCCACTGAGATCTCCCCATCTCACATTATATTTTGCAGCAAGATAATGTGCTCCCACCGGACCTCGACTACCATAGGGGTAGAGCTCAGGAGCTATCTTCTTGTCCTCGAGTTCCTTCAACAGCGGCGTGAATAATGCCCAGGCAGCATCTAGTTCGTCGCTTCTGATGAACAGCCTTCGTTCACCTTCAATTGCATCCAAGAGTAGTCTCTCATATGCATCTGGTATTTCTCTCGGATACCTTGATACAAGAACCAAAGTAATGTCATGCCTTAATTAGATGAACACAAAAATATTCTTGCAGTATTGTTTCTATCCAAAATCATCACTGTTTTTCCACGTCATACTAGTTGTTTCCAGAATTAAAAATGTTTCAAATTTCGCAGACGATTCTGTAATGAATAATTCACAAGAAGAAAAAAAAAGTTATGAACAAAGATTTTAGTATTCGGAAAAATCAAGTTTATACAATGTCTTTAAAATACTGATAGTACACAAAATGACCTTCTCAGTGATTGTCCTAGTTTATATTAGGACATGCATATAAATAAAAAACAACTAATTTCATGTCAAGATCAGAGATTCTCATACCTCGCTCGGTAGAGCAAATTTAGGTCACTGCGGTCTAATCTCATTCCAAGACCAGGGACTTTGTTATTGATCTTCAAATAAATAGCTTCATCAGGTTGCACACGAAGCACGAGTTCATTTGTAGCCTTGTCTAAATCAGTACCAAACTTCTTCTTGTACAAGTTACCTGGAACATGTCTGAACTGGACTCTAATCTCTGCTCTGAATGATAGTTGCACCAAGATTTCAGGCTACCAAATCATTTAGCTCGCCACAACAAACAATGCTCGAGTTTAAGGAGCAATTTAAACATACCTTCTGGTATGGAGAGCCTTGCCAGCCTTCATCAGGAATGGAACTCCATCCCATCTGGCATTGTCAATGAAGAGAGCCGCAGCTGCAAACGTCGGTGTGAGACTGTCATATGGAACAGTTGGATCATCGATGTAAGCGGGATATGATTTCCCACCCTTGTTGTGGCCCTTGTATTGACCAACAACGACATCTTCAAGTTGCAATGGTCTCATTGATCTTAGAACTTTTACCTGTATCAAGCAATAATCACTAGCTATGATGCCCTTAAACTTTCAATACCATTTTTTCCCGACCATAATCTAGACAACAAGAGATTGGAAAAGGAAACATTCAATACCTTTTCATTCCTAAGATCCTCAGCATCTAAGCTGACGGGTGTTTCCATTGCAAACAACGCTAGAATTTGTAGAAGGTGGTTTTGCATTATATCGCGTATAATGCCGTAGCTGTCAAAATATCTGGCAACAAAAACAATTGCTTTCAGATGATCATATTTTTGTCTCACAAAGGATAGTATACATACTTTCTTAAAGAATCATCAAGTAAAGAAGCTGACCCTCCACGTCCCTCTGTCCCAAAATCTTCCGAAAATATTAGTTGCACATTGCGAATATAGTTTCGGGACCAGAGAGGCTCAAAAATGAGATTTGAGAAGCGAAGTACTGATAGATTTTCAACGAGCTCCTTGCCCAAGTAATGATCAATCCTGAACAATTTCGACTGCGTCAAAATTTTCCTCTTCCATGAATCTAATCTTAAGAAATTAAAAGAGCAAACTAAACCTGAATATCTGGTCTTCAGCAAGATATTGCTTCAAGGATCTGGTTAGCTCACCGGATGATTCTGAATCACGACCAAATGGTTTTTCAACAATGACTCTTGTCCACCCATTTTCCGAAGAAGCTTTGAGACTAGCACATTTTACCACATCCACAAATATGTTTGGAGGTATGGATAGGTAAAACAGCCTATGTGCTAGCTTTCCGGCCTGAAGAAGAGAAGTAATGAAGATGACAAAATTCTTATAGATGACAAGAAAACTTTTCTAAACCAAGGACTTATGATCAATAAAACATAGGCAACATGATTTTTCATGTCTTGTTTTCTCGTGTATTTGCTTTTAGGTAGTAGAAGCCCCACGTCCCCAATTTGGACCATCATCCATGGTTTTTTCTTTTGGTGATATGTTACCTTTTCTTTCATAGCAGATGGATTGACTTAAACCTTAAATTTGAAATTAGCCCTCCCTGAGCTTAAAACTGACCACCATAGTTTAACAAGAGAGCTAGGGGTGTACAAAATATACCTCCTTTTCTTTTAGCTTTTCGTCTAATTCTCCAAAATGATCCTCCGAGTTATACTGACCAGAATGATAAAAACATCTTTTCAAGAACTGATCCATTTTGTCCTCACAATTCTCCCTGCAAATCCTTGCACATATGTATCAATATATGCAATTGACAAGATTATGATGCAGTTGCAACTGTAAAGTAGTTTTTTAACAATGTGGATTACCTTTTATCAATTCTGCACGTCAAAGTTCTGCTAATCATGTTCCTAAGTTCCTCATCACTCATTTTAGTCCGAGCATAGCCAAACACTATAAAATTCTGCCAAAAATGCGAAAAATGTTTGTATATCTTCTCAAATGTTGAGTTGTTTTCCTAGAAAAGAAACACAATATAGGTTATCAAAAGGAGACAGAAAGCTAGAACCTTGGGTAGAAAATCTTCATAATAAAGGGCAAAAAGGGCTGGAAAAATCTTCTTCTTGGCAAGGTCCCCAGAAGCTCCAACAACAGTTATACTTAGAGTGCAATCTCCATTTTCTGGTTCCGAAAAGGAAAAGAGTTCCTCTTTCCCTTTAGGCTGGATATGATCATTGGCCAGAGGATTTGCAGCCAAACCTACTCCAAACTCCCATATAAGATTGAGCAATGGAGATACCAAGAGAGTAAATAAAGCATTTAACAGATTACATATTGCAGATAGAAAACGTAACGTTGACATCTGAAAAGGTGGTCTGAAAAACCAAAACACAGAAATGTTTCACAAAGAATAAGCTAATTTCAGTTGTTGGACATCATCACATTTTACAATATCAATTCTAAGGGACATTCTCTCACTTTCTGACCATTAGAGCTGATAAAAAATTATGATATTAAAAAAAAGATACAGAACAAACTGATACAGCCCTGATGGCTGAAAAATAGAGAAATTTATTTTTTCTAATCTTACCAGAGAAATTTCCAATTTTAAAAATGTGTCAATTACATAGGAACATGGTAAATGATGAATGATTATGGAACTAAAATGTATACCAGAACTCTGGTACGACCTTTTTTTTTTTTTTTTTTTTTTTTTTTTTTTTTTTTAACTGAGGGTACCGTCTATACAATTTATTTAAGCTTTGATGATGGACAAAGCAATTTGAAATTTTAGATACTTTAGCAACTGGGACCCAAAAATAAACGGTATAATTGTTTTGATCATAATCTAACACCTGAAAAGGCATTGTCCTGCAGTTAGTTTGCATTACAAACGGTAGGAAAAAAAACACCGTTAAGTCATCGTTTTTCTTCGAATGTGGGACTGTTAGAAGTATACAATTCAAAGTAAAGAATACTTATAACAGACAGAACATTAAAAGTAGATCCCAAAAACCAAAAGCTTAAAGTAACAACCCAGAGCAATTTATTGAACATGGTATAATAAAAGCACACGAAAAAAGTGAAAATTTTCCAAGTAGTAGGAAATTAGGAAGAGTAATTAAGAAAGATAGAAAAGAACTGACCATCATGGGAAGAAACAGCATTTAGTGGATGCCCATTTGAGGATTTGAGCTCAAAGTGCTTCCTTCCATGTTTTCTTGTACCAATCTGAGAAACCGAGGAAAAGGAAAATTGTTTGTTTCTTGGGAAAATGATGAATTTGCTGAATAGGCTCGTCTCATTTTTGAGCAAAGAAGTAGATGCAGAACAAGAACCCAATTGTGAAGCCATGCAGATTTTGTTTGGTGATCTGAATGAAACTCAGAGTTGATTGAGATAAATATCTGTCTAATGTGATATAACTACATGAAATATCTACTTATCCAGTATCTTGTGTTACCATTCTACGTGATTATTAATTGACCTTTTGAATACTTGAACAGGCAACAGTTTATGAACGAAGGAAAAGTACAGGATAATGTATTAGTGTGCAACGTGAGGTCGAGAATTTTTCTACTTTCTTTTTGGTGTCAGATTTCAAGGGCAATAAGGTAAACTGATTATAACAGAAAATGAACCTTCTGCTACAAAGTAGATGCGGATAAAATAGTAATGTAATTTTTGTCTTTTCATATGACACTTTTTTATGTCTCTCTTTCACTCTTTTTTTTTTACACTCTTTTTTATGAGAAATTCCAAAATTTCTTCTAATACTCCATTCATTTCGCTTATTCGAGTTTAGAATTCGAGTTTTACTACAGTAAAAAGCTCTCACAAATAATCACATCTAACTTTTTTGCTACAGTAAAAAGCTCTCACATAAAATCAAATCTCAACTCGAATTAAAAACTCGAATCAGCGAAGTGAACGGGCCCTTAATTTATTTACTTATTATTATCTTAATAATTAGTTAAAAAAAGAAAAAAATAGTAAAGCACATTTAAAAGGAAAAAAAAAAAAAAAACAAAAATAATATAGTTGTTGGAGGGTAAAATGCCGAACCTTAAAATGAGACTTTAAATGGGACCCGAAGACCATAAAGAAGAGCATTAACTGGTTAAGGACGGCTCAGTCCTAAAAGTCACGTTAGCAAAGAGTTTTCCTAGGAGACGACCGCTACGAGGAGACATATGATATGAGTAGGAGGTCGACCGTTATAAGAATGGGACATGAGATCGACCACACTCACGAGCAATAATGAAGAAAGTAAGGGAAGCTGGTATAGAGATGAGGCTACACAAAGATAACGATTTGAAGAATTTCCTCTGAGATAAGAGGAATATCCCAAATTTGAATAAGAAAATAATCAGGTGCGATGACTGTGAATATAAATACGGGATTATAGATAAGAAAATTCCTACGTCTCATTCTGAGCATTAGAGCGTATAACTCCTCCAAAGGTAGTAAATTTTCTCTCATTCTCACAGTAGACGTAGCTCTCAAATTGAAAGTGAACCACTATAAATCTTGCGTGTTCTTGTTTTAATATCGCTTTTAATTACGTTTCTGATTATTAATTCATGTTCACCATTATGAAATTTGTTTTTATTCAATTATCGAATTTTCACCGGCAACAATAGTAAATCATTTACGGGACACATAAGAAATGAATTATTTTAAATGGAGTAAAGTGAGAAGAAAATCATAGAAGTATTTTGTAAGAAGATTAAAGTACAAAAAAGCATTTGACAAAAGATTAAAAAACACTAAAAACACAAAAGAAGAATAAAAATAGGGAAAATTAAAAATAAAAACAAATATAATAGATAAATGAGAGATTAACATGTAGCCAAAGAAAAATTAGAAATATGAAAATGTAAAAATAAAAATAAAACAGAAAAATGAGAGGTTGACATGTGGAAAAAGGAGGAGCAACCTCTTTGGCTTTTTTTATGTATGTTAAGATAAGATTAAGATTAATTACAATTTTTTTTCCCGAACTATGAATCTTATTACACTTTGCTTCTTTCAAATCTTGACACATGTTCTCCTTAAGAGTATCTCCAAGAGAACTTCTTATTTTTAGCTAAGTCCTAATTAAAATGGCTAGAAAGCTATTTTAACTAACAACTTTTTAGTGAGTAATTTCAACCATATTCGCTATTTTAAGCTGAGCATAGATGATATTAACATTTATTAAATTTAAATATAAATAACTTTTTTTTTAATTTAAAAAAGAACATTTGTATTTATTGGATATGAAACAATAAAAAAATACAATAAATTAAATAGTTAGCCACTTCTTACTAACTATATTTAGGCTTTAGCTAGTATAAAATAAATTTTCTAAAATAGTTAACCATTAGTTGGAGTGAAAAAAAATTAAATTCTAACTAAATTATTAATTATTTTAACTAAAAATATGAAATAACTAATGTAATTAGAGTTGCTCTAAAATATGAGAAGTTAACAAAAAAAGACCCTTATGTTAGAATCGTTAGGGAAATTTTAGCATATAGGTCAAATCTCTAGACTAATGAAGGTAAATAACAGTTTTAAGTTTCATAGAAATAAATAACACTTTACAACTTGATTTGACAAAGTTGTGTTTTATTTCCTCTCACTTTTATCTTTTAGATCTAGATCTATGTCTTTCTCTCATCTCTACCCATATTTCTGTCTCCTTTCTCTCTCTTCTCCCAACTGGCTTTGTTGCCTCCTTCTCCAGTGTCATGACAAAACACCGTTGTCGTCAAGTTCGTCGTTGTCGTCCTCCAGGTAGTGAGCATCGTTGTTATTTATTCTCTCTCTCTATCTCCTCCTACCATTTCTCTTCTCCACTTGTCGATCCTCTCCTTCGGTGGTTTTTTAGAGTAATTAGGTTGGGGCTTTTTACTCCCCGTGAACGTTTGAGTGTAATGGGACCAGAGTTGTACATCGACGATGCCGAAACGGTGAATTTCGCCGTAGTGTGGGCTGTCAGGGGTGATCATGAAATTCGCTGTTTTCGACATCGTCGGCGAATTTCAAAAAGCTGTTAGGGGTATAGGCTGCAGGGGTGTGAAGGTTGCAAAGGTTGGGGGCGGTGATCATGAGATCTGCGATCTCTATCTCTCTCCCTTTAAAAAGTTTTAAGGCATTGTTGATTTCACGACTCAAGATACCATTTAAATTTTATTGTTACAGTATTTTTTTTATAATAATTTAAATAATTTTTTTATAATATTTTTTTTTTCACATATATAATTTAAATTCTTAACTTAGACATTTAAGTACCAATAACCTCTTTTGAAACAATATATTTTCTCTCAGCTTGAGTTGTGGAACAATATATTAAGCACAAGAGGCTCTTTTTGAAAGATTTTTTTTTTTTTTTTTTTTTTATATAAATGACTGAAGTTCTGTAAAATTATATAAATAACATAAATGACCGTTTTTATTAACATGATCGATCACTAATTAATTTAATAGTCTATTATTAACTTAATGATTTATCATTGATCGACTAAAAGATTTATTAATAATTGATTCTAATTCACATTAACTCAATAATTTTTTATTATTAATTAATATTAATTAATAATTAGTTAAAATTAATTAATAATTAATTTATTTTAATAATAGTTCGTTTGGTTCATAAATTTAAATTATATGATTAAAATTATTTTTAATTTATATATATATTTTTTAAAAAAAATAATATAACGAATCATGAATTATGATTCGAATTAAAAAATAAATTTAAATACTAAACAAATTTTAAATAAATTATGAGTTGATAAATTAATAATAAATCGGTTAATTAATGTGAGTCAATCATAATCTGTAAACAAAACGGTTATTTCTCTAAAATAAAAAAGCTTCGTTATTTTATTTATGAAAAGAGACCGTAAAAAAAAAGCATTTAGCTAATTTTTTGAAAAAAAAGGAAAGAAGGAGAGAAAAAAAAACCCCCTTCACTTGCACTCCTGCACACTCACGAGAAGAGCGAGAGCCTCCTCCTCCGCCTCCCTCACTTCCACAAGCAGACGCTGCTGTGCGCCTCACTACCACGCTCTCCGTCACAGCGTTTGGACTCGTCGCGCCGATCCACCGCCGCGTCTTCGTCTTTCCTCCCTGCCATTCGCCTCTGGTATGTTTCTAGCTTTTATTTCTTCAGTTTTGCTTCTGTTTTTGAGTTCCTTTTAGATCGCACGAGGAAATGAAAACTTATTTTTTTAAAGGTTCTTCTTCTCCTAAAGAAGAGAAGGCTTTACTGTTTGCTCAATTTTAGATATAGAACATGGTGTGATTAGAATGACGAGGTTTTTTTTTTTTTTTTTTTTTTTTTTTTTTTTTTTTCAAGAGATGGTGGGATTATCGTTGGGAGAGAAGCAATTCATAAAGGGTGGGATTGCTCAGGACCTTCGTTCTGATGGTCGGAAAAGATTAACTTACCGCCCCATCTCTGTCGAAACTGGAATCATTCCGCAGGTACAGTATTATTTTCTATATGTATATGTCATATACTGATATATTAATTTAATCCTCACTTTGCGCACCGTTTTCTGACAGGCAAGTGGTTCCGCGAGGGTCAGGATGGGTGCCACAGAGGTTATTGCCAGTGTCAAGGTATTTATCCTTTTGCTTTTAGACATTTACCGAACCGTAAAGAAATGTAATAGGAAAAGTGATGTGATTGGTTAGCGAGTAAAGTAATAAAAAGTGAAAAAGATTATTTCCATTTTTAGTGTTTACTTGTCTATTAGATGGTTGTCTATTGGATAGGGTAATGAGAACAATCCAATTTTAGACTCCTTTGGGTGTTTACTAAACTTAAGAGCAGTAATCTTATCAATGTAATTACTAGAATTTCTTTTTACACAATTGATATATAATTGGCTTATGACTTGGGAACTTATTTAGAGTATGCTAGTAAATTTGCAATTGATTTCCTTTAGCCTTGAATGAATTCCAAGGAGATGTAAAGATTGGCATTCTCTTTCTCTGTTTCTCATATTTTGTGGAACCCGCTAAACTAGGTAAACACGTGATTAGATGAGAAAAAGAATTACTCCTTTTTCCTTTCCCTTTCATGTTAAGTAAATGCGCGCGCACATATGTCTTTACCTACTTTAATCTTACCATTTAAGTTCCTAATATGATTTTTTTTTTTAAAAAAAAAAAAAAATGCAGGCTGAGCTTGGAAGACCAAGTCCACTGCAACCAGATAAAGGAAAGGTTGCTATATATGTAGATTGCAGTCCAACAGCAGAACCAACGTTTGAGGTTGTCTACACTCACTTATGCTGCTTTCTAGTATCTTTGCTTTGTTAACTTAAGTTGTAAATAGAATTACCAAGATGAATTATTGGAGGTTGTTACCATATCAATTGTGCTGAAGAAATAGGTATATCGTTTGTGCGCATATGAATATTGAAGCCATGTGGTAGATTGATATAAATTGTTTTACTGCCAAGGACCTACATCACACACACACACACACTAGTGTTACATGTAACTAACTTCTAGTTACATTTCCACAGGGTAGAGGGGGTGAGGAGTTGTCAACAGAACTCTCAGTCGCTTTGCAGCGTTGTCTCTTGGGTGGTAAAAGTGGTGCAGGTTTGTGAAAAAAGTAACCAACAATTGTTGCTTTTGATTAACTTCTTCTCATTAGGCTAAGTATTCAATTTTCTATTCACATCGACTATATACTGCTTTTTTCAATTTTCATTGATTACATACCGCCTTTTCAATTTTTCTTCAGGTGCTGCAATTGATCTCTCATCTCTAGTAGTGATAGAAGGAAAAATCTGTTGGGATCTCTACATTGATGGCCTTGTTGTTAGTTCAGATGGGAATCTTCTAGATGCCCTTGGTGCAGCTATTAAGGTAGTTGGTTGTTCCTATTTAATTGCATTTTTACTTGTACTGCTCTCTCTCTCTCTCTCTGTATATATCATCATATCATGTAAGCTTTCAATCTTGCTTTATGCAGTTTACACTGAAATAGAAAAACACAAATTTTCCTCATATTTTCTTGTACAGTTAGTTCATGTAAATCCCCGCTATCATTTAAACTTTTAATCTTCTTTTACGCATGTAAGCACCGCACTAAGTTTTACAAAGTTTCTTTAGTTGAACATTTTCCCCTCATAGCATGCCCTTATGTACAGTTGTAACAATTTTAGTAATATCACATTGCCATAAAAATTCTCCAATTTTTTTATGCCAGGTGATAGGTTAGTTTTAATTTAGCATTTTGTATTTAGTGAGAAAAGATGACTCGTTGATTGGGAGTCCGATATTATGTTTCTAACATTAGTTTTATTTAATTGAGATTTATATAATTTTTCCCATCATCAACTTTTGTTAATAGTTTCCTTATTTATTTGGTTTAGTCTCGTAGTTTGTTATTTGGTCTGCTTATAAATAAGTTAGTTTATAATTCAATAAAGACGTGGTTGAGAATGAATATTAAGATTCTTGGTTTCGTCCTCTTGATTTCTTGTTCTTTCCAGATTCCGCTCTTTGCTATATTTCTGTGTATCCAATCTCCAGCGATTCTAGTCGATCCTCTCTTTCCTTTCAGTCCCACTCCAGCTTATATACAAAATTTGGGATAATCTTAGCATATCTAGTATTTTTTCTACAAAAATTCACATTGTTTCTGTGAATTTAAAGTGTTATTCTATTCTCATCATGTCCATTTTGTGGAAATTGAAACTGAAAACTAATTATCTAATTGTTTTTCAATAAAAAGAAAAGAAAAGAAACTAATGTTCCCCACAGGCTGCTTTGAGCAATACAGGCATTCCAAGAGCTAATGTTGCAGCAGGTGCCTCAGGCGATGGGCAACCCGAGGTTGACATAAGTGACGAAGAATTTCTGCAATTTGACACATCTGGGGTCCCTGTCATTGTCACGTTAACAAAGGTGACATAAGTTTTTCTCTTGGCAATTCTTCATTACAGGCCCAATGTCATATGATTAGCCTCTCCAATCTGTTTCATAGGTGGGTAGGCACTACATTGTGGACGCTACTGCAGAAGAGGAATCTCAAATGAGCTCAGCTGTTTCTATTTCTGTCAACAGGCAGGGGCACATATGCGGTTTGACCAAACGAGGTGGCGCAGGCTTAGATCCAAGCATCATACTTGACATGATATCAGTGGCAAAACATGTCAGCGAGCAGTTAATAAACAAATTGGATTCTGAGATAGCTGCTGCTGAAGCTGATGAAGAAGAATCATGACAAGATAGATCCTTCGATATCTGTAAGTTGGTCCATCAATGGTACAGCTTATTGTTGCAGGATGAGCGTAGTGTAGACGCTGTTGTGTGCTAATTTTTTCAACGATACTTAGTTTTAGTTGTCATGAAAGAGACAATCTTGTAGAAGCACTATACAAGTTTAGGTCCTTGCTTATTGTTTGGTTATAGAGATAAGCCAGGTCATCATGAATTTTGACTGAAAGGTTTTGGGAGCTATAGTTGTCATTGTTTGAGTATAAATCTTTTGATGATATTTCAGTTCATATATATGTTTGAACAAAAAAAGATCATACAAGTCTCATTTCATTTATATATATATATATATATATATATATATATATATATATTGCTGGTTGTAAGCGCCTGTCATATTTATAAATTTGATATCTGCAACTTGGAAATGATTCTTATTTTCAGGTGTGTGATTGTTGTGGGCTTAGGGACTATGCAGAGTAGAAGCAAGCCATTGTAATGTTGGTTTGACTAGGTCTTTCAGTGCAATACTAACTAAAGGAAGATTCTTAAAATATGGTTTATGAGTTCTATGGTAGGGATACCCATCAATAGTACATGAAGTGAACGTTTGACTAGGTTAGATCTAGTTAAAATCAATCAAAATAAAAAAGCATATAAAACTAATAAATTCTGATACAAAGTTGGCAATAAAAAACAGAGCTCTTCTAGGAGGGTGGGAAAAGAAAAAGAAAAGGTTAATTTCGAACTTCGTCCTGAACTGTGTGATTATTAACTTACTATGTTCTTGTAATGTTTGTAGTCAATGTTGGATAACTCGATCTTGGCCATCCCGTCACTATTTATATGATAACAAATGATTATGGTGTTAAACTCGCATTTGAACACTACGGTTGCTTGGTAAACATAGAGTGACAGTACATGTGGCATGATATGACGGTCTTAAATTTGCCAACAATAAAACCTCTTGGAGAAAATTAAGGCAATTTAACATTCCCTTGTCTTTCTCCATTTCGCCTTTCCTTTCTGCTGTATGTTTCAAGTTGCGGCGCTTGTTTTTGTTTTGTAGTTTTGGAGCTTCACAACGGTAACCTGCAGACCGACCAGAAATGGGAAGCATGAGTCTAGCAAATTTTTGGTTTGGTTCTAAGTTTGTGCAGTGTATAAGTAGTATACACTTGAGATGTGGGGAGATAGGTTATTAGCGGAATGATATCGGTTGCTTTTTCAGGATTTTCAGCTTGTCGAATTGTTTATCAAGCAGTCGTAGTGTTCAATTGCATGTTTAATGCCATAATCATTTGTTATGACTAATCCAAACATGACTATAAACATTCAACACCCCAAGGAATGCTATAGCGTGAAGCTGCACCCAACTCACTAGTCCAGCTGTAGTGTTAAATTTGTGGGTTTAATGCCATAATCATTTTGAAGTTCTTGGACACCTTGCCACTAGACCCCAAGTGGGGAAGAAATTTGAAAATTTTTCCTAAAATGAAAGGTGATTTGCGAGTTCGAATCGGTTGTTGTTTTTCATTTTTCTTGTCTTTGAAAGAACAACTGCAAACCTTCACAATTTGGCAATTTGTGCTTCAAAAGTTTTGGATTTTTGCAAAGCTAGAGTGATAAGCTCTAAGTTTCATTCAAATGCCGATCTTTGGGGCGTAATCTAACTCGTCATGTTATGTTGACAAAAAATAAAAAAGAAAAAAAAAGAAAGAAAAATGAGATTCGGTTAGAAGATATGCCAGATTGATCATTGTCTGCTCAGCAGGAGGTGGATCTACTTTGTTTTTTCTTGTTTAATTACTTCTTTAAAAAGAGGAGAAAAAGGACACAGGAAAATGTTGTTTAATTGTAATAATTATGATGACGAATGAATGAAAAAGGATGTTTTGTTGGCTAGCGTGGGCTATGGTACTGATGAACCATAAAATATAAGGAAGTCACTTCTCAAAGTACTTCAAAATCCATTAAGTTAAGAGGTATATTTGCATCTTCTGATTAATAAGTTTCTAAATTCATTCGTCTGCAAAATTAAATGATTATTCTTTTGATGGGGGCTCATATAGCACGCATGAGATAGTGTCATATTTTGAAATACGTCAGTATATGTACCTTGATTAATTTTTCATGTAATTGAAAACATATAAAATTCCTAATCCATTTGTCCCTTTCAGATTTATTTATTTTTATTTTTATTTTTTTTAAGACAAGAAAAAGAGAGCATTCTAAACAAGTCTATTTAACGATGTGATGAAACTAACAACTATCACCACCTTAGTAATCAGTAAAGCCATATGATATTATCTCCTACCATCTCCAAAATGATCCAATTTCCCTCCTTTAATGTTCTCTTAATAGCCATCCTCTTCTTGTTTCCACTGCTGATGCTCATCTGGAAGAGATCCAAAGCCAAGGCTCTAAATTCCAAGTTGCCCCCAGGACCTTGGAAGCTCCCAATTCTTGGGAACTTGCATCAGTTGGCCTTGGCTGGTTCACTTCCACACTATTCCCTCAGAGACTTGGCCAATAAATATGGACCAATTATGCAACTACAGTTGGGTGAGATTTCGGCTGTACTAATTTCCTCACCAGAAGCAGCCAAGGAGGTGTTGCAGGCTCATGACCTTGTTTTCGCACAAAGGCCTCGCACTCTCGCAATGGAAGTGATTTCGGATGATCATCCGGGTATTATTGCATCTCCCTATGGCGAATACTGGAGGCAGATGCGAAAAATTTGCGTGTTAGAGCTGCTGAATGCGAAGCGAGTCCAGTCTTTCAAGTCAGTAAGAGAAGCTGAAACATGGAATATGATTGAATCCATCTACCACTCCAGTGGACTTCCCATCAATCTCAGCAAGACGATATTTTCCATGACAAATGCTGTAGTTTCAAGGGCGGCCTTTGGGAAGAAGTGCAGGGGGCAAGAAGAATTCGTGACGACACTCAATGAGTTAGTGAAATACGGAACGGGATTCAGTGTGGCTGATTTGTTCCCTTCAGTTAAATTTCTTGGATTTGTTACCGGAATGAAGCCTGCACTGCAGAGGTTGTACCAAAGACTTGACGAAACTCTAGGTGATATTATTGAAGACCATGTGATGAAGGCTAAGCACATAGGAACAAGGACTGAATATGATGAGTCACAAGAGGAAGATTTAGTTGATGTTCTTCTGAAACTCCAGGAACCAAATGAACTGAATTTTCAGATCACAAACAATCATATAAAAGGTGTTATTTTGGTATGGCCTTCAAACTTCTTTGCACACTCCTTTGTTTTTCTGTGGCCTAAAAGCTATGGTTCTTTTGTTAAGTCTTTCATGAACAACCTTAGTTCGATGGAGCCACAAAAATAAGTTAGGAGGGGTGGGGCATGTACTAAATCTTTCACTGGATTCACATATGATGGGCCAAACATAGAATTTTAGAATTTTACTAGGGGCAAACCACAAATTTAATCAGATTTCACATATAAAATTAGAAGAAAAATAATTCAAGGTGGGCGGCTGCCTATCCTCGGCTGTATGCGGCTCCACCCCTATTAGAGAGTAAAAACTCATTATTTATATGCGAATAATTAAGCTCATGACAATCGCTTTACGGAGTCTAACCCGTTGTTGTTCAAACAACATTTTAGGACATCTTTGCTGCAGGAGGGGAAACTGGAGCAGCTACCTTAGAATGGGCAATGGCAGAGCTGCTGAAAAACCAAATAGTAATGAAAAAGGCACAAGACGAGGTGCGACAAGTACTGCAAGGAAAGGCGAAAATCGAAGAGGATGACATTCAGTTACTGGAATACTTGAAAGCAATTGTCAAAGAAACACTTCGGTTACACCCTCCGGCTCCTTTGTCTGCAAGAGAAGCCAGGGAAAGTTGTGAAATTCTTGGTCATGAAATACCAAATGCGACCAAAGTGATCATCAATTTGTGGGCACTAGGGAGAGATCCTAGACACTGGACAAATGCTGAATGCTTTCAGCCAGAGAGGTTTTGCGGTTCTAATTCCGTCGATTTTATTGGAACCAACTTTATTTTCATTCCATTTGGGGCTGGAAGAAGGGTGTGTCCAGGCATATCATTTGGTGTTTCAAACATTGAACTTGCACTTGCCCAATTGCTGTACCACTTTGACTGGAAACTGGCAAACAATGCCAGACCTGAAGAACTTAACTTGACTGAGACTTTTAGTGCCACAAGTAGGATTAAGAACAACTTGGTCTTGATTGCTAAACCTTTTGTCCCTCTTCTTAATTAGAGGACACATTGAAGAGGCATTTAAAGATTAGGACGTATGGGATTTGTATAAAGTACTTGTTACATTATCAAGATTATTTATGTTGGTAAAATAGTATGGATTTAACAAAAACAAAGGAGAATTATTATTATTATTATTATTATTTTGAAACTTTTGCAAAGCTCATGATGTAATACGAATAAAGATTCTTTATCAGAAATATAATGAACTGGTCACCAGCAATTTCGAATGATCGTAGCTTGCATGCAAACAATCTTCCTTGTTAGACCGTTTATTTTTCCTTAGAGAGTTTGACGGAGAGTGGAAACCTTCTGGAATCTGGAAAATGATCTTGACTTATTATTGATTATTGATCAACTCGAACACCATGATTGCTTCTTATTCAGCTACACTGAGATGTGAAATGGGCTGGCCTGTTTAAATTGGACTCAAACATATCTTGTGTCGTGTTTGAGCCAACCCATTTATTTATCATGTCATGCTCGGCCTAATCCATTTATTTTCCATGGCATCTAAGTTCATCTTACATACCATTATTTATTTGAGTTGGATCATGTTTGTGCGTTTGTTGTGCTTATCAACAAATTTATAGCAAAAAAACAAGAAAATAAGCATTGGTCATAATGAAAACATTAAAACTTAGCCAAAAAAATAAAAAAAGTGCATCATTAATAAAAAAAAAATTGCATCCTTAAAAACATTAATAAACAAGACCTATTAGTCTAAAATCTTGGTAAAATTTAATTGATTACATTATACATAATTTTCAACAAGTAGAATGTCATTAATACTGAGCATTAAGAAAATTATTTTGCCTTCATTGTGCCTTTATAAACACACGTCTCGACAACATTTTGATCAAAGATAAAAGACTTGAGTGCTTGGCCAATGTTCAATATCATCATTTAAGAATGTGGTCTTGACACCTATTTTCCATATCACATAATTATACATACTGGTTAAAAAATTATATAGAACTATTTGAACGCAAAGGAATTATGTTTTACAAATTTTGTAATCTTTTTCGAAATCTCATTATGTTGACTCATAGCCGTAGAAATGCCCAATCAACAATTCTAGATGATCAAAGCTTCTAACAATATATTTTCCAGTTGAAAAATATGCATAGGCATGCCTAACGAGGTTTTAAAGTTTTTTTCCTTCTAAAACTAAGAATTGTTAGTACTCGATTATAGGTTAGAAGCTAAGCTCTTGAACTGTATACCAATTGCGAAAGCTCTCTAATAATTTTTCTAGTCCATTAATTTGCCATTGTATACGGGGAAAAGCACAAAAGTACCCTTTTTATAATAGTCATACAAAAAATTTTATGACAATTAATGAGATCAAAATTCTTATGACAACATACATATCATCAAATTTCTAAATTTAATGAGTAACCACTTACAAAAATATAAATATTGGAAACACATTCATATATTTGAAGTTATTATTATGTCACGTCCTAGGGCAGGAGTCGGTGGCATGGAGGCTCGATTAGGAGTTAAACATTTAATAATTAAAACCAACAGTGAAATATTAAAGAAATCTCCAAACGAACCCCACATTTAGCTAAAATTAAATTACAAGAAAGTTACGGGTCTTCTCCACTTTCTAAATCACTGGAGGCTAAAACTCAAGCCTCTAACCCATTCAGGGCTACACCCACATGATTTACAGTATTGTACATACACGAACATGTAAATAACATTACAAACATCAACCATAGTCTAGAAATCCTACAATCAGAGTTTACAGAATTTACAATTCTTACATTATTTACGAGGAGGAAGAACACAATCCTCTCTTAATCGAACGGTAGCAATCTAACTCAGCTACTCCACACTGTTTCTAGAGTCACTTGGGAGGGGTTCATATTTATAAAAGAATAAAACGTGAGCGAAAGGTCCAGTAAGAGGAAATTTGAAATAAAACTTTGTAAACAAGTAAATAAATAAATGAATAAGTAAATAAGTAAATAAATAGAGATATTCAGTTCCAACACAACAGCTGGAACCTCACATCTTTTTTTCAAAGGAAATATAACTTAAAATCTTCGTATTATAGGCATCAGCAAGTAATTTATATTATGAAAAAAAAATACTTATACAACCAAAAGCACAAGCCTTATCACCCCAGGCCAAGTTTCGGGTTCTGCCCCCAATGATGCACTCTCCACATCCTATCTAGGCCATCAGCCGGTTTACCGATTTGTAAGATCTCGTGTCTTAAGAAATCATTCATTAAACTTTAACAGTTCATCATTATTCCAATAGCTAAAATCAAGCTATTGTTTTAAACATGCTTTTCTTTCACAAACATGCCATTTCTTTAAAACATTTGCAATGCCAAAACTCTTTTAAAATCATGCTAACAAAGAGAGGGGTAAGGAATCTTACCTCGCAAGTACCAAACCTGTGGCTAGCGGTGCACTATTTTGGCTTTCAATTCCTCAAAGCCCCTCAATCCGAGTCCTCAATTGGCACTAATATAAGGCAACACTTTAGGATCCAATTCTCATCCCTAAAGCAATTCAATCTCAATTATATCATTTGATTTCCTATTAGTGTGCCATAATTCAATTACCAGTTTCATAATCCATTTCATGTTTCAAATTCGAAAGATTTTAATCTCAAAATATGGATTAAAGATGCTAATCCATCTACTATAGATCCCAAAATGAAGCTAATTTGGGTTCTCTTCAAAAGTCAGGGTCAAAACAGAGTTTTTTAACAAAACAGGATGAAACCCCGTGTACACCGGCCGATCGGTGATAGAGCAGTGCAACACCACTGGTTGACCGGTAGTGTACAATTCGGTCGACCGCACAGGTCAACCTGATGGAATGCAATCCGGTCGACTGCATAGGTCGACCGGTGGAGAACAACTGGGCGAGGAAGCTCACCAAATCAGTTTGAAAACCTATAATTTTGAGTTTCAATTCGAAATATTTTAAAGGGAAACAACAAAATCCAAGTTTCAAATGACAAATACAGTCCAAAGAACCAAGAATCCCCAATTTCTACCTTGATTTTACTCAAAATCCATGAAAATCTGTTTTGAACCAAAATAGGTTTTCAAATCTGAAAAATTTGAGATTCAAGAGAAGTTTTTCATAAACCTTATCTCAAATCCTTCTCTTGATATTGAAAACTTCTTTAAATCCTTATTTGGTTCAAGATCCGGTTGATTTGGTGAAGATTTGAACGAGAGAGAGAGAGAGAGAGAGAGAGAGAGAGAGAGAGAGAGAGAGAGAGAGAGAGAGAGAGAGAGAGAGAGAGAGAGAGAGAGAGGGATGCATGAGAAAGAAATAAAAACGAAGAAAAAGAAAAGAAAAAGAAAAAGGAAAAGACATGTGTCACAAAATTAAAAGACAGTCTAGAAAATGTGTCTACACACACTTCTAGGGTAAAAATGTAAATACTGAAAACATTTAAATTCCTTGAAAATATTTAAATTTACACGTCAGAAATATTTAATAAACAATAATTAATCAATTAAACAAGATTAGTCACACTAATAAATTTTAATTATCTTAATTAATCTCGTTTAATTCTTCGAGGCATTACATATTATCAGTCACGATTAAGACTACCCCATAAATTAAGGGTTATCCTAGTGATTTTGATTTATAAAATGAAATTATTATATAAATAAAATTTAATTGTTTAATATAATATCAATGCACTTGAAGAGCCCACACTAATGATCAAGATGTGCCACTTGTGAAGTGGATAGATATACATTCTTATATACATACATACATGATACATCACACATATGATACATCACATATGAAAAATGTTGTATAACTTGATGGAGATATATCTCTACTCTATAAATAGAGAGTGAGTTCCGCTTGTGAGATTCATGTGGGATCTACTTATGGGACTTATAGAGATTAGGGATTTAATCTTATCAGCACAAATATAATTACTCTACACACACACATATATATATATATATATATATATATATATATATACACACACATAAATTTGATGATGTTGCTTTTAATAAAGAATTAAATACCATTAATTATTATAAATTTTTAATCAATTATCTAATTTATTATGATTATTATATTAATATTTTATGATTAAAATAATAATAAATATTGAAGTAAAATATATTATACACATTTAAAGCAACCCATGATACAATAGTCCACCTTTGGATTTACCATGGACCAATCATGGATCAATACTTGGAACAAAGCTAATCCACACGATCAATAATACATGGCTAGGGACTTCCTATAGGCGCTAATGAAGGGTTGTTAGGAGGCTTCACATTTTCCTAGGCAGTCCTAGGAGGATCAAAATTCAATTAACTCATACCGGATGATTATTTGAGCTAACAAGGAGATCTCGACAACCTAGATGTTTTAAGAGAAATTTAACGTCACTCTCTTTATTATTTTTTATATTTTTTATTTGACGTGTAAATTTTATAATCTCATTTTTAATTTAAATAATAATAAAGTTTACATATCTAACAGTAAACATATAAAATGATAAAAAGTGACAGGTTATAATTTAATAATTTTTAAAAAGGTAATTTATTTGAATTTACAGTACTATTCATCTAAACCTTCAATGATGTACCCTTGAATTAAGTAGCAATATAAGAATCTAACAAAAATTCATAAATTAGTAGACCGCCTCGTAACAAAAAGTTAGGACAATGGTGTTCAATAATAATTTGTGTGATAAATGTATCCCCCACAGTTACCACATGGTGGGCCAGGGCGATAATTTTTCTCTATAAATGGCACGAAAAAAAGATGCACTAACTAATTATAAAATAGAAACTCCTGATTAACCAAAATAAAAAAATCAAATGGAGATTTTTCTAAGCGGCTTTTTTAATAGTTTTTGAGTCTGTTTAATTCGTTGATTTTAATTTTTAATTTAAATTTAGATATGATTTTATATGAGAATTTTTTACTGTTATAAAAAATTAAATATGACTATTTTAAATTTTTTTTTACTATAATAAAATTTAAATTTTAAACTTAAACTGATGAAATAAAGGGACCTCTATTAATACAATCAATTTGTGATTAATAGATCTAATTAAATATACGTTAAATTGAAAAAATATATAAAATAAAAATTTTTAATATAAATTTAACAATTAAAAGAAAATTATTATGTATTATTTTTTCTGATCGTAGTAGAGAAACCTCCTCAGGTTACTATTAAAACCTGTTGAATATAACACTTTGCACTCAATGTAATTATTTATGTAAAGTTTTTTTTTATTAGGGAAATGGTAGAGAATAGGCCAAGATTAAAAGATTAGGGAAGTAAATAGACCAAGTTTTAGGTATAAAAATTAATAAGCCATAATTTTTAAATTTCTAAATTTACCCTTTCTTTTTTTTTCTTTTCTCTTTCTTTTGTTTTTCTTTTCTTTTCTTTTTTGTTATCTTTTTTTTTTCTTCTCTCTCTCTCTCTCTCGTTATCTCTCTCTCTCTCTCTCTCTCTCTCTCTCTCTCTCTCTCTCTCTCTCTCTCTCTCTCTCTCTAGCTTCATGAATCTCTTCACCGGCGACGATCCGGTTGTCGGTCGGTCGTATTTTTGCTTCTCCGGTCATTTTTGAGGTGTTATTCCGGTTATTTTCTTTTCTTTTTCTTTCGATCATCTTTTATTATTATACGATGTAATTATTATGTTAAATTTTAGAAATCATTTAAAAATTTTAATGTCAAAGTCCAAAATTTAAAGTCAGAGCCGGACATGTCAAAATGTAAAATTTAAGAACAAAAACGTCACTATATTCAAAGTTTTAAAGACTAATTAACAACGCCTATAACCGCTGTGGTTCATGATAATGAAGAGCTTGGCGTGTTTTGGAAGGAAATTAAAAGTCGAAAAAATCTACCGTGCCCAATATAACACACGAAACATCTTATCAAAAAGAGAGAGAGAAAAAAAAAAAAAAAAAAGCAAGTTCTTTAGGGGGGAAAAAAAAGCTTAATTAATTATGAGAGTTGGACTTTTGTCCTGGTGTATCTCCACGGATATTGACATCATTGAATTACATCGGTATCATTTTAAGTTCTATTTATTTTATTAATTTAAATTTAAAATTTAAATTTTATTATAATAAAAAAAATTTTAAAAATAATTATATTTAATTTTTTTTTTATTATAATAAAAATTTTTATATAAAATTATATCACAATTTAAATTATAAATTTAAATTAATAAAATAAACGGACCCATAAATAACTATAAAAATCTAATGGCTTTTGATGAAAACATAACGATTTATTAAAATTATGTATTATTAATGCCAATATTATATCGTACCCTCCACATGAAAAAAGAAAAAAGAAGACCAAAAAGACATTTGAAAGTGGGGTATCGAGTAATTTGACAATAATGACGACAATAAGGCTATAAATGATGGAAAAAGAATTAGAAAATAATCAAACTAAAAAGACCAGAAGGAAGAGTTTCTGAGACGTAGAGGAAAGAGAGGAAGAAGAGAAAAGAAGGAAGGAGTTCATTGCTCATTTCTCCCTTAAAGGTTGGATGGAGTTTGTTTGTTTGTTTGGTTTTTCTTTTTTATTTTTCTCAGCTGAAATAGGTTTGGAAAATCGTATATGATCAGTTTCTTAATAGCCATTACTACGTTCAAACACGTCTCTAATATTCGTCGTTATAACAAGCATATATATAGTAGAAGATATACTAATATTCGACGTTATAACAAGCATATATTACATAAATAAGTCATGTAGTGTAATTTTTTTAGGGAGATATACTAAATAGAAAAAATTAATATCATTAAAATAATTACTATGTCATTTTGTAGTATAAATATAAATATGATCAAAATATTTCAAAAAAAACTCTTGTTATATTTCAAGTACTCCACTCTCTTAAATTTGCCCACATAGTACAATGTACTATACTTTTTCTTTGACTTAGTTTGATATTGCTTTTTCTTTCTAAAATCAAGCAAAGCTGATTTTAATATTTGGTAAATCACCTCAAAAATGTTTTTTAAAGAATTTTTTAAGAATTTACAGTAAAAATTAGAAGCAACCTAAAGACAACTTTAGCTTTTAGATTGTGTAGGAATCAACATAGCACAATTAATGAAACTTTCGTAATACCCATAATACCCTTAATGAAATTTAAAATTTACAATCTTTTCAATCTAAAACTCAAACTCGCAATATAATATAATAGTAATATTATAACAAATAATATCAAAATTATATTAATAATTCTAATATTATTATTTTATCATATAATATGATATTATAATAATATTACAATTATTTTAATAATATGGTATTGTAATTATTATTTTATAATATCTTATATATTATATTGTATTGATATCATTATATTTGTTATATTAATAATATTACAATAATATTATTACATTATGTTATATTGATATAATTATATTTATTATATTAATTATAATATAATAATTAATATAATTAAATATTAATAAAATCTTAAATTCTAATATTATTATATATTATAGTGTATTATGGATATATAATATATTTTTTTATATAATACAATAATAATTATATAATATATTATATTATATTATAATATAATATAGTTGTAATTTTTAATTATATTATAACTGAAATATTTCTTATGTACTATTATAATATATTTTATAATATTGTAATTATATTAACCATTTTAATAATATTATTATATTCTATACCATAGTTATATAATATTATTTAATAATAATTTTTTGTATTATATTAAATATAATATATATTATATTGTAATTATATATATTATATTATAGTATAATATAATAGAGTCATAATTTTTAACTATCGAGAGCAATTTAACCTCATAATTTACCAAACGCTATTACATTGATTTTAGAACCAGCACAGCTACTATAATTATAGTTTACTAAACACTCAACTGCTTTTTGTAACAACTACTTCTTCTTTCAGCATAACTAAAAGTAATTTTTTTAAAATTTACAGCACTACCAAACTAAACCTTTGCCAAAAAATTCTTCTAAATGACGTTAAAATTTTTATAGTCAGTTGATTTTGATTTTTATTTTTATTTTTGCGTGCCCCAATTGCATGTTGTTCTTATAAGAGTAGTTTGTCCATTTTCTGTCATGAGTACGTAGATAATTTGTCTTCTGTAAGTTTGGAGTTTGGAATTTATATAATATGCGAAGTGAACTCAAATTTTTCAAAAAGAATAGTGTATTGACTGGAGTACATTAACATGGGTTCACTCAGCTATGAGTGGCTCCACCATTGATCATAATTGAATGTTGAATTGCGAGGCGTCAAAATTTTATAAGACTTCAAAAAAAAAAAAAAAAAAAAAAAAAAAAAAAAAAAAAATCAGTTCACGGACGTTTCAAAAAAAAAAAAAAAAAAAAAAAGAAAAAAAAGAAACTGCACAAAATAACACTCACCAAAATAATGGACAAAAGCTTCTTGTACAACAACATAACTCAACTTTACCGATCATTCCTTTATCAAAAAGTATAGTGCAGTTTCTTTTATTTTTCAAAAAAATTTTATAGCACTACTTTTTTTTTTTTTTTTTTCAGACAATAACACTAGTTTAGATCATTTTCTTTTTTGTTGGTGCAACACCATATTATTCTGATAAAATCATACTAATTACCGATGGTCTATAATCCATTAATCCAAAAGGGAAAAAAGAAAAAAGAAAAAAGAAAAACTCTATCATGCATTCAGTTTCCTTTTTCCCCTCGCTGATAATTATTTTTAAAATTTTTTTGTAAAAAAAAAAAAAAAAAAAAAAAAAAAAACTTAAATATATCAAGCTGTGTGATTTGAGCTACATGCATATAGAATTAGTAAACTGCTTGTTTACAATAATCGTTGATTTTTGGACATTACTTACAACGTTTGCATAGCTTTTGGCTCTAAAAATCCTTGGTTTTTTTTTTTTTTTCCAGCAAGAAGAGGTCTTAAAGCCAAATTGATTTCTTGTAATGTTTCTATGTCAGGGATAGTTCTACATTTCTTGGGCCGTCAAACAATTCCAACAAGGAAAGTTGATGAAGAACTAGCTTATGCAGTATTGCTTCGACTAATTTGCGTACAAATACATATCCAAACACAATAATGCACCAACTCTCCATATTTCACCTTGTTCTTATACTTGTCCTCTTCGTATTTCCACTCCTGATATTTTGGAAAAGATTCAAAACACAAAACAGTTCAGCTTCTAAGATACCCCCAGGGCCATGGAAGCTTCCTTTTATCGGAAACTTGCATCAGTTGGTTGGTTCGCCGCTACACCATCGATCTTTCAGAGACCTGTCGAAGAAATATGGACCAGTCATGAAATTGGAACTAGGCGAGGCTTTGACATTTATAGTTTCCTCAGTAGAAGCAGCCAGAGAGGTTTTGCAGACTCATGAGCTTGCTTTTGCTCAAAGACCAAAAACCGTTGGGTTTGAAGTAGTGGCATCTGACCATCCGGGTCTTATTGTCTCTCCTTACGGAGAATACTGGAGACATATGCGCAAAGTTTGCGTCATGGAGCTACTTAGTGCTAAGCGAGTTCTGTCTTTCCAATCGGTACGAGAAGAAGAGGCTTGGAGATTTATCGAGTCCATATCCTTGTCTTCTCATCAACAAGTACCTATCAACCTCAGCAAGATGCTTTTTTTGGTTACAAATGGCATGATTGCGAGGGCGGCGTTCCATAAGAAATGCAAATATGAAGATGAATTTATAGCATCTGTGAAGGATTTAGTAACACTTAGTACTGGCTTAACTGTGCCAGATTGCTTCCCTTCGATTAAGTTTCTTAGTTACATGACCGGTTTGAAGCCTAGACTTATGAGGATGCAAAAAAAATTGTACCAGATTCTTGACGACATTATTGATGACCATAAGATGAAGCTTGATTCCACAAGCAAGGTTGATGAGGAAGATAAGAAAGATCTGGTTGATGTGCTTCTGGAAGCCCAACAATTGAACGATCAAAAATTTGAAATCACGACCAACCATATAAAACTTGTGATTCTGGTATGATTTTTGAACTCTATGCTCCTTTTTTTTCTTGCGTATTCTAACTTTTTAATTCCAACTGATGTGATATGTGACTTGTCATTCTTTTATTATTACGTAAGTGTTTAAAAATTATCACGTATACAACCTCATTCCTACTTAAAACCTACTCATCTTAATTGATTTGTGTCTGTGGACCCCAATTTTTTTTTAAAAAAGTGCTGAAAGTGGTATTTTAGCCTATTAAAAATTGACACATCATTGTGTGAGTTGATACCCCATGGGAACCAATAGAAATGCTTTGTCTATTAATATTAACAGATTGCATCTATCAATGAAGAGATGACAATAATATAAGAGTTGAGATTCTATAGCACTATTTTATCTGTTACTTAATTTGCCTTGCCTTTGCCTCAATCCTATGCACAAAACCGGGTTTAAGAGTGACAATTTGGAAGGTGTAACTTGTGTTAGTTTTGAACTTTCCAGGATATCTTTGCAGCAGGAAGTGAAACTGCAGCAACTACCTTAGAATGGGCAATGTCGGAACTAGTGAAGAATCCAAAAATACTGGAGAAGGCACAAGCCGAGGTAAGAGAAGTCGTAGGAGGAAAGGGGAAAGTCAAAGAGAGTGACATTCAGAAGTTGGATTATATGAAATGCATTGTGAAAGAAACACTCCGATTACACCCTCCAGTTCCCTTTGTAGCAAGAGAATCAAGGAAAAGATGCAAAATTTTAGGTTATGAGATTCCGTCGAAATCGCGAGTGGCAGTCAATGCATGGGCACTAGGAAGAGATCCAGAAGTTTGGGACAATGCTGAATGCTTTCAGCCAGAGAGGTTCATTGGTTCGTCCATTGATTTGAGGGGAACAAACTTTGAGTTTCTCCCATTTGGGGCTGGGAGGAGAATGTGTCCCGGCATAACATTAGCTTTCGCAAATGTTGAACTAATACTTGCTCAAATGTTGTACCACTTTGACTGGGGACTACCAAATGGTGCCAAAGGAGAAGAACTTGACATGTCTGACGTATATGGAATAACCTGTAGAAGGAGGGATGATCTTTACTTAGTTTCCACTACTATTATACCTCATCTTAAGTAGAGCTATAGAATTAGAATGTCAATTATGTGAGTGCGAATCCTGTTTGTAGTTCAAGCAAGTACTATTTGATCTCTAAAATGAGATCTTTTTGTTTGTTTTGAGGGAAAATAATAATAATAATAATAAGCCTGTGATGGCATATATGTTGAACCTAACACTTGGGGTAGAATAACAACTTTCTACTTACAAATAACCACCACTACAAGAGGCCAAATTCTCTCTCAGAAATATAACGTAAAAACAACTAGTTATATAAACTAGCTCTCGGCACACAAGGAAAGAAATAAAAGATTAAGGTGACATTTGGTCATGGGTTTAGAATCATAGTTCATAATTCTGATTTTTAAAATTAAAATTTTTTATTATAATATTTTCATACACAATTTAAATTACAATTTGATTTGTGAAACAAACATACTACCTTATATATTGGCAGGGAATTTAACGCCTCTACCATAGAACTGCCCAAATAAATAATAGGGTAATTGACATTCTTAATCCCTAACTTTGTATATATTGACATTTTGATCTTGAAATTTTAATTTAGCATATTAGTCTATAAACTTTTATTTTTAGCAGTTTTAATCATTAACAATAAAATTGACGAATAATTTATAAAATTTAACAAATATAATCATGTTTCAATTGTATGATATATAACTCAAAAATTTTACATTAAAAGTTAGATTATTTGTAAAATTTTCTCCTTGTTACTATTAAAACCTGTTGAAGGTAACACTTTGCACTCAGTGTAATTATTTATGTAAAGTTTTTATTATTATTATACGATGTAATTATCTAGTGTAAATTTCAGAAATCATTAAAAAATTTTAATGTCAAAAGTCCAAAATTTAAAGTCAGAGCCGGATATGTCAAAATGTAAAATTTAAGAACAAAAACGTCACTATATTCAAAGTTTAAAAGACCAATTAACAACGCCTATAACCGCTGTGGTTCATGATAATGAAGAGCTTGGCGTGTTTTGGAAGAAAATTAAAAGTCGAAAAAATCTACCGTGCCCAATATAACACACGAAACATCTTATCAAAAAGAGAGAGAGAGAAAAAAAGAAAAAAAGAAAAAAGCAAGTTCTTTAGGGGAAAAAAAAGCTTAATTAATTATGAGAGTTGGACTTTTGTCCTGGTGTATCTCCACGGATATTGACATCATTGAATTATATCAGTACTATTTTAAGTTTCATTCATTTTATTAATTTAAATTTAAAATTATATTACAACTTAAATTATAAATTTAAATTAATAAAATAAAAACGGACATGACTATAAAAATCTAATGGCTTTTGATGAAAACATAACGATTTATTAAAATTATGTATTATTAATGCCAATATTATATCGTACCCTCCACATGAAAAAAGAAAAAAGAAGACCAAAAAGACATTTGAAAGTGGGGTATCGAGTAATTTGACAATAATGACGACAATAAGGCTATAAATGATGGAAAAAGAATTAGAAAATAATCAAACTAAAAAGACCAGAAGGAAGAGTTTCTGAGACGTAGAGGAAAGAGAGGAAGAAGAGAAAAGAAGGAAGGAGTTCATTGCTCATTTCTCCCTTAAAGGTTGGATGGAGTTTGTTTGTTTGTTTGGTTTTTCTTTTTTATTTTTCTCAGCTGAAATAGGTTTGGAAAATCGTATATGATCAGTTTCTTAATAGCCATTACTACGTTCAAACACGTCTCTAATATTCGTCGTTATAACAAGCATATATATAGTAGAAGATATACTAATATTCGACGTTATAACAAGCATATATTTCATAAATAAGTCATGTAGTGTAATTTTTTGAGGGAGATATACTAAATAGAAAAAATTAATATCATTAAAATAATTACTATGTCATTTTGTAGTATAAATATAAATATGATCAAAATATTTCAAAAAAACTCTTGTTATATTTCAAGTACTCCACTCTCTTAAATTTGCCCACATAGTACAATGTACTATACTTTTTCTTTGACTTAGTTTTGTATTTGCTTTTTCCTCCTAAAATCAAGCAAAACTGATTTTAGTATTTGGTGAATCACCTAAAAAATATTTTTTAAAGAATTTTTTAAGAATCTACAGTCAAAATTAGAAGCAACTTAAAGACAACTTTAACTTTTAGATTGTGCAAGAATCAACATAATACAATTAATGAAACTTTCGTTATACCCATAATACTCATAATGAAATTTAAAATTTACAATCTTCTCAATCTAAAATTCAGATTAGTAATATAATATAATATAATATAATAGTAATATTATAACAAATAATATCATAATTACATTAATAACTCTAATATTATTATTTTATCATATAATATGATATTATAATAATATTACAATTATTTTAATAATATGATACTGTAATTATTATTTTATAATATATTATATATTATATTGTATTGATATAATTATATTTGTTATATTAATAATATTACAATAATATTATTACATTATGTTATATTGATATAATTATATTTATTATATTAATAATAATATAATAATTAATATAATCTTATAATTCTAATATTATTATATATTATAGTGTATTATGGATATATAATATATTTTTTTAATATAATACAATAATAATTATATATTATATATATTATATTATATTATATTATAGTTGTAATTTTTAATTATATTATAACTGAAATATTAATATTTCTTATGTACTATTATAATATGTTTTATAATATTATAATTATATTAACCATTTTAATAATATTATTATATTCTATACCATAATTATATAATATTATTTAATAATAGTTTTTTTGTATTATATTAAATATAAGAATAAATATATATTATATTGTAATTATATATATTATTTTATAGTATAATATAATAGAGTCGTAATTTTTAACTATCAAGTGTAATTTAACCTCATAATTTACCAAACGTTATTACATTGATTTTAGAACCAGCACAACTACTATACTTATAGTTTACTAAACACTCAGCTACTTTTTGTAACAACTACTTCTTCCTTCAGCACAACTAAAAGTAATTTTTTCAAAATCTATAGCACCACCAAATTAAACCTTTGCCAAAGAATTCTTCTAAATGATGTTAAAATTTTTATAGTCAGTTGATTTTTATTTTTATTTTTATTTTTGCCTGCACCAATTGCATGTTATTCTTATAAGAGTAGTTTGTCCATCTTCTGTCATGAGTACGTAGATAATTTGTCTTCTGTAAGTTTGGAGTTTGGAATTTATATAATATGGGAAGTGTAACTCAAATTTTTCAAAAAGAATAGTGTAAGAATTGACTGGGGTACATTAACATGGGTTCACTCAGCTATGAGTGGCTCCACCATTGATCATAATTGAATGTTGAATTGCGAGGCGTCAAAATTTTATAAGACTTCAAAAAAAAAAAAAAAAAAAAAAAAAAAAAAAAAAAAAATCAGTTCAGGGACGTTTTCAAAAAAAAAAAAAAAAAAAAAAAAAAAAAAAAAGAAAAAAACTTAAATATATCAAGCTGTGTGATTTGAGCTACATGCATATAGAATTAGTAAACTGCTCGTTTATAATAATCGTTGATTTTTGGACATTACTTACAACGTTTGCATAGCTTTTGGCTTTAAAAATCCTTTTTTTTTTTTTTTTTTTTTTTTTTCCAGCAAGAAGAGGTGTTAAAGCCAAATTGATTTCTTGTATTGTTTCTACGTCAGGGATAGTTCTACATTTCTTGGGCCGTCAAACAATTCCAACAAGGAAAGTTGATGAAGAACTAGCTTATGCAGTATTGCTTCGACTAAAAATACATATCCAAACACAATAATGCACCAACTCTCCATATTTCACCTTGTTCTTATACTTGTCCTCTTCGTATTTCCACTACTGATATTTTGGAAAAGATTCAAAACACAAAACAGTTCAGCTTCTAAGATACCCCCAGGGCCATGGAAGCTTCCTTTTATCGGAAACTTGCATCAGTTGGTTGGTTCGCCGCTACACCATCGATCTTTCAGAGACCTGTCGAAGAAATATGGACCAGTCATGAAATTGGAACTAGGCGAGGCTTTGACATTTATAGTTTCCTCAGTAGAAGCAGCCAGAGAGGTTTTGCAGACTCATGAGCTTGCTTTTGCTCAAAGACCAAAAACCATTGGGTTTGAAGTAGTGGCATCTGACCATCCGGGTCTTATTGTCTCTCCTTACGGAGAATACTGGAGACATATGCGCAAAGTTTGCGTCATGGAGCTACTTAGTGCTAAGCGAGTTCTGTCTTTCCAATCGGTACGAGAAGAAGAGGCTTGGAGATTTATCGAGTCCATATCCTTGTCTTCTCATCAACAAGTACCTATCAACCTCAGCAAGATGCTTTTTTTGGTCACAAATGGCATGATTGCGAGGGCGGCGTTCCATAAGAAATGCAAATATGAAGATGAATTTATAGCATCTGTGAAGGATTTAGTAACACTTAGTACTGGCTTTACTGTGCCAGATTGCTTCCCTTCGATTAAGTTTCTTAGTTACATGACCGGTTTGAAGCCTAGACTTATGAGGATGCAAAAAAATTGTACCAGATTCTTGACGACATTATTGATGAGCATAAGATGAAGCTTGATTCCACAAGCAAGGTTGATGAGGAAGATAAGAAAGATCTGGTTGATGTGCTTCTAGAAGCCCAGAAATTGAACGATCAAAAATTTGAAATCACGACCAACCATATAAAACTTGTGATTCTGGTATGATCTTTTGAACTCTATGCTCCTTTTTTCTTTTGCATATTCTAATTTTTCAATACCAACTGATGTGATATGTGAATTATCATTATTTTTAACTAAGTATTTAAAAATTATCACGTCTATTAGAAAAATGTTATATAACCTCATTCCTACTTAAAACCTACTCATCTTAATTGATTTGTGCATGTGGACCCCAATTTTTTTTTTTAAAAAGTGCTGAAGGTATTTTAGCCTATTAAAAATTGACACAATCATAGTGTGAGTGGAAACCCCATGGGAACCAATAGAAATGCTTTGTCTATTAATATTAACAGATTGCATCTATCAATGAAGAGATGACAACAATATAAGAGTTGAGATTCTATAGCACTATTTTATTTCTGTTACTTACTTTGCCTTGCCTTTGCCTCAATCCTATGCACAAAACTGGGTTTAAGAGTGACAATTTGGAAGGTGTAACTTGTGTTAGTTTTGAACTTTCCAGGATATCTTTGCAGCAGGAAGTGAAACTGCAGCAACTACCTTAGAATGGGCAATGTCGGAACTAGTGAAGAATCCAAAAATACTGGAGAAGGCACAAGCCGAGGTAAGAGAAGTCGTAGGAGGAAAGGGGAAAGTCAAAGAGAGTGACATTCAGAAGTTGGATTATATGAAATGCATTGTGAAAGAAACACTCCGATTACACCCTCCAGTTCCCTTTGTAGCAAGAGAATCAAGGAAAAGATGCGAAATTTTAGGTTACGAGATTCCGTCGAAATCGCGAGTGGCAGTCAATGCATGGGCACTAGGAAGAGATCCAGAAGTTTGGGACAATGCTGAATGCTTTCAGCCAGAGAGGTTCATTGGTTCTTCCATTGATTTGAGAGGAACAAACTTTGAGTTTCTCCCATTTGGGGCTGGGAGGAGAATGTGTCCCGGCATAACATTAGCTTTCGCAAATGTTGAACTAATACTTGCTCAAATGTTGTACCACTTTGACTGGGGACTACCAAATGGTGCCAAAGGAGAAGAACTTGACATGTCTGACGTATATGGAATAACCTGTAGACGGAGGGATGATCTTTACTTAGTTTCCACTACTATTATACCTCATCTTAAGTAAAGCTATAGAATTAGAATGTCAATTACGTGAGTGCGAATCCTGTTTGTATTTCAAGCGAGTACTATTTGATCTCTAAAATTAGATCTTTTTGCTTGTTTTGAGGGAAAATAATAATAATAATAAGCCTGTGATGGCATATATGTTGAACCTAACACTTGGGGTAGTATAACAACTTTCTATTTACAAATAACCACCACTACAAGAGGCCAAATTCTCTCTCAGAAATATAACGTAAAAACAACTAGTTATATAAACTTGCTCTCCGCACACAAGGAAAGAAATAAAAGATTAAGGTGACATTTGGTTTATGAGTTTAGAACCATAGTTCATAATTCTGATCTTTAAAATTCAAATTTTTTGAGAGAAAAAAATACTGTAGCAGAATCACGAACCATAATCATAAATCAGACAGGACTCTTAAAATAAATGTCACCTAAAGAACTCTTCCACTATAAGACAGAGAAAGAAGACCACTCTTTATAAGCACTGCAATCATGTCATAAATTATTTTTCTCACTTCTTGGTGCTTCATCATTGGATGAATGCCTCTACATAGAGGCAGTAGTAGACTTCCTCCAAAATTTACGAAGCATGTGGCTTTCTTCACATTTTGCTTTACATGTTGGGTTGGCTTCGAAACTTTTCGAACTCATTCGATGTTCAATTCTTTGGTGAACAAGACTGTAACTTGATCATCTATTTTGACGTGGTGCATTTCTATTGCTTCTTGTAAGACCTTTTATTCAAGAAAGTAGTAATACACTCCCATATACTTTCTTTTTATGAAACAATAGATATAACTAAAGTTTAAAATCGCAATAAAGTGACATTGCGTAATCAATTGGATGGTGTAAGTTTTTTACCAATTATATCACCCTGTGTGTTTCCCTGAGCTTGTTATTTTGTACTCTACTTCTCTTGTTCAGAGTAAAACTATTGGTTTTCTTTTGTTACACCACAAAACTATTCCGAGAACCAAGTCTAAATGTCAGAAAAATATAATAATAGAACACGAAACAAAAAGATTAATGGAAATATGAGACAATAAAACAAAATATGTAAAAACACAATATCAATATTTAGAAGAACATCGTCAAATGAAACCGAAGCCCATGTACCAAACAGTGTCTTTAAAACAGATTCGCTCATCATCGTCAGTGATTAATAATAGTATTACACTCCCATCAAGAGATCGATGGAGGAATTCTGATTTGGATGCACCTTTTCAGGTCTTGGGACACCTTCAATATAGCGGTTATATCTCCTGTGTCCTACGTTATATTTATGACATTCACCGTCCTTGCGACCATGATCATGTTTAAGGTGATTTTCACAAATATGCTTTAATTAGTGTTGGGCGTGCATTTTCTGCTGTCGGTTGGTTTTCTTGTTTAAAGGATTTTATAAAATGATTCGACATAACCATATCATAATTTTCTTGCAACCAAAAAGCCCTGCCATGGTCAATGATGTAACTGAAGGTACAATTATTTAATAGTCCCAGAGGAATTGCTGGAAATATTATAATTAATCATATCTGACCAATTCATAATAGTCACTACACTTGTATTTGAAGTTTTTGTTTTCTCAATGATGACTGCAAAATTTACTGAACGTTTTGTAACAAACCGTACTGTTTTCATGTCATATCAAGTGAAAATTTCATGCTAACAATTTCTTATTGTTTTCTGCATTGTTCCCATCTTATGCTCTTTCTTTACATTTTACTTTTCTCTTGTCACCAATTACAGGACTGGGATTCACAAAATGGATCACAGGTTGTTACTCAACTATGTGGTTTTGTAACAAGTTTATCCGGCACTTTTCTACACCGGCAAAGTCCCTGGTCTTTCAGAGTCCTAGCCACTCTACTGAACGGTTAAGTCTTGGATAGCCCGTGACATAAGGTCTCGTTCGTTTTGCGAATTTGAGTTTTTAATTTGAGCTGAGATGTGATATTTTCTGAAAGTTTTTAACTATAACAGAAAAAGTTAAATATGACATTTTTTAAGAGCTTTTAACTGTAGAAACCTAAAATTGAAAACTCGAATCGATAAAATGAATCATCGAGTCTTATCTAGTCGTGTGCCTGTAAAATTTTCAGGCGCGTAACTTTAATACTTTTTAGTCATGCAAGGAAGGGTAGAAAGAAAGAGGTTTTTAGGTGAAAGATTATTCTTTATTCTTAGAAAGCAACAAAAGTTTGAGAATAGGATTTTTTCTAATTAATATTAACTAAAATCTAGTGATTCCATAATTCTTAGGCTTTTTTTTTTTTTTTTTTTTTTTTGGTATTCTTCTTGAATTGAATTTATGTCGGTGAATTTTCATTTGCAAAAGATTTTAACTTTTTTGTACAATGTCCTCGAAGATGTTTCTAAAAAATTCTGCGTCATTTTTACTAGATTTTCTTTTAGAATGGCTCAGAGCTTCTTGTCCCACTAACAAAGTTTGTTTGTTATTTTAAAAATTAAGTCGTTTTATTCTAAAAACAGTGATTATATGTCTTTTCTCCCAAGTAAAAGGCACAAAACTGGATGGCGGCTCTGTTGTTGTCTCTCCAAATCAATTGCAATTCTAATTCCAAATGTAAATTACGATGATAAAATTAGAGCATAAGAAATTTTAGCTCTGATATCATGTTAAACTAGAAATATTTTGGAGAGAGAAAATGCTAGAGTGCTCTTATTGAATTGCATTGTTTAATTACATCAGAAAATAAGATTTATCAGATTTACAAAATAAATGAAAAGATTATGGGATTTTTTATAGTGGAATCCTAATAAGTGTTTTACTAGTTTTTTTAACTATTAGATTAATTTTTTAACGGTTAGATCTGTACAAGTTTGTATTAAAAGTTTACAGCACGTTGCACATAATTGCTCTTGCTACAGATCTGACTTGCACAAATCTGATTGCTAAAAAATTAATCTAACGGTTAAAAAAATAATATTCCACCGGGGGAACACTTTTTAAGGTTCTGCAGTAAAGAATCCTTATAATAAACCATATATTATGAATTTTATATATAGACAACTAAAAGAGAATCAACTAATGTGTTGGGCAAAATAAGGAGTTGTTTGGTTGGGGGATTCATCTCCTGATTCGAATCATGATTCGTGGTTCGTTAGAGTATTTTCTCTCACTAAAAAATACACGTAAATTAAAAAAAATTTTAATCTCATAATTTTAATTTATGAACCAAACGTCTCTTTAATGTCACCGAGCTAAGCTTGAATAGACTTGACATGGATTTGTACTTTTGTGTGGTACAAGTCATTATAGACTTTACTGGACTTTTTATTTAATGCAACTATAAAAACAAGCTAACCTAGACGCATTATTCAAGAAAAATGTGGCACTTGATCGTACCTCATCTTATATCTTGCACATGAAGCAAAGGACTTTCTTTGCTTGAATTAATGTGCTCCAACTCATTTTTCGTGCCATTGGTTATAATAGAGAAGATATTGTTGGAAAATAATGGCATCGAGTGCGTAGGGGTATTTTAAAAAATTTAAATCAATATCAAAGTCAATCAAAGAACATGTTCATGATGCTATATAACATAAATACTAAAGATCTAAATCATACCTTTTGAGATTTAGGAAACTGCACGTCTGACATATCAAAGCGTTCCAAACAGCAACCGGAAGAGCCTCAACCAACTGGTTTTCTTTGCTATTTTCGTTTCCACGATCAGAGTGCGGGTGGGCACACGTCGTTCAATCTCCTCTTGGTATTCTTGATCTCCTTCCAATCACAAGAGAGCCAAAGAAAAAATTGTTCTTGAGAATTAAACAATTTTTCCTCTCAGGAATCTTTTATCAATAGCCTCTAAAAAGTATCTCAATTGATCTAATGAATACAGCGACTTAATAGGTTATTTATAGTGTTTAGGAAATCATATTTCCGTAATAATTAGGTTTCCAAAAGTTTTAATCGCATCCAGAGTCGATTTTGCCACGTTAGCATGCATTTTACGTTACAATCGGTCGACCAGTGACAGAGACGTTATAACTCACCGGTCAACCTGTCTTCACTAACCGGTTGACTGGACCAGTCGACCTGTCTGCACTGACGAAAGTTGTTTTCCTAGTTTTTCAACATGGGAAACTTGCATAGAGCCTCAATTTTGATTCAAGCAACTCAATAGAGAAATTACCTGATCAAAACAGTCATATAATAGTCTTCCCATATTAAACAACTTTTAAAATAATAATTCAACCAACTTATCTAGAATTAATTTATCAATTAATTCACTCGATAAATCACTCATGAATTAATCAATCTCATATTAACTTTAAACCTATTTTATAGAAATAGCACAAGTTACCAATATGTAGGAAATACACCGTATCGTTATAGGAAATTATGTGAGCTAACAAAGGGACCCAATGGACATATATAAATCAAGCTTCTATAATCACAACGCTACTTGTAAACCAACAAATCTGTCTCATGATTATAAAACTTTAGCGCTACTCCACTAAAAGTCTAGAGTTGCATTCTTGATTTATATAGCGTATTTACAAAGCTCTGATTAGCTCTAGTCCATGACTCAATATATTAGTGTATCATCCCCATAGGATATCCATAATCAACTTGAGGTCAAGTTCCGTTTTACCTTCCCGATTACATTTATCTTATGTTCCATTATCATACCATCAGAAAAACATTATTCGTACCATTACAAACAGTAAACCATTAGATAACACAGAGTAGTCTAATGGCCGAGCGCTCGTATTTTTCAATCTACTGATAAGAGGATATCATTGACTCTTTATAGGAGCTATGGATTCCACTATCTATGAATAACGAATCTACGCATATATAAGTCATACCCCTAATGTACCGGCAAACGTACCTTTACATAATGTCAAGATGTCTCTTTTTAGTACATCAAAGGATACAAGTCAAGCATACGGGTTCATCATCCATTTCAGGATTAAGATGACAACATATAATTCGTCAAAAGTGAATTGTTTTATTCAAACATAATTATTAATTAAAACAATTCAACTTTGGTCCAACCCAATATAGATTTCACCATTAGAAACTATATCAATGTCTTTACCCATGAAGTCCCACCTCCGACGACCAAGACAAGCTGTCTCCATTAAGAAGTAAACAATATAAAAATCTCTTGCCAAGATTCTTGATGAAATTATTGTTGGAAATGTGTCCATAAAGTGGGATGTAATTTGTTATTTATGAAATGACAAATGTAAGACATTATTATTTTGCTGATTTTATAAAATAAGATAAAGTTATGTTTTGACACATACTCAAGAGTGTTAGTAATATTGCTTAGTCCATAAACTGTTACTAACGAAAGAAGAGTCGAGGAACCCCTGCCGGACAAACTCTTTCGATACAGTTTAAAATAGATATTCGCATGATCTTAGGATTGATTGGGCAATCGAATTCGATTATGATTGTTAGATCGAACCATGTGATCTTTGGTCTCGGGGCATGGGAGTTGGACTCTGTGGTTGATCTAGACATGCTCGCAACATGTTGAATAGACCATGTGGTGATTAGGTTAGAGTAAAAACCGTTTACACAACTCTAAACCTAATCATCACAACTTAAGTATATTTGTATAATTATCTTAATCCTCGAAGTGAATGCATAGCTCAACTTAGTATCTCATGATCTTTGATTCGCCAATGAGATTAGTTCACGTTATTGAACGACATCTCGGTCATTGGGATCATGACAATATTAAGTTGGAGTTATGTGATTCACAGATATGGAATTCGTAAAAAAATAATATCACCTCATGCTTTATTGACGGGTGTGTGAATAAATAAACCAGGCCTGGTATTCAATGATGATATTCATTGATTAAGACATCGTAACATGTGCGAGACATCTTACAAACGTTTGTCTTTCTTATTCACAGTCATATAAAGGAGTTGAGGAAATAATGGTTAGAATGGTAAAACGGTAATATTATATACCATTCTGATCACTAATATTTACGAAGGATAATAATGCATTTACACTATGGACCGTGTGATAAATTGTATCAACACCAAAAGAAAAATTAGCGCACATGAATCGAGAGATTATTCGGCATCGAACTTTTAGTGGAGTTGTACGATGTCGGAATTAAATATGTCGATAACTTATAGAGATGAGTTAGTCGAATATTGTAATTCCATAGCTTTGTTCATGTGGCTCCATTCGGTCTCAAGGCTAGCTCTAATAAATGGGAAAGACAGTAAACCCGATAATTATGTTTAAATTTCTTGTGTTATTTTTCATTTATTTGATAATTGAAAAATAAAAGGAATGAGTTTTGAATTTCGAAATTAATAGAGATTAATTTAAATTCAAAATAAAATTTAAACATGATTTTATTTGGCAACTAAAGGAAAGAGAAAAGTGATATATTATTTTGGGAAAATTCGGAAATCCCTTGCCATAAGGGGATTTCGAATTTTGCTCCAAAAAGGGGAAGGAAATTCGGAAATCCCTAATCCATGTAGGGATTTTCGGATTTCAATCCAAGGGTTAAGGAGAAATTCGAAAATCCCATCTAGGGTTTGAGTTTTTGAATTTCCTCCTATATAAAGATATTATTGAAAACCCTAGAAGAGAGTTCTTTTGAGAAAAGAAAAAGAGATCACACTTTTCCTTAGGGTGGCCGGATTTTGTAGAGACAAAATAGAAGGAAATAGTTTCCTTAGGTTTTTGAAAAAGAGCCCACTCTCTCATCCTAAATATCGTAGAGTCATAGCCTTAAATCAACGAGTGGTTTTGGTGTGATCGTGGCAATAAACAACGATCTTGTTTCACGGCAATTCTCCATCTTGGGCGTGAGATAGTGAGACAAGATCCTTGCGGTCAATTAATTCAATCGTCACAAAGGTATGTGAGATATTCTAATCCTTTGTCTATAAACATATATCATGCATGCATCTCTCGTTGTGGTTTACGTTTAATTTTGAATTAAATGGATATGATAAAATTTTTGAAATTCCGCCTACAATATTGTTGTTGTTCAAATGATTTTTCATATATAAATCACAATAAGATCCTACAATTATTAGTGACCATGACTACAAGATTAAGCCCACAGATAGCAAGGATGATCAATCCTTTCATGAGAGAGATCTAGTTGGTGTGCTTCTAAAACTCCGAGAATCGAATGAGTTAAAATTCGGACTCACGACCGATCATGTTAGATTTGTGATTTCGGTATGTTATTTTTTTAGACAACTGTGCTTCTTTTATTACAAAATTTCTTATTCGTCTTGGAAAATGTTCTGCAACGCTATTCTTACTCAAAAACCTACTCTTTTTAAGTCAATATTTATATCTAGTCACCAGTTTTTCTATAATAAAAAGTCAAAAAGAAGAAAAAAAAAAAAAAAAGGGCGTTTCGGCTTACAACATGTCGACACATCTGAATGGGCTTAAAACTCCCTCGGGACAAATAGAAGTGCTTGTTTACTTTTTTTCATTTTATCAAAAAGAAAAGAAAAACAGAGATTGTTTTGCATAAATATTTTGCAGATGTGTTAATGCACTTCAAACATTGTGTAGGACATGTTTGCAGCAGGCGGTGAAACCGCAGCAATTACCTTAGAATGGGCTATGGCAGAGCTGCTGAGAAACCAGAGAGTGATGAACAAGGCACAAGCCGAGGTGCGACAGGTGTTCGGAGGTAAGCAGAGAGTGGAAGAGACAGGCATTCACAAATTGGATTACCTGAAATTGATAGTCAAAGAAACACTTCGGCTACACCCTCCAGGTCCCTTGGTCCCCAGAGAATCAAGGGAAAGATGTGAAATTTTCGGATACAAAGTCCCAGAAAAGGCAAAAGTAATAGTCAACGTTTGGGCACTAGGGAGAGATCCAGAAATCTGGAGCAATCCTGATTGCTTTCATCCAGAGAGATTCATTGGTTCTTCCATTGATTTCAAAGGGACAAACTTTGAGTTTCTTCCATTTGGTGCTGGAAGGAGAATGTGTCCTGTTATATCGTTTGCTTCCGCAAATATTGAACTAGCACTTGCTCATATGTAGCACCATTTTTGCTGGAAGCTTCCCAATGGTGCCAAACCAGAAGAACTTGACATGACCGAATCTTTCGGCGCAACCAGTAGGATGAAAAATGATCTTTACACAATTGCCACCTCGTTTGTCCCCTGTATTTAATGATTAGAACATCAAATTGGATAGTATGTGTTAATTTGGGAGCAGAAATAAGTAGCATAGGTTAACAAACCCTTTGCAAAAGCTTTAAAACCTTGTTAGTGGTTTTCCCGTGGCCACCAATGCAATAAATAAAGTATATTACATTTATGTGTTTGAGAAAACTACATTGTAATTCACAGTATGTGCATCAAAGAACAACATTGGAATGAGAAAGTGGAGTGAACCTTAAATAGTTTCCAATCAATCACCCAAAAAAAGCAAGGGAAAAACTTAAGAGTTGCAAGTTTGTAACAAATTTTCTTGTTCTTTCCTTGTTTGGGTTTTCCACTTCAATCCACTCACCCACATTCTACTGGGATGTGCTTAATGAAAATGCCAATACACTTATTTTTCTTGATGTTCAGTTGGAAGCCCAGAAAAGTATGCTAGACATGGCAGCTTAATTATACTGCCATTAAAGTTCAGTAGGAGAAGAAGAAACATGGAAACTCATTTGAAATCTATTCCTCCCATGGCCTTCCCCTCAACATGAGTAAGATATCTGTTTCCTTGACGAAATCTGTGACTTCGAAGGCAGCATTTGGTAAGAAGCGCAGAGGAGAGAGGACAAGACAAATTCTTGTCATTACTCGAGGAATTAGTGACAATTAATTCAGGCTTTACGGTGGCTGATTTGTTCCCTTCTGTTAAGTTCCTTAGTACTCTGACTGGAATGAAGACTGCAATGCAGAAAATACATCCAAAAAAAAAAAAAAAAAAAAAAAAAAAGACGAGATTCTTGATGACATTAATAGTGATCATCACTTGAAGAATAAATCAACAAACAGTACGGACAATGAAACCGGTGAGGAAGATATAGTTGATGTTCTGCTCAAACTCCAAGAATCGATTGAGCTCAAATTTGAAATCACATCCCATCACATAAAGCTGTGATTTTGGTACAATCTTCAGACTTCTGTATTCTTATCTACATTTTTAATTTTTAATTTTTTTTTAACAGCCTAGATTCTTTCATGAAATTATGATGAGATCACTATACTAGGTGTAACTCAATGTTGATTCAAATGCTTTCTAGGATATATTTGCAGCAGGCACTGGAACCGCCACAGCTACCTTAGAATGGGCCATGGCAGAACTACTAAGAAACCCAAGAGTAATGGAGAAGGCACAAGCTGAGATAGCACAACTGATAGGAGAATAGAGGAAAGTCGAAGAAGCCGACACTCAGAAATTGGATTACCTGAACTTCGTTGTCAAAGAAACACTTCGATTATTCCCCCACTCTCAGCTCCCTTGATCACTAGAGAATCTAGAGAAAGCTGCAAAATTCTTGGATATGAGATACCAGATAAAGCCAAATTCATTATCAATATCTGGGCATAGGAAGAGACCCAGGAGTTTGGATTAATGCAAATTGTTTTCAGCCAGAGTGGTTCATTGGTTCTTCCATTGATTTCAAAGGTAAAAACTTCGAATTTATTCCATTTGGGACTGGGAGAAGAAATAGCCCAGGCATTTCATTTGCTTGCGCAAATATTGAACTAGCACTTGCACAATTATTGTACCACTTTGACTGGAAACTTCCTGATGGTGCTACACCAGAAGAACTTGACATGACTTAGATATTCGGCGCATCCAGCAGGAGGAACAAAAATCTGTGCTTAATTGCCACCCCCTATGTAACCTTAAAGTAGATGAGAGTGATACATTTCAAAATTAGCTACACAATGCAACACATGACAACTGAATCACATCAAGTTCGAAACTGTTGCGCATCTTCTTTTCAATTGAATTTAGCAACGAAACTGAGTAAGAGGAATTTTGGCAGACTGAAAATACTCCCCAAATAGTGAATTTCCTATCGTGCAGTAAAAATATCAGCTAGATGATTTGTGCAAAATATCAAACAGAGACCTCAGCAGAATTGATGCCTTTCGGAACCAGCATCTGAATTATCACAAACAATTTTAGCTGAGATATTGCACATCGAATTTATTAAGTAAAACGATCATGTCTGTTGTAAACACATCTATCTTTTCTACCAAAAAAAAAAAAGACACCTCATCTATCAACAAGAGTGGAAGGGCGCCATAGGAAAATGGGAATTCATTGAACTGCTTTTTAAATCAAACGAAACTATTTTTACAGACGAACCTACTAATTGAATATGAAGCTTGACATGGTTTTGCAGAAATCCCAACTAAAAGATAAGATAATGAAGTTTAACTTTATATGCAAATATCTTATCTGATATTAGCAAATATAAATAAAAAAGTAATACCCTATGATGAAATGTACCTGCCACATTCTCTGTAAAACTAGGCCTCGCTTGATACGTGAAAAAGAAATGGAGTTTTTTAATATTATAAGTCAGCTCCAAATGCTTTGCTCTCATTCGTAAGTCCAGAGCAGAAAATTTTATTTCTGTCAAAACCTTCAGGTACAAGGCGCCTTGCTTCCATCTCAGAGCATAACAACATTACCAATTTCTCTTTCCCGACCCGGCATAGTCCTGCACAAAGCTTATAGAAGACATCCAAATCAGGAACCACGGATCTGTCAAACATTTCTCTCAGGACTTCGGCTCCTCCATCGAAATCCTCATTCTTGCAGAAAGTACTTATCAACATCTGAAAAACATGTCCATTAGGAGTGCAGCCGCTCCTTACCATGCTTTTATACAGTTGAAAGGCACTGTCGGAGTTTTTCCTCGCACATTGCCCACTAATAAGGGCAGAAAAGGTAGATGAATTTGGAATTAACTTCTTCTTATCAAGCTCTTTAACCAGATATGCAGCTTTCTTAGTCTTGCCCTCCTTGCATAGACCCAAAATTAAGGAATTATAAGTCAGGATATCAGCCTTCACTCGGTTCCTTAACATCTCCTCATAAAGCCTACCGCCCATCTCCGAATTACCCTCTTGGCTGTACCCATTTATCAAAGTATTGTAGGTTACAGTATTCGGATCCAACTTTATCGCCTTCATTTCGCTGAAAAGTTTATTTGCTTCGTGCAATTTTCCATCTTTGCAGAACCCATCAATAAGGGTGTTAAAAGTAATCACATTTGGCTGCACCCCATTCTTCCCCATCAGAATTTTAAGGTTCACAGCCATGCTCAAAAGACCCTTATCGCAGTACCCCAATATCAACGTATTATAAGACACAACAGTCGGGCTGAAACCCATGTTCTCCATCTCACCAAAAACCTCAGCAGCCTTATCTACTTTCCCCAATTTACAATACCCGCAAATCACCATATTAAGAGTAAAAACATTCGGCGAAATCCGATGCCGACGCATTTCTCTATAGAATGCAAAAGCAACATCAACTCTATGGAGATGAAGCAAAGAGCTAATGTAGGCATTGCAGGACTCAACCGTCGGAAGAAACCCGTAATCTTTCATCCTGCAGAAAGTGTCTGTTGCATTCCTGAATTTTCTCATGTGGGCAAAAGTCTTGAAAAGGGAATCAAAAACAAGAGAAGTAGAATTACACAACCGGTACGAATACAACATTGCTTCAAACAAATTAGAGGGCAATTGTATCGAATCCGAGACAAGAATGGTCCTCAAAATAGATTCTGCAGATTTGAATTTCCTGTTTCTTGTGAGAATATGGAGAATAATTGAATTTGTTTCAAGGGTATGTACAGTGGGATTTTGACTATTTACCCAGTTGAAAAACTCGAGTGAAAGAACATGGTCCTTCTGAATTCTTAACAATACATGTTTTACTCTAAACGCTGTCAACCCACTTGATAAAGGGTCAAGCTTTTTCCAGTCAGAGTGGATCAGATGGCTATGAACAACATTAACGAAATCAAAGTCTTGTCCTTTGGGTTCTGGAATTGTTCTGTGGGGTATTGGAATCGGATTCCAATTCCTTCTTCCCAAAATCCCACGAGACATAATAGAATTAGTAATCTGATTACTCATGAATTAGTAATCAGATTACTGATTTCATATCCAGAGCAAACTGGGTCTTGCTAAACAAACAGAAACAAGAAAGAAACATGAACATGGAGTGAAGACCCACTAACCTGACGATCCTTGCAAAGGAAACTCAGTGGGTAATTTCAACAAACACTTTGCGATCAAAATTTATTCGCCACTATTATGGCAATTTCATGTTGTTTTTTTTTTTTTTTTTTTTAAGCAATTTTCTGAAACTACGGGACTTTCATGGAAAATTTTCCCGACAACTCAAGAAAGGAAAATAGGGAAAGCAAGTTTCGGGGTGAGCTTACACGATCACTGGCTTTCCAAACGACCCCAGAGCATATTTGAACTTTAGTAGCGGTAATCATATGCCTAATTCATGGGGTTTTATGTTACTGTCGTTTCATTTAGATGTCGTTTTACAAAGAATTGACGTTTTCTTGTTATTTTCGTTTACATGAGACACGACACGTCGTTCTATTAATCAACGTTTTACCCTTCCTTAGAACGACGTCGTAATTTCTAGCACCACTATTTTAAAATCTCTGATTCTCTATTAATCAACGTCGTAATTTCTATTAATCAGCGTGTCCTATCATGTCAAAGAGAAGTACTTCTCACTGTGTCTCTGTCTCAATATTAATGTGTTATTATTTTTTCATATAAATATGTATACACATATATAATCTCTTAAAACTATTTTTTATTTAAAAAATTAGTGACTGCATTTCTTTATTTGGGAAAGAGAAACTACCGATTATAGTTCCTTTGTAATTGGAAAAAGATGGGACAATTTTTAATCTTCTCCTATATTATATATACATATAGGGATGCACTACATAGTGCTTCCTCATTCTCGGAATAGACAAGAAATGATAATTTGCGTTTATGTTTGATATTTTAAATTTTTTTCGCTATGCGTTAGTTATAATTTTTGGAATTAGCTGATAATATGTTCAGAATTTGGATTTTATTATGGAACCTTTCATTTTAGTCTAAATTTATAATGAATTTTTATTCTATTTTTATTTTAAGTTGCTATAATTTTTAAATGCATAACCCTATATAATGGAAAATGAGGCGGGCATATAAAGAAGGTGCCTCAATAGGACATTTCCAACTCCGACCCTGCCTCTTCTTATGTGGGAATGTGAACAGGAATGGGGATAATTTAAGGAGGCATAGATGGGGATGAAAAGCAATCCTCCCCCACCCTATCCCATTGCCATCCTTAATAATCTTGCTCCATTACGCCCATAAAAATGTAAATATTGAAGAGAATGCGCCACTAAAAAATTAGACAATTAACAAAAAAATTTAACAATTAATAAAACTGAATTTTTATCACGTCACGTCATCAAATTTTTATATTTAATAATAATTTTTAATGGAAACGTAACCATTGAAAACTCGTTTTCTTACTTTCACTATGATGATCTTATCTTCATTGATTTCTTCACAAATTTGTTGCGTATGTGTTCAATTATAATCATATGGAATCAATTGATTAGAAAAAAAAAAAAAGGTTAAATGTCTAATAATAATACGAATTTGTTGTCCTAATAGGATTAATTTTATAGATGCTCGTTGAACCATATCGATACAAGTTTAACACCGAGGTTGTAATGGATTCACTCTTGAACTATATATAAATATATATATATATATATATATATTGAAATAAGTAATTTGTATTTCAATTAAAAAAAATACACTCCAATACTGACTTTGGTATACAAAGATACTTAATTTCAACATGTGATCGGTTCTAACAATACGATCTAATGTCGTGCAAATGGTGACAAAACGTGCGCCTAGTTTTCTCTATGAAAAAACACAATCTTTCATAACAGTCTTTAGTTTATATTCATTTAATAATGATATTACATAAACTAAAGTTACTTGTAAAATTCATTTTTTAAATTGTTATCTTTTTATCTAATTCCTTTTTTTTAAAATGAATATATGTATTAGTAAATTGTCATTTTTTTTTATCACAATTGACCTGACAAACTTTTAAATATCTACTAATAAAAGAATAATAACTCATCAATTAATAAAAAAAGATTAAAATTGCTGTTCTTAATATGGATTGGCGTTATTTTCTTGGGAACTTCTTCATGGAAAAAAAAAAAAAAATTGGGTTCAAACAAAACATTTTCGTGGAAAAGAAACAAAGGGAAATAAAAATTATCTGAATGGAGCCAAAAAAATGTTTGGAAATTAACTCTGTTTAAAGTCATTGGTTGAGTGAGATGGAAGTAATCTTCTTTTTAACTTGTTGCTTTATCTATTATCATCTAGACAAAAGTTAGTAAATTCAATATAATTTAAATACTGAAAATAATAATAATCTTCAAAGGGTTAAACTTCAAATCATGAATATTCATGAGTCTAACCCTTTGGTTGGAGGATTCAATTGTTTTTAAGTCATTTAAAGAGTTGAGTGTCTTTTTGTCTAGATGATAATAGATAATAAAACAACAAGTTAAAAGAAGATTACTTCCATCTCACTCAACCAAAACATCAAAAACAGATAATTTTTTATACTTTTTTTGTGTTATATAAAATTTGAAAATGCCTTATTTATTTATTTGTTTAAATTTTCCACGATTAGATTTCACTTTGTTTGAACGTTTTTTTTTTTTTTTTTTAAATTGAGGGCTGGTTCCCAAAAAAAAAAAAAAAAAATCCATAGTTTAAGAATAAATTTTAATCTTTTTTTATTAATTGATGAGTTATTAAAATTTAATTTGGGGTAGATATTTAAAAGTTTTGTAATATCATTCTTAAATGAATAAAAAAAAAATGACAATTTATGAAATACATATTTTCATTAGAAAAAAGGGACGTTTAGATAAAATTAACAATTTAAAAAAATGACAATTTGAAATTAATTTCATGAAAAAAAAGGAATTAGATAGAAAGATAACAATTTACTAATACGTAAATTCATTAAAAAAAAAAGGAATTAGAGTTTGTGTAAGTGGCTTTATTTACACACCTTTTTTAAATATACATTTCACATAATTTTAAATTGATTAATTTTTTTACGCTTTCCTACTACTCTAAAATTACCCCTAACTATTTTTATAAGATTATTAATTCTTGAACACTTCATTTTTATTTTCACGACTATCATTTCATTTTAATTTTTTAATTTTAATAATATTAGTTCTACATCTCTCTCTCTCTCTCTCTCTCTCTCTCTCTCTCTCTCTCTCTCTCTTTGGGGGTTGAAGTTTTAGGTGTGAAGTTTTTTTTTTTCATAAGAAAACAAAGAAAAAGAAAAAAGAAACAACTCAGGGAAAAATAAAATAAAATAAAAAAAATAACTCAATAAATAAATAAAACCAAATAAAAAATAAAATAAGCAACAAAAACAATTTACGATATCTAAATCTAATTGAGGTATGAGCAAAAAGAACAAAACAGAAAAACAAATAAAAAATAATGCAAAACAGTAAAACAACATAAATAAAACAAAGAATAAAAAAATAATAATTCATACAAGTTTATAAAAAAAAAAAAGAAAAAAGAAAAATAAATAAAAAGAGAGAGGAAAAAATTATTGTCGGTTTATTTCTATAATAAAATTTAATTTGTAATTAAGTGTATCATAATTGTCCTTTTTTATCATTTTACACGAGAACTTTTTATAATAAAAAAAAATAGAATTAATTCCAAAATTTCTCCTTGAATGGATGACTCATATGATACTTTATCCTCCGATCTTTAAAATGTAACATATGTTCTTCTAAACTATGAATCGTTAACAAAAAAAAAGAAAAAAAAAACCTCTTTCTAATAAAGTGTTTAACAATAAGCTAATATATAATATATAATTTACGGGTATTTTGGTATTTTGATGGAGATTAAATCTTAAAAAATATTAATATTAAAAAACTATTTTTTAATTCTAATTTACATGTTGTATTATATTTATAGCATTTCTTGCAAAACAATAAAAACAGTAGAAAAAACAAATAGCCATGGCCAACAAAGAGGACTCAACGACAACAAGAAGGCTATTGCACCACATAGTAGACAATAAAATTTGAGAAGAACAGCAACGAAAAAATCATAATTGCTGACCACAAAACTAAATACGGAGATCCCTAAAGAAGCGTTTGTACCATCAAGATTGAGACCCTTATGCCACAGGTTCACCGGAAACATTTTGCATCTCGCATCATCAGAAACCCCAAAGCTTCCATCTTTGGCAACGACCATTCCACATTACGCCTCCCAGATCCATCCACCGCGACCACCACCATACCACACCCATCAACCGCAAGGACCACCCATGAGACTCATGCTACCATCGTGAGGGCCGGGAGTTAGACGACCAGCTAAAGGCAGCATCAAGACTCCGGCCTTAATAAGAAAACCAAATAGAGAAATCTTAGTCAACCTCTATGAATGAGAGAGAGAAGAAGAGAAGAAAGCTTGTGCTTGGTTTTATTTCGATATTCATGATTAAAACACTAAATTTGGGTCTAATTTTAACCAATGTACTTTTTCTCTATAACATTTTTTTAGGGTAAGGAACTACTTAAGTTTTTCTCTGAATTTGCTTAAGTTTTTTTCTCTATAAGAAAAACTTATATTCATGATTAAAACACGATGATTGATGAGTTAATAAGTTTTTCTTTCCATCAAATAATTTTTTTAATTGTACCAAAAAAAAAAGTAGTAAGCTTTCTTCCCAAATTACGACTCCCCGAAATAAGAAAATGACACAAATATCTCTGTAGCAATGTTATGAAATAACAGTTTATTAAAAAAAAAAAAAAAAGAAAAGAAAATTGTTATGAAATAACAAGACCCCAAATAAAAGATACAAACATTTATAGCTAAATAAACTCTCCAAACAACGAGACCATCAGATTCCATAATGGATCGCTTGTAGCTAAGAGAGCAGTTAGGGAAGGATGTCATCCATTTAGCCGGTTTAAAGAACTCTGGCCGTAATTTCATTGTTTTTCTTCCAAGTCCTTTTCTGTTTACCTTTTACTCAGTTGTTTGTTTGTTTATTAGATTTAGATCCACATTGTTTCTATCATTATGCGCTTGAGTAAGGAGACTTTCAATGTGTCTTAAGACTTTGATCAAGGAAATGCTTAACTTATTCTCCTTGACTTTCTTGATCCCCTTGGATTGAATATAATATATATTATTAAAAATATATATATATATATATATATATATATTGAAAGTAGTAAGTTGGCTTTAATAATAAAGTATTCCTTCCTTGAAAAAAGAAAATTACTATTAGAGAGATAGGGAGAGACAGAGAATACTATGAGATTTACATTTACTATGCTTTTTACATTTTTATTGGACCTATATAATCCAAGTTGAAGCATTTTTAGCACTATGAAGGACGTATTATCTAAAGTAAATTCATGAAAAATTAAAATTAAAATGCATTTACCTTCATCCTTCAGGAATTGATAATATAAAGTAAATAGAAATAAAGGCATAATACCTACCTTCTGGCTAGTTTCAAAATTATAAACTGAAATTACATATACCTTATGCTTTTCAAATCAGACAACATCCACCCTATGTTTATTAATTTGAAATCACAAAATGTGCATTTCTAATTTCAAATTTAGTTAAAAACTATCATCTCGTTTATTTCGTTGGTTCGAATTTAAAATTCGAGTTTTGTTATAGTAAAAAACTATCAGAAACAGTCACATTTAACTTTTTTGTTACAGTAAAAAATTCTAAAAAATAATGACATTTAACTTTTTTACTATAATAAAAAACTATCACATAAAGTCACATTTCAACTCGATGTGCGAAAATACCCTACTCATCGTTTTGCTAAGGCTCTCTCTTAGAGATATCTCAAAAATAGTAACGCTGATCCTTAATTTATTTTGATATTTAAGAATAATTTACTTTAATTATTTTGGGAATTTTGATTTTTGTTGAGACTCAGACAAATTGTTATACTTAAATCCCCTAAAAAATAGTACGTGGAGTCCACATTATCTCTCCTCCATATTTGTGATGTGCTAATTGATCTCATTCTCATATTGAATTCTGGGGAACCCTTAGATCAAAATTCACTTTTCATCCAAGGATGATTGAATTTCTCAGATCAGAAACTGCCCTTCCTGTGAACTCGACCACAATAATGTAAGATCCTTCTTATCAATCCAAATCAAAACGCAAAAAGACAGAGGAAACAAAGGGAGTAGAAATTCAAAAGCATCATCATACTCTATGAGCCGTGGAATTTTGGCACTTCTAGTGGGATTACATACTCTGGAAAGTCTTGCGACAGCCGGACCAGTGTAGCAAATATAACTTTATATATATATATATATATATATATATTATCGTATAATATCGTTATTTTGTGTACGTTGTTCTCAATTTTTTTAAGTGTAACATTAAAAAAAAAATTGTAATTCAACACATATTATATTGAGCATTACATTTAAACAAGCTAAATATTATATAAATATATGAACGATCTTAAACGAGAATAAAAAAAATTATATTTGTCAAAATGTAACATTAAAAAAAATTATAATTCAACATATTTAATATAAAGTATTACATTTAAACAAACTAAATGTTATACAAATATATAAACGATTTTAAATGAGAATAAAAAAAAGCACATTAATTTAAATTCATTTAATTTATTAGTTTAAATTTTTAATTTTAATTGAAATATACTTTTATATAAAATTTTTTATTATAATAAAAAATATTAAATATAATTATTTTTAAAAATTTTTATTATAATAAATTTTAAATCGGTAAAATGACATGTATGATAAAACAGTAAAAAAGGTATACTGTTGACCTACTTGCACGTGGCACATACTTTACTTTACAAACAGCAAAGTACAAAAGTAGTCGTTGGGAGTAGTGACTAGTGAGTGTAAAAAAAACAAAAAAAAAAAAGGTGAAATTCTCTTGTTATTCAACACTAGCACAGTTCAATCACGGGTTTCCTTCTTGTAGTCTTGCAATTATCAAATTCCTCCACGGCAGTCTCTTTAAGTGCGTCCAACCAACAAGTCCAACACAATACAAAACAAGTTCCCATGACAGTTTCCTTCTCTCTCTCTCTCTCTCTCTCTCTCTCTCTCTCTCTCTCTCTCTCTCTCCTCTATACACAGAGGCCCAAATGTGGGCCCATTAGTTAATGCCTAAGAAGTAAGAAGCCTCACTTTCAGCCCCTCCGTCGTCAACTATCAGCTTTGTGTTATTTTATAGATCAGAAAATCTTTGAATTTATCAAAAAAAAAAAAAAAAACTTAAGAGTCTGTAAAAAGATATTAATCGAGATTAAGGTCTCATTCATTTCACTGGTTTGAGTTTTTAATTTTAAGTTTTTACAGTAAAAAACTCTCAAAAATGTCACATCTAACTTTTTTTGTTATAGTGAAAAGTTATAAAAAAAATGTCACATCTCAGCTCGAATTAAAAACTCAAATCCGCAAAATGAATGAGGCCTAAGAATAAAAATTCAAGATTTATATATTTTAAAGAGTGTTTATTTCTTTTTATCTATTTTATAATATAATAAACTTCTTATTTAATCACATTTTTATTAATTATGATCCTTAACACTAAAATTGATAAAGGGGGCATTAAAATTTAACAGAATAATCAACATTCAGATCACATAATCATAGAAAATTTTACAGAAATAATTATATTAACTGCAAAATGTTCTAGTCTCAAGAGCTTTTCACGGTATTGAAAAGTACATTTTGCAACTAACAAAGTTATTTTTGTAAAAGTTCAAATTATAATGTGATGGTTCCAAAAAAAAAAAAAAAAAAAAAAAAAAAAGGAGAAAAATTATAATGTGATGGTAACAGGAGTACCTCTATTAAATTTGACAGAAATTTGTCGCCAATTTTATAATCATGGATCGAAACTATCAGAAAAATTCAAAGAGATTAATAGTACTAAATAAATAAAAAAAAAAATGAGACAAATATTTCATAAAATATATGAGTTTAAATTTTTACTATTTATTTTTAATTAATGTTATTTTAATTAAATAATTATATTAGTTAAACTGATATTAATAAAAAATAATATAAAAATTTTGATTAAGGTCTCGTTTATTTCGCGGATTCGAGTTAAGATGTGACATTTTCTGATAGTTTTTTACTGTAGTAAAAAAATTAGATGTGATATTTTCTGAGAGCTTTTTACTGAAGAAATTTAAAATTAAAAACTTAAATTGGTAAAATAAATGAGACTTAAATATGCATTTTATGAGTAATTTCAACAATTTTATGGTAAACAAATAATTGAGGAAAGTTTTTACTAAATACAATGCGAATACTTTCCGTGTAATAGGAATTGAGGGTTTCCTTTTAGAGGCCAAAATCCAAGGCCAAAGAGACAAATAAATGTGTACAGTAGTGTGGCCTGACGATCATCGAAAGTCTTCTACTGGTTTGGTTGGTAGCCAGTGACGAATTATTCTTTGGAGGAGAGAAAACGCAACCAGCTTTTGTAATTGTACGACCATGCACCTAGCTCTTTCTTAGATTTATCATCACTGTCTTTATTACTTGTCGAGCTAGTCCTCTTTTTCGGCCTCATCTACGTACACGATCAGGATTCAAAAACAAAATTAATGGTGGAAAAGTCGCTTCTTCCTGCTGATGATCTATATATATATATATATATATATATATTATTTTGGAGAAAACCCACATCTACACGCCCGCGTAGCAAAAAATTATTTTGAAATAAAAATAAGAGAAAAATTTAAGTGATTTAGAAAAATTTCTTCGAATCTACATGAGAAGAAGGAAGAAAATTTATTAATAATCTTAGAATTACACACTTAGGGTATGTTTAGTTCGCTGATTTAAATTTATATGTGAATTTATGTGAGAATTTTTCACTATAACAAAAACGTTAGATGTGATTATTTTTTAGAATTTTAAACTGTAACAAAACTCAAATTGACCATAATAAACTTTTTTACTTTATCTTTCTACTTAAAACCCCTTACACTATTTACACATATCTCTCCTCACTTTTTTCTCTTTCTCTCAAAAGGAGACAATCTTTTTCTACACTTCTCTTTCTAAGCACGCATGAAATCTTACACAAAATATTTATTTGTAGACTCTTAATAATTTTTGTCTAAAAACAAAGAAAATAATAATAACTTAACCTAAAATCATAATTATTCCTTTCCCAAAATTAATTCCAGTATATATTACAGAGAAAATTATGAGAATAACTATTGTTTTTTATCATTTTATTATTTATGTTATTAAAAAAATATTCTAATAGAATATAAAAGATATTCTATTTGAGTACAAATAACATAAATTAATCATAAATTTAAGATTGATCGTAGAAATAAAATAGTTTATGACATTCTTAAAAATTTCTTTACATGCATGATATGTGTCTTGCAATATATATAGATTGTTTGGGGGACCGGAAACTCATACAAATTGAAATTGAACTAGACAAGCTTAAAATTTGGGACTAAAAATGTAATTTCACTTTTAACTAATTAGTTGGGCATGATTTTTTTTTTTTTTTTACTTGAGAAATGAGATAGGGAATTGAAACTTTACACTTTCTAATAGAAAATTGTGTGAAACTATTACCAAGTTATGTAGGCAATCACGGGCATAATTTTCTATTGAAAAGATTAATCGACGATTATGAAACATAAAATCAGGCTCTCATATGTCTGAGCTTATCATGATCTTTCTTTTCTGACCAAATTATATGTATAGTGAGACAAACATTGGTTTGTAGAGAGACTAGGGAGCCGTTGTTGTAAGCCCATGGATGGCATGAATAAAATAAAAACTGGCTTAGGATCCTATATTAATAGTCCCTACAACAAATATATATATATATATATATATATATATATGGACAATGGTCCACCCCAATTGCAAGCTCACCATTATATAATACGTACACACAAACATATATAGACATTGCAGACTATCGATGCATGGCCAAAATATATATTTACAGTAATATTTGGTCAGTAAAAACACTCTTGATCAAAGTTATATATTATAAGCGTTTACATTTCACAACGGCCAGGGCCAGCTAGCTCAAAAGCTGGAACCGCAATACTAGAATTGATTCTTGAAGTATGCAAAATAACAACAAAAACAACAAACAACAAAAGCAAAAACCCCTGCTTAATCCCGAAAAACAATATATACATATATATATATATATTATTTTTAAAAGCAACAAAAAGAAAAGCAGGGCATAGGTTCTAGTTATCTTTGCCTTGGAACTTACCCTTTGGCTCTTTTCTCTCTTCCCTCGATACCCCTTTTTTTTCTCCTCTCTCTCTTAAATTTTCTCACTAGCCAAACAAAAATAAACAAATCTCTCTCTCTCTCTCTCTCTCTCTCTCTCTCGTATAGAAGTCAAATTGTCAAAAACCCCACTTCATTCTAACGCACAACCATAACTTAAACTGCTCACTTCCTATATATTCACTCAAACGTCTTCATTTGTTTCCGAACTCTCTCTCTCTCTCTCTCTCCCTCTGTTCACAAAAGTCATAAAACATGCAGAACCAATTAAACGCAGCGGACAGGGATAAACGACAGGCGTTTTGCATAAACGACAACATAGACATCCTCATAGAGATTCTGAAGCGTCTCGACGGCGCGTCTCTCGGAATCGCCGCCTGCGTCTGCCGGCTGTGGCGCGCCGTCGCCCGTAACGATTCGCTCTGGGAGCACCTCTGCTTCCGCCAGGTGTCATCTCCGCCGCCGCCGTCCGTACGCACCGTCGTGATGGCGCTCGGCGGCTACAGGCGGCTCTACATGGTCTCTGTTCGACCCGTGCTGAGTCGGCTCGGTGGTGACTCGGCCTTGACCCGGCGAGTCTGGACTCGGGACGAGGTCCAGCTCTCACTCTCGCTATTCTGCGTCGATTACTACGAGAGACTCGGCAAGCTCGGGGGTGGGGGTGCTGACACGTCAGCATCGTCGCTCATGTTCCTCTGCAAGCCGGTGAACGTTTGATATGCTGACTTTTTTCGTGTTTGACTGATGATTAAGCGCAGCAATGGTGATGATGGATGGTATGGTGCGGGTGGTATTACTATTATTATTATTAGTCTAGTCTATACATCAAATAGCCTTAGAACAAATTTTGAAAAAAAAAAAAAAAAAACGTTTTTACCATATTTTCAATTTTTTATTATTTCAAGTTAACGGAAAATAAGAAGAAACTTATCAGGGTTTTTTTTTTTTGGGGGGTATTTTCTTCTTCTCTTGAGAGTGGCGAAATAGAGACGGGGGTCTCTTTGTAAAATTGATGTAGAGACCAAATTAATGGCAATTGTTATTGACTTCTGAACTTTGATTATAAATTGATAGAATAGTGCTGTCAGTGGGTGGCAAAATAGCAATTATGGTATAGTTCTTTTATTAGTCTAATCTGTTATTTTGCATTAATATATGCTAAGAAAGGTATATACTTTGTCATATTTTTGTTTCCATTATTTTTATTATTGACTTGTTTTGAATCAAGAGAAAATACGGATTACCTACATTCTTCTTCTTCTTCTTCTTCTTCTTTTTTCTTTTTTTTTTTTTTTTTTTTTTTTTTTTTTTTTTTGAGGGAAAGGCTTAGCTACATTTTTGAGAAAAATGCGTTTTTTTTTCTAATTATTAGGTATTATTCATTTTATCGATTTAAATTTTTAATTTTAAATTTTTACAGTAAAAAGTTATTATAAAATGTCACATTTAATTTTTTTTATTATAGTAAAAAATTTTAAAAAATATCACATTATAATTTAAATTAAAAATTTAAATTTATAAAATGAATGAGTACTAAAAATTGTGAAAATAGAAAGAGATGCCCTTTGTTATTACATTAAATTTGTATAGACATTAGACATAAATGAGACCAAGCATCTTAGCTGGCCAAATGGGCTTTTGATAGCGAGGGTTCGTATTGCCAAAATTCAGTGAATTTTATTGTCCTTTTGTTTAAGATCGCCAGGAAATCTTTGTCCGAGGTCCTGTAGTGTAGATCTTCTTTTTTTCCTCTCTTTTGAGGAGGCAAAAAAAAAAAAAAAAAATCATTATATTTTGTTGTCACTTGTCACATTAAGTAGTACATGAAATTAATTATTTCTTGTCTGTTCTCTATCTGCCTCCTTGGGTTGAATGACTTGAATTAATAAATTCAAACAAGATTTCGGTATTTTATTAATTTCTTAAGAGAAATAGTAAAAAATAGATCAATATAAAAAGTTTAAGAAAGTTTTTAGGCTAATTTTTAGTTATAAAAATTAATAGGCCATAATTTGTCAAGTTATGGTTCATAACCAAATAAGTTATGGACAAACTTGTCAAGTTATGGTTCATAACCGGACAAGTTATGGACAATTATGAATAATAACTTGTCAAATTATGGTTCATAACCAGACAAGTTATGGACGAAAATAATAATTTGGCCTATTTATTAACTTATGTAAATTATTAGCCTATTAATTTTAATTCATCTCAAATTTTAGCCTATTTTCCTCTTTCTTCCATTTCTTAATTATGAATTTAGGTTGAGAGTCATTCTTTTTAATACTCATTAAGGCAAATTTAATGGAACATCAGATTTTCAATGAACATTAGTTTCAATAATATTGTTACACAAAAAAGTCTTGCCTAGGCCTCTCAATCAAGGCCATAAATGCAAGGAAATTATGGGGAAAACTACTTGGGCCAAAAAGGACCCAATTTTAATTTTGATGGTTAGGGAGAATTAAAATCACAAAAGGGTGTTTGGTTTTATTAAACACTAGATATGGGCCACAAAAGTGCTGATTGAGACTAGATAAGGTTGATGCTCCACTTGGTGGTCCAAGAAGCATCTGATCATTGACTCATTATGTTACAAACCCATCATATTCCAAGTTCAAACCTTAACTAATATTACTTTCAATTTGATTCATAGATTTAAATAGAAAAATTTAAATAAAAATTTAAATTTTAAAAGAAAAATCACTATAACAAAAATATTTAAACAGTAATTTGAACCTCTGAAATAAACAGAGACTAGTTTTTTGTTCAATTGATCTTCTATACATATATTTTATCTCTTTTTCCCCTTTAACATTAAATAAAATATCAAATAAAGCAAAATTTGAACTTCAAATCACATCCACCTTTCACAAGTTGCATATAATTCATTATAAAATTACAACTACTCATCCATAAACATTTTATACATATATATAATTGAGCATTATTTGATTTTTTTTTTTTTTTTTTTTTTGGGTGTGGGGGGGTGGAATCCATATGTGAAAGTCAAATCTTAGTGTTATTCTACGGAATGACCCATTTTTTTTATTTAGGATTTTTAGCACAATTATTTCCGAATTTATTGTGTTTTAGCAAATTTTCACTTAAAATTTTAATTTTGACAATCAAACTTTGAAATTTGTAAAATTATTGCAATGGGTCCCATTTTACATTTTTAGTAGAGAAAAGGAGAGAAGTACCTTTTAGTATACATGAGTCTGGATTATTATCTATCTGAATTAATATCATTTTTAATTAAATAATTAAATTTGTAAAATTATTGCAATGTGTCCCATTTTACATTTTTAGTAGAGAAAAGGAGAGAAGTACCTTTTAGTATACATGAGTCTGGATTATTATCTCTCTGAATTAATATCATTTTTAATTAAATAATTAATAATAAAAAATGTATTAATTAAGAAGAAAGGGTAAAAATCCACACACATACGTTTTGAGGATAAATTCAACAATTTTCTCTTTGTTTTTTCTAGTATTTACAAAACTAAAGAATATAAAAATTGAAAAGTATCAATGTAATTAGTACATTATCATTTTACATAATTATATATTTTTTTTTTTTTAAATTTGTAAACATATTAAGTAGTATACAAGCATATTTGCCATAAATTTCTATTAATTGTGAATCAATATCAAATAAGATATTAGGATTCACATTCTTTTATTTATTCATATATTGTGTGATTCACACTAAATCACCATTTCATAATTTTATAAGAACACGTCATTAATTGAGAAAGAGAAATACTCATTATTTTTCTTTTGTTTTCGTGTGAAGTAAACATGCCCCTAATATGAAAGGAAGTTATATTCCAAATCATAAGAATGCAATCCTAATTTGCCTATTTATTGTTAATAAAAAGAATATCAGACCAAAAAATAATAGAATTGAATATTTTTTGGTAGAAAATCAGATTGAATGTTTGTCTCAAGCTATTTTGAACAATTCTAACGATAAACAACAGTTACAAACAGTTCTACACCATGTTATTTGACATATATTGTATTTATTTTTGAATCACACAAGTCTCAAAAAAAAAAAAAATTTATTATTATTATTATTTCAAAATATGGATTTCAGTCCTCCAATTGCGTGGTTCAAAAATTATTTCATTAGTCAGTGATTAGAAATTAATAGACGTGTCCCTGTTATTTTCCGTTTTTCTAAATATACGTCAATCATGTATAGTGTTAGTCGTATTAAAGTAGCTGATCATATATATATATATATATATATATATATATATATATTGATTCGGTTTCTAATTATCAATGTATGTGTGTGTTAGAACCAACAAATTCCTCTAGATTATTCTAATATATATACTTTAGAGGACAATGATTATAACTAATTTTTGGGTTAACATTTAACAAAACAAATGTAACCCCAAAAACTTATTTTTCCTATTACAGAAGGAACTTATTTTGGGGGGGCAAGAGAGCTAGAGATAGAGAGAGAAAAATACATGTAAATTATAACAAAATGTGACCTCCATTACCGAAATCTTGTCTTCCAAGTAGCCAGGGTAGTTGGAGGTTGGAAACCTTTCCTAACAATATTTGCCCATACCTCAACGGCATTGTAACTTGTAAAGATGTAAGAGTAACTAATTCATCAAAAAAAAAAAAAAAAAAAATTGTTGTAAGGCTAAATATCGATAAAAGATCACATGACATCCACCAATGTTTAAAGGCTCCATTGATCAGAACAAGATAAGATAATGTTATACCATAATTTATCACAGATTTAATGCGGCATTCCACGTAAACTACTTAAAAATTCGAAGCTCAAAATGAGCTGAGTAAGTTAAGCTCGATACTTAGAGCATGGCACCTTGAGATCAGTACCCTGAGCTTGGTATTTTGAGCTGGGTATGTCGAGCTAAGTAATTTGAGCCTAGTATGTTAAGCTAGATAAGTGACATGAACGACCCTAGATAGGTAAGTGAGAAGAAATGCCTCAGGCCAAAATGCCTCAGGCCAAATGTTCTAGGCTAAATGCCTCAGGTCAAATGTCTAGGCCAAAATACCCTAGGCCAAAATGGCTTAAAAGCAAAAATGCCTAGGCGAAATGCCCTAGGCTAAATGCTTCAGGCCAAAATGCCTCGAGCCAAAATGTTCTAGGCCAAATGTCCTATACTAAATGTCTCAGGTTAAATGCCCTAGGCCAAAATGCCAAAATCAAATACCCCAGCCTAAATGTCTCAAGCTAAACTACCCAAGCCAAGACTAGTCATTTTTGCCTACCCCAATAATTATTTAAGTTAGAACTTATTCAGACACTTAAGAAGGTAACACCTTGAAGTGCCTAACTCAAAGGGTAGCCCCTTGAAGCATCCCTCTTTACGAAAAACTCCTCAAGGCACCCGCCTCAAAGGATGGCTCGTGGTAATGCCCGCTTAAAAGGGTAGCACTTCACAGTATCTATCTCATAGGGTAGCACTTCATAGTATCTATCCACTTAGAAGGCTCCTTGTAGGCTGTAGCATCCCTCTCGATGAGAAGTTCCTCATAGAACCTACCTTAAGGATAGCTCCTCATAGAGCCCTCCTTAATGGTAGCTTATTGTAACACTCCCCATAAATTTCCCCACGTTGTTGAGTTAGAACCCATTCTGACAAAGAAGGATGAATGGGGTGAATGAATCGATGAGACCTTAACAAAGCGAGAAGGGCGAGGCAACCCTCGCCCAAAAAGGCGAAGCAGCCCTCACGCATTTAGAGCGAAGAGGCCCTCACCCATGATGGGTGAGGCAACATCTTGTCTAAACCAAAAAAAACAAGTCTACACCAAGGTCAACAATAAGAAAGATCATGTAGAAAAAATACCCAAGCCATCAATGGCATGGGAAGTAAAAAAAAAAAAAAAAAAAAAAAAGCCTAATTAGCACCGTTATATTAAAATTGTACACAATCCTAATGCACAGTTTTTTTATTATTAGGAAATATTTGTTAAAATTATTTAAACAAGAAAAATATGCATTAATCAACATTTTGCACTCTACTAGTAGTTGCGTTGTGTTAACGGCAGATATTTGATCCACCATTGCTAACAAAGACTATTTATCTGTAACCGGACATTTCAAAGGTTTCAATTTAGATAAGAGAATATTATGTTTGAAATGTGTTCAAGGTGTTAGCGTTTATGCCCTTAGGAATAAATGTAACAATTTTCTTTGAGACATTTTGACTATTAATAAAGATTTGTTTATTTCATATATCTATGTATTGTCCTCTTTATGTTCATAATAGTTGAATGTATGATAAGCAAACAAAAAGTCTGAGACTGTCATTCTAAATCTTTAGATCATGCATGTAATGTGAAGAACATGCGGAAGACAAGAATCTAAAGATGATAGTCTAAATCTTATGAAAATCGAGGGAATAAAGTTGGGCGCTTTATTCATGTTAAGATTGTTATGTTATCTACTTCCTAACGGAGACGGCTTGTCTTGGTCGTCGGAGGTGGGACTCCATGGGTAGAGACATTGATATAGTTTCTAATGGTGAAATCTATATTGGATCGGACCAAAGATGAATTGTTTTAATTAATAATTTGTTTGAATAAAACAATTCACTTTTGATTTAATTATATGTTGTCATCTTAATCCCGAGATGGATGATGAACCCGATACTTGACTTGTATCCTTTGATGTACTAAAGGGAGACATCCCGACATTATGTAAAGGCACGCTTGCCGGTACATTGGGGTAGATGCAAGATTCGTTATTCATAGATAGTGGAATCCATAGCTCCTATAAAGAGTCAATGATATCCTCTTATGCATTATCGATTGGATTGGAAAATACGACTTTCGGCTATTAGACTACTCTGTGTTATCTAATGGTTTTCTTTGTTTGTAATAGTATGAATAGTATTTTTCTAATGGTTTGATAATGGAACATAAGATAAATGTAATCGGGGAAGGTAAAACAGAACTTGACCTCAAGTCGATTATGGATATCCTATGGGGATGATATACTAATATATTGAGTCATGGACTAGAGCTAAAGAGCTTTGTAAATACACTATATGAATAAAGTTTTATAATCATGAGAAAGCGTTTGATTATAGGAGCTTGATTTATATATGTCCATCGGGTCCCTTTGCTAGCTCACTTAATTTCCTATAACGACACGGTGTATTTCCTACATATTGGTAACTTGTGTTATTTACGTAAAAGAGGTTCAAAGTTAATTCATTTGAATTAATTGATAAATTAATTCTAGATAAATTGGTTGAATTATTGTTTTAAGAGTTGTTTAATATGGGAAGACTATTATATGATTTGTTTTGATCGTGCAATTTCTCTGGCTTAGGCTTTATGCAAGTTTCCATGTTGAAAAATAAACAGGTTGACCGGTGGGTAGAAGGTCGACTGGTATTCGGTCAGAAGTCGACCGTGGGTAACCGGTTTGTGAAGGACCTATCGACCGGTGAGTTATAACGTTGTAAAATCAGGCCGATGTGGCAAAATCGACTGAAAAATTAAATCTTTGGGAAACCTAATTTTATGACTTCCTAAAAAAGATAAATAGCCTATTAAGTCTCATTACTCATTAGATTTTACTTTTTTTAAGAGATTCAAGAGGAAAAATTGTTTAAATATCAAGAACAATTTTCTTTGGCTCTCTTTGTGATTGGAAGGAGATTAAGAATACCAAGAGGAGATTAAACGACGTGTGCCCATGCACCGATTGGAAACCTAGAATAACAAAGAAGAGGTTTGATCGGTTTATGTTTTGCTTTTCTTTGAAATTCTCAAAATTTTTTATGATTTAGATCTTTATATAAATTTGAGAGGCTCTTATCCTTTATTTTTAGCATCATGAACATGTTATTTAGATCTTTAGTATTTATGTTATATAGCATCATGAACATGTTCTTGTTTGGCTTTGACGTTGATTAAAATTTTTTAAATTCCGCTGCGCACTTGATGCCATTATTTTTCCAACACAAGGATCATATAACGTCGATCTAATATATAATACAATTTTAAATGTCATTGATGAATATAAATTAAGGGATAGAGTGATTAACATTAGATAATTCTAGTGCAAATACTAAAGTAATTGAATATTTTAAAATTGATTTAAGTTTATTCGGTGATGAGTACTATATTTCACCAACGTTGTGCATGCCATGTAATTAATTAAATAGTAAAATCTGGTTTAAAATCAATGGCTATCCACATTAAAAGAATTAACGACAGTATTGCATGGATTCAAGGTAATAACCAAAGTGAACAATATTAGTTTAGGTTCTTACAAGCAGTAAATCTAATTCCTAGAGCATTAGCCCTAGATATGCATGTAAGATGGAGCTCAACTTATATAATGCTTCAACAATGCCTCCCCTATAAAGATGTTATAATAAACTATTTTCATGTCGAAGACACGGGTTCGATTCCCGTAAGGGATAGGTACTCATTCCCGGCCGCTTTCAGTTAGTGTTCATTGCTGAGTGAACATATAGATCCATATGATTGGCAAATTACCGAATATTTGTATCAATTTATGGGTAGGTTACATGAAGTTATTTTAAAACTTAGTGGAACATATCACCCAACATCACCTTTAGCTTTAGGTGAACTTATAAGAATTAGTATTTTATTTAGTGAATTTAGGGATGACTTAATTTTAAGAGTTCCTATCGCTTCTATGGAAAAGAAATTTTAAAAATATTGGTCTAAATTACCAATGTTGTACGGTTCTGGTACTATTTTTGATCCTAGATTAAAATTAGAAGGTTTAAAAAACTTGGGTGTATTTTTAGACATCGATTGTTTTGACTAATATCCTTTAATAAAGGATAAAATATTATCTCTCCATAGTGTTTTTGAGAATATGTTTAAAAACACCGCTTGTAGAGGAGAGAAACCAAAACAAAGAGATGAAAACTCGCATTCATTCATGAATATTTTCAGGTTGAAGAAGAAGAAGACTCAAAAAGAAGTTGGGAGGGGATCTTCATCAAGAGGTGGTGGCGGCAGCGGCTTCAACGAGCTTATGACATACCTTAGCGAGAGCTTAGTAGTCGACGATAGTAGAGAAGTGTTTGATTTAGTTAAATGGTGGAGGGCACGAGCATTAACTTGGCCAGTCTTAACTCAATTGGCAATGGATATTTTTTTTTTATCATAGTCTTCATTGTTTCATCCAAGCAAGCCTTTCGTATGACCGATCAAATAATTGAGGAACATCGAAATGCATTGCAAAGGGATATTGTCGAAGCTTTGGTGTGCATTAAGGATTAGGATCGTGTCGATCAACGTTTATAAGATACAATTTTACCGACAAGCCAAGAATGGATAGATGAATTTAATAGATTAACATTTAGTTTTGAAGACGATCTTTCAGCTTCAAACTAAATTGTAATTTGTAAATATTTATTTGCTTTGGACATTGTTATTGTAATATTGTATATTTAGACTTTTGTAAGTTTGAAAAATATGTAACTCGTCACAAAATGATTGCACTCTTTTTTTCTTACTAAGTTTTTATCCCAATTGGATTTTTTTGATAAGGTTTTTAACGAGACAATTATGAATTACAAATTTAAAAATTAATAAATAAAATTAATTTTTTAAATTGTATTAATAATGTGTGTTAATTTTAATATAATTTTTACAATAAATAACTTAATAATTATTTATATACAAATACAATTAATAAACAATATTTTATATATAATATATTTATACACAGTATTATAAATATTAAAATATATTTATATAATTCAAGCTTCTTCACCCGACCGAGCTCGGTAGCTAATATTTGTCCAAAACCTAACCAAGCTGGTTTTTAAATTTTAACTAAATTTTTCAAGTGAACAAACAACAAATAAATTTATTTTTTTTCAAGTGAACAAATTCAAACAACAAATAGTTTAAATTTAGTTTTTTTCAAACAATCATATCTAACTTTTTTACTACGGTAAAACCCATCTAAAATTTCAAGCAGTAGAAATGAACGGGCCCATAAACTCCTCCGGCCTATAGACGAGCCTCGCCCCAACAAAAAAAAAGCGAGTCCATAAGCTGAAGCTCTATATATATATATATATATATATATATATATATATATATATATATAAAATATCATCGCTCAAGAGAAATGGGCGAGGGCCTATTTAATAAAAAAAAAAAAAAAATGAATGCCCTCGCTCAAATGCAAAAGGCGAGGACTAAGTATATCTCGCCCAAATTTAATAAAATAAAATAAAAAAAAAAACTTGAATGCCCTCGCTCAAATGCAAAAGGCAAGGACTAAGTACATATAAAAAAAAATTTATTGGCCTCGCTCAAGAAACAAGGACCTATATATATATATATATATATATATATATATATTTCATATCTTTTTTTTTTATATAGTCTTTTCAATTTTATTTAGTCCTCGCCACTTGCATTTATATATATATATATATATATATATATATATAAGTGGTGGCAATAGCCACTAAAAAACAGAGAAAGAAGAAAAGAAAAGATAATAAAAAAGAAAAGAAGAAGAAAATTCTCACTTATCTCTCTCATTATCTTTTAGAAGAAAAAGTCAATTGAATAAGAATTTTTTATTTTAAAAGTCTCATTAAGAGTAAATAAAGATGAATCCTTAAAGTCATAAATGACAATAGAAATAAAGATAAAATGTAAACTCTAGGCGTAATTAATTATACCAAGAGCTGGGAGTAACTGTTATACCACAATTTATCATAGGTTTAACGCAGTATTCTACGTAAACTAATTAAAAACTAGAAGTTCAAATTGAGCTAAGTTAAGCTCAATACTTTGTGCTCAGTACCTTGAGATCGACACCCTGAGTTTGGTATTTTGAGTTGAGTATGCCAAGCTAAGTAATTTGAGCCTAATATGCTAAGCTGAATAAGTGACATTGACGACCCTAAGTAGGTAAGTGAGAAAAAAATACCTCAAGCTAAATGTCCTAGGCTAAATGGCTTAGGCCAAAATACCCTAGGCCAAATGCCCTAGGCTAAATGCTTAGACTAAAATGCCTCAAACCAAAATGTCTTACACCAAATGTCCTAGACTAAATACCTCAGATCAAAATGCCTCAGGCCAAAATGTCCTAGCTAAATGTCCTAGGCTAAGTGCCTAAAGTCAAATGTCTAGGCTAAATGCCCTAGGCTAAAATACCCTAGGCCAATATGCCTCAAGCCATCTACATGCCTCATGCCAGCTACATACCTCATGCCAAAATGTCCTAGGTCAAAATAACTTAACCCAAAATGCCTTAGGTCAAATGTCCTAGGCTAAATGCCTCAGGCTCAACACCCTAAGTTCAATACCTTGAGTTCGGTACTTTTGAGCTAGGTACTTTGAGATCAATATGTTGAGCTCAATACTTCAAGGTCAAATCTCTGAAAGGTTAACTCCCTAGGACAAGTTCATTGGACTAGAGCATGTTATTAAACTAAGCTTAACCCCCTGACTCAATTTATCACTTGAAAAATAAAGAAAACACTATGTCATCAATCTCAGTAAAACAAGAGAATCACCACGTCAGCGATCCCATGAGATGCAAATTATCATCAAGTGAAGCAGAGGTTATGTCCAAGGAGGAGTGGAAAGCCAGGTGCTAAGAGCAGAGTAAGAGATGCGAAAATGGTGGACGTGGGTAGGACGGTTACACCCACGACTGACGGTTACATCAAAGGAATGACTACTCGGGGGAAGAGGCTCTATAACTACGAGAAAAGGAAGCAGGGAAAGGGTTTCGAATCCTCGCTCTCGGAGAAGACTTCTTTATGTTTTTTTTCCTTACTTCGAATGTTGAGAGAGCATGTAAGAGAGAGTTTGAGGGTATAATCTCATAAATTCAATGAAAATCACAGTGGATGTAGGCCATATTTGGTCGAATCACTCTAAATTTTTGTGTCCCTTATTTTCTTTCATCTTTATTTTGATTCGTTGATGGTATTTTGATCTTTTTGAATCAGATCTCACTCTAAGAATTCAATTCCTCAAAGGTTGGTTATTTTTTTACCGTCAATAGATAATTAATATCAATAGTGATTTTTCAATCAAAAGACATAGTAAGATTAGTTAAGACCTCTTGGTCTAATGAACCAACATTTGGATGGGATGATGCTTGAATAGAGGTCACAACTTTAAACCCATCTGGTATAATAAAAAAAAGTAAGATCATGTATATTGAGAAAATTATTGAATTTATTCTTAGAGTGTATGGATTTGATTTTTTTTATTGATTAATATTTTTTTTACTAATATAATTATTTAATTAAAAATTATATTAATTAAAAATAAAGAATAAAAATTTAAATTCATAAATTTAAATTCATACACTCTAAAAAGATATTTGTCTCGTTGTTCCTACATATTTTAATGATGAAGCAAAATGGTAATTACTATTTGATGTATTATTTGTATTCTTTGTAGTGTTGTAGCTAGAAAGTAGACATTGTATCGAGGTACAACTAACAACTAGCTATGGTAATGCAAGTCAAGAAAAAAAATAAAAATAAAAAACTATGGTGATAAGAGAAGCGTTGCAATTAAAAAATGAGTTACTTGAAAAATGGAATCTATCATATTTAAATTTGAGGTTTGAAGTTCTAAAAAAAATACAGCTGGTTCTCAAATAAAGTAAATAAATCCTTAATAATATCGATCAATTAATAAATCCATGCAGTTAAATATTAGCTTGCATACCATGCAAGAAAACAAAAGGAAATAAAATCCATCCCCCATAAATAAATAAAAAAAAAAAAAAAAAAAAAACAAATATTTTTTTCCCATTTAATGTAAACGGTCATAAATAATAGACATTAAACTCTCTTGAAGGAAGGTAATTATACTATTGGCTAGAATACCATATAATAAGAAAAAAAAAAAAAAAAAAAAGAAGAACAAAAACAGGGACCATTTTCTCCATTTCTGTATAATATAATTATTTTTCTCTTACCTAATATTAGCTCATAATAATGAGATGAACCAATTACCAATTACCAAATATTATATAATAAAATATATTAAAGAAAAAATTTATATATAATAATAACACAACTCTATTTCCACCCACTACCAAACATACCCTTCTAAACCCAAACAGAAAAAGGAAGATATGCCCATAACGCACCACTGCGCAAAATAGCATCCCTTTACCATTAAACACTATTAAGATACCGTTTACTCTTCGCTGAAAAAACAAGAAATTATCCGGGAAAAAACAAAAATACGAAAAAAAAATCAAAATTTTTAATTTTTATTACTAGTAAATTCAGCTTCGCCATTTCCGATCGGCTTAATCGACGGGAATCTCCGATTCTTCGTCGCCGCCGATTAGCCGGAATTATTTTCCCCCAATTCGATTCTCTGAATTCTTTGTTTGGCAAACCCTAGAAAACTTTCCCTACTTGGAACTCTCTCTCCACTTAGCAACGTAACTTTAAAAAAAAATTGCGGTTTTCTCTGTGTCTGTGCTTTTGGTACAGTGCGATTCACGATTTGCCTAGCTTGATTTAGCTCGAGCTCCGAAGTACACGTGGCGATCTGGGTCGTCTTCTTCGCCTCCACTACTTCTGCTCAACCTTCAGTAAGTTTTTTTTTTTTATTTAAATATTTCTGTTAGTGGTGTACTTTAATTTTTTTTTTTTTAGTTGTTTTCTGCATTTCAGGAGTGGAATATGAGCTTTGAGATGTGTAATTTTGTAGTTCTTTTGGGTTTGGGATTTCGATCTCTGCGCATTTTGTGTCTTCGGCTTTGAGATTTTATGAAATTTGGATCTCGATCGGGATATTTAGCTGATTCTTTTCCTGTTTTGTGGTTTAGAAAAATGGGCTTGATTTGGATTTTGGAAAAACCGAGGAAACTGAAGGAAAATGATATTTGTATTTATTTATTTTTTCCTGTCCTTTGCATTTATATCGTTATAATCGAAATAAAATTTGAAGTCCAAATCTCTTTTGTGATTGTAAAGTTTCTAATTTCTTTGGTTAATTTCTGTTTAATTAAGCTTAAATCATGTTCAAAAAAAAAAAAAAAAAAAAAAGCTTTAATCATGGGTTGAGATTTGGACTTTTTTGTTCAGCTCGTATTGAAAACGTAAGAAACAGCTTTTTCCGCCTTTAATGTCATCAAGTCTTTTACCTGGGAAAATATGTACGATTTAGTCACTTACGCACTTCTTTGTTTGAAAATATGAGTTGAGGTTGATAGCCATGGAGTTCCTTTTTTTTTTTTTTTAAATATAATTTATTACTAATTATTTGCAGAAATGAAAATGTGGGTACGCTTGAGAATTGGGCGTCTTCCATGGTTCAGCACGTTGGGTTGGTTATAAGCTTTTCTCTCAAAAATTCTTGTTTTGATGTGATTTGAGTTCGTTCCCACATGGAAGCAAACAAAGAAGAGGCTCTGAAAGCGAAAGAGATTGCGGAGAAGCGATTTTTTGAGAAAAAATTTACTGACGCGAGAAATTATGCGCTAAAGGCCAAAACACTGTTCCCAGGACTTGAGGGCATATCTCAAATGGTGGCCACATTCGAAGTCTACATTGCATCTGAGGATAAATTCAATGGTGAAGTGGATTACTATTCAATTCTCGGATTAAAGCCCTTTGCGGATAAAGATGCAGTGAAGAAACAGTACAGGAAGATGGCCGTTTTGCTTCATCCTGATAAGAACAAATGTGTGGGAGCTGATGGTGCTTTCAAACTTGTTTCGGAGGCGTGGACCTTGTTGTCGGATAATGCTAGAAAAAGGTCTTATGATCATCAGAGAAACAAACAACAATCCACCACTGTCGTTAACCAGACAAATGTATCTTCTGTTCATGCTGGTGGTGTTACAGGTTTCAATAATTGTTCCAATTCAGCTCCTCGTCCTAGGCTTGACACTTTCTGGACTGTTTGCACCTCCTGTAAAGTTCAGTACGAGTATCTCCGAAAGTACGTGAACAAGAGGCTTTCTTGTAAGAACTGCCGTGGCGTTTTCATTGCTGTGGAAACTGGGACAGCCCCAGCAACTGGGTCGTTTCCTTATACTCCTTGGCCCTATGTTCCCAGTAATGGATATGCAAGCCATGGATATGATGGGGTTACATATGTTCCATCTAGTGCTACTTTTTTCTCAGGAAATGGGGTCTCGGGTCTTCATTCTGGACATGGATATGAATACGTTTCAAATGTGTCGTTTCAGTGGAGCTCATTTTCTGGAACTTCTGTTGGAGTTGTGGGTCCTACTGGACCATCTTCTATGACCCCTGATGCTATTTATAACGCTCACGGACATGTCAACATAGCTGGAGTGAATGTAAAGTCAAGAGCCAATGGAAAACGTTCCATGAAAAATGTTGTGGCTAATGCAAATTCAAATTCTTCCGCTGGCTACAATGAATCGCCAGCATCTAAGGTTGGTAAACCCGATAAGAGAAGGAAAGTTGTGGTGGACACTAGTTTCCGTAATGGGTCTCAAGAAATCGAACCAAAATCTGCTTTAGAGACAAAAGTGGAGAACGGAAATGCCAGTATTGGGCAGGATCATAAATTGTCTTGTCCAGTTGAAGTTCCAAACAGACGTTGCTCCGCTGCTCCTGCATTTGATGCTAGGAAGTTGTTGATTGAGAAGGCGAGGACTGAAATTCTGAAGAAGTTGGAAGAGATCAAGTTGGCGTCAGCAGCAGAAGCTGCACTTAAGAATGCGAAAGCAAAGAGTGAAGTTGGCCATGCCGTGGTAGTTAAAGAAGCAAAGGGAGGACAAGACTCTGGTGGTTTTGGTCGCCAATTACATGGAAATAAAGCTGTTCCACTTTCTATTACTGTCCCTGACCCTGATTTCCACGATTTTGACAAGGATAGATCAGAGGAATGCTTCAAGCCAAAACAAATATGGGCTCTGTACGACGAAGAAGACGGAATGCCCCGTTTGTACTGCCTGATACGTGAAGTGATATCAGTTAAACCGTTTAAGATTCACATCACGTACTTGAACTCAAAAACGGACACTGAATTCGGGATTGTAAACTGGCTGGATTGTGGTTTTACTAAATCTTGTGGAAACTTCAGGGCATGGACCTCTGATGTTGTCGAACAAGTTAACGTTTTTTCTCATGTCTTGAGCCGGGAAAAAGCTGGTAGAGGAGGCTGTGTTCGGATATACCCTAGAAGTGGAGATATTTGGGCTGTTTATCGGAATTGGTCGCCGAATTGGGACAGATCAACTCCAGACGAAGTGAGGCACCAGTATGAAATGGTGGAGGTTCTTGATGACTACTCTGAAGAGCTCGGTGTTTGTGTTTCTCCTCTTGTGAAAGTGACAGGATTCAAGACAGTATACGGCAGGAACTCTGACAAGGGTGCAATACGGTGGATTCCACGGAGGGAGATGGTGCGCTTCTCGCACCAGGTGCCATCCTGGTTGCTAAAGGAAGAAGAGAGTGATTTCCCGGAGAAATGTTGGGATCTCGACCCCGCTGCGACCCCGGACGAACTGCTTCATGCTGCTGGACAGGAGGGGACTTCATAACAACACACTAAAAAGCAAAGCAGGGAAGCAAATTTACTTTGGGAAGTCTCATTTTAGCATTCTTTAAACAAAACTTAGGTTTTAACTGTACAAATATGTCAAACACTTTTGGTTAGAGACCAATTGCAGCAACATTTAACCCCCGGAGGTGGTTTTAGAGGGTGCCATGTTTACTGATTAAAAACTCATCATTAGATTTTTAAAATCTATTGACTGCTGCTTCTTAATTTCTTTCAAGTTGCTACTGTTATACCGGCTTGATTAAGATGAAGAGAATTTCATTGAAACTCTGACAATGCCAAAGTCTTTGCAAAATTAATCCTCTTAATTGCTCTATTTTTCCATCATTTTTTTTTTTTGCTGGTCTTTCCATCACGTGAGTTAGAAATCTGGTTTTGATTTTTGTCACGAATCGTGAAGATGGTCTCACGAGTGCAGCTATCTATTAGGTGATATATTTCCAATACCAGTATTTTGTATCTTTTGATTTTTTTTTTCTTTTATACATATTGGAAGTTTCATCAGCCTCCAAATTAGGTGGCAATTCGTATTAATGGATTGTGTTCGTATTAATTCGTTTAGTAATCGTTTTAAAAATATTACCCAAACACGATCTTTTAATTAAGCATGTTAAAAATATCAATCTAAACACGATCTATTTATTAATTGTGTCAACCCGTACAATTCTTTTAAATTAATTTATTGAATAAATAACTAATATAATAAGATCTTATTTAACACTATCATAACGAATTTAATATGTTTATTGGTAAATTTTTCTTTTCCTTTAAGAAAAATAAATGAATTATACATACAAATATTAGAATTCATATTATTTGTATTTAATATGTTATATAAGCTTTTATATTATATTACATATCATTAGATTGCAGATGACATATAGTTAATCGTATCAATACGTGTCACTTCGTGTTAAGAGATCAACTCTAACTTAATCCATTTATTAATTGTGTTAACTGTGTCAATCTGGTTATGATCTAAACTCATTTATAATAAACTAAATCATATATGGGTTTCTAGCTGTGTTTCGTTCATCACTTAAATTGCCACCTCTATCCCAAACAGACGTTAGCATGTTGGTTTCAATTCGGCTTTTATTATTAAAAGTGTCTACTTTCTACATCCGAATCGTTGGGTCCAACCAAAGTACATAATTATCAGAAAGAGCATGCCCAAATATGCATGCGATTCCACTACTTTACTATTTTTTATTCTTTAATTTCATTTTTGGGCTGATATAATGTGATTTGCCTTGATCAACAATTGTTTTGACATTGTGGTCGAAAACCTACCCCTCAAGTTGTAAAGTCATTTTAGGCCAGTCTGGCGTCACTCAAGTTGAAAATTATTGAGGGTAGTTCCCCAAATATTTTGTGGTTTATTTGATTAAAATTAGAGTTCAAATTCTTCCTCTCAATTTTTTTTACCCATTTCAAAAGAAAATTATGTTGTAGAATATGAGAAAAAGAACTATTTCATTTGTCATAGCTCTAAATGGTGAGCTCACATCAAAATCATATCATATTAAAAAATAATATTCAATTTAATAAAATTTAATAAAATCTAACTCTTAATAACTATATTTATTGTATTTTGTTTATATATATATATATATATATATTTTTTTTTTTAACTCGGCATAGAAATCTCTTATAGAGGTAACATATTTAAAACGAGATAATCCATTGTTGAATTTCTTTTGAATTCGATAATTATCATCGGCCAAACCTGAAGAACTAAGACATTATACCCAACATAGGAAGCTTCTTCACCCCACGGTTGCGTATACCCCCCCCCTATATATATTTTTGAAATCCATTCCCTGTATATATATATATATATATATATATATATATATATATATATATATAAATAGATATAGTTGACATGGGGAAATAAACATAGAATAACAGTGATGATTGTGGGGTTTTAACTTAGTTGAGGGAGGGGTGTTCAAAAAATCCGTCAAGTCGTCAAAACTATTCAATTTAAATTAAATTGAACTAAATTATTAATTTTTTTTAGATTATTAGTCGGTTTGGTAAGTTTTTTAATGTAATTTTTTGGGCAGTTTGATTTTAGATTTAGACTCCATAAACTACCCAATAATCCGTCTAAAACTATACATATATAAATTTTTTTAATTTTTAAAATGTTTTTTATATTTATTTTAATTTTTATTAGTTATAAAGGTTATACACTTATAAAATACATCTTATCATATTTTTATTGGTTTATATTAAAACTTTAAATGATGAATTGTTAAACATTTGTTATTTTTTAATTATATTGTACACTTAAAAATTATTTTTATTTTTATTGATTAACTATTTAATAATTTTTATGAATTATTGAAAACAATGTTAGTCTTAACCTTAAACCACTCAAATCAAACCGCTCAAACTGTTTGTGGGTGATTTTGTTCAATTTAATTTTTATCAAAAATATCAAAACCGTCCAAAAAAATTATTTTTAGTTTAGTTGGTAGATTTTTTTTTTTTTTTAAAGGACCCAAACTGACCGTAAACACCTCTACTTCAGTTTTTGAATTAAATTTCAAGAACTTATTTTAGTTCTAAGTTTCAGTTTAGTTTTGAGACTTTGGTTTGTATTTTTAGAGTTTGGATTTGACTCTAAGACCGATTTATTTTCATGAGATATCAATAATTATAATGCAGAAATTTTTAATTAATTTAATGAAATTTTCTTTGAATTTTAATAATTTTGAAAGAATTTTAGACTTTTTAGTGACTAAATGGGTAAGTACGAAAATAATTCTTTATTGAGAAGAAAAAATTGCCGAATTTAGTCTAAATTTATGCACTTTTAAAAAAGTATTTATCTCTTTTTATTCTATCAAGAACCCACCTTAGTTTAGACTAGCGTGTTATCCGTGCAAATAAGATCAGAAAATGGAAACCAAAAAAATAAATAAATAAGAAATAAGATAGATGTGGTCTAAAACGCAACAGGAAAAAATAGCGGGGAGAAATTTTTTGAAAAAGAAAGAAGGAAAAAACCCAGAAGAAAAACATAAAATCCGTTGCAAAACACAGCAGAAGAAGAAAAATGAGGAAAACAAATTCGAAAAATGAAGAGAAAAAAAACCCAAGAAAAATAGAAAGCCCCAAATAGAAGTGAAAAACCAGAAATTAACAGTAAATAAAGTGGAAGAACAATGGCAACACACCAGAAAAAGGAAACAAATAGTTTCTAGAAAGCAGCAAGAGAAGAAAAATGAAGGAAAGAAACAGAAAACCCAAACCGAAAGATAAAATTCCAGAAAATCGAAGAACAAAAAACAAAACCGGCTGGAATCCATTACACGAAAAGCTGCAGAAAAAGAAAGGCAAAACATCCTTTCCAAATCACAGCAGAAGAAGAAAAATGAAGAAAAAAAGTTAGAAAAATAAAGAGGAACAAAACACAGGAAAAGTAGAAAGTTGAGGAACATATTTTGCAGAGGAAAAAATGAGAAGGCTGGCACGCGTCTGGAAGAAGAGAAAACAAAACCAACTGAAGATGTGATTTTATGTGAGAGTTTTTTATTGTAGCAAAAAAGTTAGATGTGATTGTTTGTGAGAGCTTTTTACTGTAGCAAAACTCGAATTCTAAACTCGAATAAGCGAAATGAACGGGGCCTGAAGTCCACTACACGAAAAGGCGCAAAAAAATGAAGGGAAAAAATAGAAGTACATTGTTTTTTGAACAGTAAAAATTGACCTTCTATAGTAGTATTGTATAATGAGTACTGTGGCGGGTACAAGACAATAGAGGATAAGGTCCATGACGTGCCATGCTGGGCCTGGGCCATGCCTGGCACGGCCCTGCACAGTGCATGATCGTGTTAGGATTGGGTTTGAAGAGAAACTTTTAGGTCTAAAATTAGCCCGCGGTCCTAGTTCATAAGAGCCAGTGCCGGACTTGGGCCTAGGCCCTTCACGTGCCGGCTCTGACTCTTGTAATTTTTTACAATATTTAATAAAAACAAAGAAAAAATATTATATGTCTCTAAAAGATTTGATTTTATTGAATTGAGATAATAAGAATAAGTACACATAAATGACAACCTCGTTAAAAACCTTATCAAGTAAAACCTGTGGAGAGATCGAGACAAAATCTTAGCAAAGGAAAAAAGAGTGCAGTATTCTAGGATAAGTAAATTCAAAACCTAAGTGCTTCTAGAAGATTATGTTATTTCTAAGTTAGAAAAATAGTATTGTATTGAATTATTCGTATATTGTTGTTTTTGTCTTCTAGCATATTCCTAGTCTTTAATGCATATTTGTCCCTCCAAGATATCTGGATGCATATTGTTTCTCTTCTCGTCAAAATTCAGTTGTTTGCACTAAATGCTTGCTCTGATGCTACTGTTGACACTGAAGTTGTCAAAAATGTCACGAGCTATTACGGACAGTGTTGGAAAACGATCGGTCTTGCTCTTCCACCGTTGTAAGATATCTAGTTTGTTGCCATCGATTACAAAAATAGCATTTGCATTATGAGGATATGGACATAAATAAAAACCTATTATTCTATTTTGTAAAACCCATTCATCGTCAACATAATGCACCGTGACGCATAAATTTCCAATTTTATTGCACCCCTCATATAGATCTCAGAAGTACAAGATACATGAGCATTAAGAGACCTAAAATTATCAACTAGAGACTGTCTCATTACATAAAACACTTTCATGCAATCAGAACGAGTTGTGTTTCCACTTACCCATTTAAATTGTGGGTAGAAGGTCGTCTGTATGAATTCTTCGAACGCTGCATCATCTGTAAACAAAAGAGGTAATTTGACACTAACTAGAAATTTTGCTAGCATGTTGTGCATCGTATGTAAAATTTTGCAACCCTTATGATGTGAGTGATAATATTTGTTGGCGGGAATCCACACTCCCACCTTGGTGCAACGGTAAACATGCTTTCCAATGTCTATCCAGATGACAAGTACCCCCACCATTTTTATTAGAAAAGTGTTTTTTATAATACTTACATACCATATGAATTTCTATTTCACCTATTTTTAGATTTGGTCGGGGCTTCTCTGTGAAATGTTGCCATACAGGAGAAGTTTGTGGTCTTTTTTTCCTGCTGCGTTCTCCAACTTCCTCGTTGTGCACTGAAGCATTATCAACTAAAGTATTTTCTGATTCAGTGGGGTTGGGGTTGTGAGCCATCATTTCATCCTTGAAAAATGGCTCATCACCAAGCTCAGAGAGAGCAGTGAAATCTGGAAAGTTTGATGCGGCCATTTTCTGGAAATTAATTGAACTTAAACTTTATAAATGAAAGAGCAAGAAAATGAGTGATCGTGAGAGAAAAGCTTAGAATTAAAATCAAAGAGACAAGATGAGAGATAGAATGAGAGTGATACGAGAAGTTGAGAGTGAATTGTTGTGTGAAATTTAGGGTGGGATTAAGGGGTATTTATAGGGATTTTGAGGGCTTTTTTAAGATTGTAACCGTTAGGCTCACAATCCTCACAGGCTGGAGGGCTTTTTGGTGGGCCGAATTGGGCTTGGGCTGGGCCGCGGGCCTTCATGGGCTAGGACTGGGCTTAGGCCGGGCCGCGGGTCTTCACGGGCTTAGGCCGCAAGCTGAGAAGCCACAATCCAACCATAACCCATCAAACGTGCCGGGCTTGCACAGTCCGTAACAATACCGTACCAAGTCATGTCAAATTTAGTACTGTTACGGGTTGAGACGGACCGGCCCAGTTGATACCTCTAGGTCCGTCGGTTGCCATCCCTGCTAGATTTCATTTCATATGTAAGAAAACGAAACGAGAACGACGTCGTGTGGAAAGTGGAAACGTACTACAATGAGCTCTAGGGCAGAAGTAGAACCTGTAAGTTCGACTCTCTCCGATCCTTTGAATCCGGAAGTCGAAGCCCAACCTCTCAAGCAAAGAATGGTTCCTCTTCACTGGCACAAAGTCGCCGCGATCTCTGGTATTTTTCTCTCTTCATTTTTGCTTTTGTAGTTATATTTTAGCAAATGATTTTTAATTTTGGGTGAAAAACTAAAAACCCAGAAGAAAATGATCCCTCTTTGGAATGAAAAACAGGAGTGGCCGCTGTTGGGTTGGGGGCATATGGTTCCCACCTCTTCAATCCCAAAAACCCAGTTTACAAAGAGGTTTCTTTCCCTATGCCCATTTCATTATAACCAATAATTTGTGGGTTTTTTATTTTTGTTTTATAATAACTTTTTTGTAAATGATGATGGGAAGGTTTGGCAAACTGCCTCTGTTTACCATTTAGCTCATTCAGTTGCTTTGCTTGCTGCTCCAATCACTAAACGCCCCAACATTGTGAGTTTTTTTTTTTTTTTTTTTTTTTTTCTGTTATGAATTCAATTCCAAGTGTTTGTTTTAGCCCGGTTTGATTAACTTATGTTTTCATTGTTTTGCATGAGTATAAGCTGTTTGTGTTTCTGTTTCTGTTTCAGTTTGGAGGACTTTTGACTGCTGGTGTTATAGCATTCTCTGGGACGTAAGTTCCATTTTCTTTTTTGCCTGTAAATGCTGCCCTTCGTAGTTTAAGAGCACACTATTTTTTGCCTGGAAAACACTTTCGTCAATCCAAGTTACCCAAAGACGAAAACGGTAGTTTGCCAAAATGACAACCAAAACTCAGTCATTTTGCAAATACAAACTTTTTGAAAAGTCATTCTACAAAAGCTCTCGTGAGATTACGTTCTAGCTTAACTTTTGTTAGAATTGTCAGTGCCCCGTCTCTAGTTTTAAGCTTCACCGTGACCATACCAGTTACTATTTATGCTGCATTATTTTCCATTAAAACTTTTCCACCATCAATTTCTTGCTAATCTTGAATCCAATGTTGGAGGGACACATGTGAATGAACACCACGAATCTAGTAGCTAGAACTTCTGCAGTTTCATACTCGTCTTCAACAATGTCAACATCTCCTAAAATTGACATGTTTTTTTTAGTTTTCTCTTTATTTTCTTTTCTGTGCAGTCTCATTTGAAATTCCTCTGTGACATAGGAAGCATCTCTTCGTTGTAGTATTTCATATCGATCTTGATAGATTTTTACTTTCTGAATCTCTCTTTCTGTTCTTTCTTTGGCCATATCCCTCTCTAGAGCTATATTCTTTCCTATCAGATTTATTTTCAGTTCTTTGGAAAGTACTGCAGCTTGCACTTCTTGGTGGCAAAACCCTACATACATGCATCAATGTCAATGGAATTCTCATAAGACTCGGCCTACAAGTTCATTCATATTACTGCTTGATCTTCATCATCCATGTTAACATCTATTTTTTCTGGATCAAGAATAATTCCGTTGAAATCATTAATGGCCCCTTTGGAAGGTATACTCAAATCATGATTTGAGTTCATTGGCGGGAACTTTGTGTGAGGAAATTTCGGAATTTAAACTCTCTGTGAGATAAAAAACATTGTAGCAGAATCATGATTTGGGTTTGAGTATACTTTCCAAACAAGCCTTAATAAGATGATCAGTAATTGATTTACGTGTAGGCATCTGAAACGTGGGAAGTTTCCTTTTCAAGAAAATCCTGTTTGCAAATGATCTTGTAATGCATAGATCTTCCAATTTCTACCAAATCAATGCAGCATCTTCTCCTGCTGGACGTTTTGAGAACCCAATCACGAAGACTCTAAATAATCAGATTGTGAGCCTTGTCCATTCTCCTTCTCTCTATCCAATAGAGTAATTTGAAATTTCTTTTAACCACCCAAGGGATCTACAAGATCCTGCGGCACGAGTGGGGCCCTCATCTTCAATCTCCAAAGACCAAATTCTTTTTGCTTGTGAACCTTTTATGATCAGATTTGCAGACCTATTGCAAATGGACTGGGTTCTGACCTCTAATACCACTTGTTATTTCTTTTACTGCATTTCAGTCACCAAGAACACATTATGCAAGTGCAGTAAACCAAAAAAAAAAAAAAAAACACTCAAATACACAAGAAGGAGATGAGAGATCGATGAGGTTTGGCATTCAGCCTACATCCCTAGCCTAGAACATTTGAGAAAGCAGCACTAACAAGAAACTACTCCCTCTATACACTAGACCTGATAATCTAAAAACCTTAGGTTCATTTGGTTTACGTGTTCAAGTTAGTGATTCTGATTTGTTGGCGAGAATTTTATGAGAGAAGAAATTTTTGAATTGAAATTTTTTATGATATGAAAATACTGTAGCAGAATCCGAATCATGGTTTAAGTATAGGAATCAAATGGGGCCTTAGTTTCTCTCTCAAGGAATTTTGAACTAAAAATCTGTTTTTATCTCTCTACAGTGTACGTCCTGTTACAAATCCGTATTTGTTTTATATACAATCTTCATGACACTTTCCAAAATTAAACCACTACTTCCCCCTTGCAAATGTCCTTTAAAAGCCTGGCCGTGACACTCTGCTCTGAATTTTTCAAGTTTTTTGTGCCACTTCCTTAAAAAACGATACAAATTTTCTGGTCTTTATCCCTTGGATTCATGATGAATAGTTTCAATGAATTGCTAAACGAGGTTTTCGGGACATAGGGAACCATGTATATGCGAAAAGTGCTCACCTTATTAGATGCCATGAAATCAGAGAGCATGTCTATTATCTGCTCTGATGGGAAAAGCTAAACTAATAAACGGCTTATATGTGTTAGAAAATGCATATTGCAGTAGATGCTAATTTATATCTCTCAGAAAGAAAATAAAACCTGTTACGGCGAGTTTAAAGGTCTGTTTAATTCGTTGATTCGAGTTAAGATGTAACTTTATGTGAGAGATTTTTACTGTAGTAAAAAAGTTAAATGTGAGTGTTTTTTAGAGTTTTTACTTTAGTAAAATTTAAATTTTAAACTCGAATCGGTATAATAAACGGGATTAGTTACTTTCACAATATGAGTGCAACAGGTCATTGCCATTGGCCCATGCGTGTTGCTTAAAGCATCCAATTGAGGATTGCTACATGGAATGATAGCCCCCCTAAATAACATGGATATATATATATATATATATATATATATCTGTGTGTGTGTGTGTGTATGGAATGATAGTTCCCCCCCTAAAAAACATGGATATATATGTGTGCGCGCGTGCGCACACATATATTGCTTTCTTTTCCCTTGATGATGTTTGTATACATCGGACTTGTCATGATCTATGGATTAACTAGTTTGCTTTGAAGAAACTATAATGTAACGAAGGATTCTCCATTCTGAACTCATGTTATTAGAATTTAATTTTTACGAAATTTGGGTTCTGTAGATGTTATGCAGTGGCGCTGCTTGAGGATAGAAAGTATTCTGCTTTGGCTCCATTTGGTGGGTTTGCTTTCATGGCTGCTTGGGCTAGCTTGCTTTTTTAAGGATTTCTGTTCTCTCGCTTTTCGACTTTGACTAGTTCTCATAAGTTTTCTTGCCAAAAGTCCATTCTCATTTTCCATGTCAATAGTTTATGATGTAAACAATTTCATTGTTAATGTCATGCTTCAATGCTGTAAAGAATCGTACACTCCATGGTTGAATAAACAAATTTGATTGAATAGTTACCAGTAAAGTTCACAAGAAATCTCATCGTTAAAAGAAATCTCATCCCATATTAGTCGGAAGGGAATTTGTAGGGTAGGAACTGTCCTTTTTGTCCCTACCAGTTTGTTACATTAATTTTAACGGTTTAATTTATGATAAAAAATAGTTTTGTGTCGTGCGTAGATCCCTGTTTGGAATACCAAATCTCTTTAATGACATGTTTATTTACGTGTAATCGGAATGAGCGTGAATCGGAGTGGGTATGATTCGGTGTGTAGGATTCAAAGTGAAGAATCGGAGTCAAAATAAGCTGTTTACTGAGTGATAGGATTCGGAATCGGAGTCATTATAAATCTCATTCATACGTTTACTTATACTCAGAATCGAAATGAAAAAGTGTAAAAGTACTAATATACCCTTTAAATCAATTTGATATTTTCAATTTAAAAAATATATTATGTACTTATTATATTAAAATTAATCATAATTAAGATATTTAGTGTAATAATTGGGTATTAAATAATAAATATAAATTTTACAACTATTTAAAATATAAAAATAAATTTTTAAAAAAAAAAATTTAAATAAAATAAATAAAAATAAAAAATAGTGTTAAAAAATAAAATATATTATTAATTTATTAAAAAATAAAGTACATATTTATTATATTAAACTTAACAATAATTATGCTAATATTATAATATTAGGCAAATAAAATAATAAATATATGTTGCATTTATTATTTTTTGAATTTTATTTTTAATTGTGTATTTATAAGTAAAATAAGGGTATGATAGTAAATTAATATTAATATTAGGAATGAGAGTCTCAATCTTAAGGGAGTGCATGAGAGTGCCAATCTCATTCTTCAATCTCAAATTTGAGTAGGGCTCACCAATCTCACTCTCATTTCAAAATATAAAAGAACAAGTAAACATGAGATTGACTTTCATTCTCCACTCTCATTCTCCAATCATGATAAGTAAACATGCCATAAATGTCATTTTTTAATGGAAAAAACATGTAGGCTACAAACATTAACCGCAATCAAAAATCTCAATGGAAAAAAAAAAAAACACACACACACACACACACAAAATTAACTTAATATTGACAAATCTTATTAAACCACTAAGAAGATATCTACATTTTTCATCATCTTCAAATTCCTGCAAAAGGAGAATAGCAAATAAAATATTAGAAATAAGTGGTACGTTGAAAAATGAACAAATAACGAAATGAAAAAGAACACCGATTAGATATAATGTCAAAAGAACAGAACAGTGACAATAGCAAAACAGCACAAACAAAAAATGGAAGATATGTATAGTTTTTAGTTAACACTCCCAAAATTTATAGGAAATTAAAAAGAACAATATGAAACAATATAATTTAAGAAAGCGCCAAAAAATACATGATTTAAATTCATGTTATATTATTGTTTTCTCTTCTAATTTGGATTGTAAACATTATAGGTGCTTTTGACATTGTTCATGTCATATATACTAGTTCAATAAGAACAACGATATGAATGGAAAGTTCAAGTACATATCTTACCAACATTTCAAGCTCTGTCTCCTCGATTGCAACTTCTTGACCCGACAAATCTTCTTAGCCAACCATAACACTTGCTTCTTTGTCATAGTAGTGCTCTGAACCATGACTCCCAACAACTATTCCACTGCCAAGTCCAATAACAACCGTTAGCCAATTGAAGTCACGGAAGAAAGAGTAGTCCCAATCTCTCTCTTCATCTCCAAGACTCAAACTGGGTTCCGTTGAAGATTGGTCAGGATCACCCATGTACGAGGTATTCTCAAATGTGTTGAGTTGGTTCCCTTGTGGTATTCGTCCCGCGAGATGGTTGCGAGAGACGTTGAAGAAAGCAAGGAAAGTGAGTTCCACGAGACTGAGGAATCTCTCCAGAAAGTTTGTTTCGTGAAAAGAAGATGGAATTCTACCAGTAAGAATGTTGTTGGAAAGGTTTGACTAATCTAAGCCCTTGTAAACCCCCGATGCAATTCGGAATCTCACCTTGGAATCTGTTGCTTCAGAAATCAATAAGCACAAGAACTTCTTCGATCAGTCCATAGTGCAAGTTCATTCCTTTAACTGTCATTGTGGTCGAGTAGGCATATTCTACAGTCCATGTATGCCTTACCGCTTTGAAACTCGATTGTGTCTGCATATACATAATCGGTGAGTTTCCGTAATCAAATACTTTCATGGAATGCCAATTACGGATATATTCTGATGGCAATTCACCATGAAAATTATTGTAAGAAAGATCGATGACACGTAAACTTCGAAACTCAGAAGTAGAAGTGGGATTCCTTATCACTCCATGGAGGTGATTTGACCGAAGTGTGAGCAGGCTCAACCTTGGAAGACTCCGTGGCCAGGGTGGGAATACATCAAGCAGCTGATTGTTTCCAAGGCTAATGCTTTCGAGCACCATACAATTCGCCAATGACCGCTGTAATTGGCCCTTAAGCCAGTTATAGCTAAAGATCAATCATCGTCAAATTGCTTCCATTCTTTGAGCAAATTTGACGAATGGTACCCTGAAAGAAATTGTTTCTAATACTCAGTATGGAAACGGCATTTTTGGGATTCTCCAAACTTTGGGGAAGTATTCCACTCAACAAGTTATTAGACAAATCAAGAAGTACAAGGGAACTTAGCTCGCAAAACATTGTTGGAAATTGTTCAATGCTCGTCAAGAAGTTGTCTTTAACGGCCAAATAGACAGTAGTATGCATGCTGGCATTCCATACCCACTGGGGTATTGGGCCATATATAGTCTCTCCCAAGATCCAAGAACCTCAGTTTGTCTTGGTACCTTAGGAAATCAGGAAATTCCCTTAAATTGCAAGAAGTCAATCCCAAGATCTCAAATTTCTTAACTGTCAGAATTTTTATTGTTGGGACGTTTTGTAAGCACTGTCAATCTATAATTGTTACCAAGTGTAAGTTCCTGCAAGATTTTTCATGTCATCAAACATGCCAAAATCAACCGTGCCTATTAGGATAACTGATTGGAATTTGTTACCTCGAGAATGGAGTTTGTTACCTCGAGAATGTTGATTTTTTGGCTATTCTATTATTTTGTTATTCCTTTCTCTCTCTTTTCCGTTATGCTGAGATGTACGTCGTTATTCTGAGGCTATATAATGCCTGGTTGTAATCAACACAATCAATGAGAATGTGTTCATTCTTCATTCTATTACTATGCTTTCTCTGCTGTCTTTTGTAATATGGTATCAGAGCACTCTCCTTTTGCTGCTCACGGTTGTTGATTCATGGCGTGTGGCGGTGGTCAGCAAAACCGTTCCAATCCATTAGCCTCTTCTCCTCCAGCTTCTCCACCTCAGACAACCTCTGCTTCTACATAGAGATCGGTCAGCACCATGGATGACACAAATAGCCCATTCTTCCTCCATGGTGGAGACAATCCCAGGTTGGTTTTGGTTTCTCATCTTTTGACCGGATCCAACAACCAGAACCAACTACAATACCTGGAGGAGATCAATGCTCATGGCCCTCAATGCCAAGAACAAAGTTGGATTTGTGGACGGTACTTTACTGAGACCCTCTGCGGCTGATTTAACTTTTAGTTTCTAGTGTAGATGCAACAGTATGGTCACATCTTGGCTGCTCAACTCAGTTGCGAAGGAGATAGGAGACATCCTTCTTTATCTTGACAGTGCTAGGGATATATGGGTCGATTTGTACGATCGATTTCACCAGAGCAATGCACCACGGATTTTCCAGATCAAGAAACTTTTGCTTGGTCTGTCTCAAGGATCCCTTGATGTTAACACATACTACACTAATCTCAAGATCCTTTGGGATGAGCTTAAAGATTTTCAGCCCATACCGGCTTGCAGCTGTGGAGGAATGAAAAGTTAGATGGAGTACCAACAACAAGAATATGTAATATAGCTTTTAATGGGTCTGAATGATTCCTTTGCATCAAGTCAAGCACATATCTTGTTGCTTGATCCTCTGCCTTCAATTTCTAAGGTGTTCTTACTGGTTATTCAAGAAGAACGGTAGTGCACTATTGGGTCCGAGATCACCACCTTTTCACCAGGTTCCATGGCACTTCAAACCTCCACTTCTCCTTCTCCAGTTGTTAATGCAGCCAATGTCTCTCAATCAAAACCACGAGAGAACAGACCCAGCTGAACCCACTGTGGATTCGTGGCTCATACCGTGGACAGGTGCTACAAGTTGCATGGGTACCCACCTGGGTACAAGCCCAAATCCAAGTCAGGCTTATTAGCTAGCCCACAGAGCTCCACTCAATCCAACTTTTCTCATCAAGTTTTGATGGAGAGTAAGTTCTCTGTACAACCGCAAACGGAATCACAAAGCTCCACTCAACCCTTGGCGTCTTTCACTCCAGATCAGAGCCAGTAGCTTATCGCTCTTCTGAGTTCGCAGCTCCATCTCAATGCCAACAACTATTCTGAAGTTCCATAGCCATCCGCCTTACATTTCACAGGTATATCCTCTTGTTCGTTACATTCCTCCTCTCTTCAACCTTCGTCTACTCGATGGGTGATCAACATAGGTGCTACGAATCATATGTGTTCAAATTCTTCACTTTTTTCTTCCTTTAATCCATCACCTAGGGCTAAGTTGACATTCCCCAATGGTCACCAAGTTGATATCACGCACATTGGTTTTGTCACACTACCAAATTCATTGGTGTTAACCCATGTGTTTTATGTCCCTTTATTTCGGTTCAATCTCTTGAGTATCACTGCTCTTACACACTCTTATAATTGTTCTGTTGTTTTCCTGTCCAATTCTTGTTTTATCCAGGACCTCACTCAGGGGAGGACGATTGGCACGGGTAAATGAGATAGCAACTTGTATTTTTTAGACTTAGTAAATGAGATAATTCAACTTGTACTTTTGTTTTTAGACAAGCCAAAATTTGGCATTTTTGTAATGGACATCCTTTTCGCCTTTAAATCAATAAAAAAAAATTACAACTACCTTTGTCTAATTCTCTTGATCATTGTCATTGTTCAATCTGTCTTCTCGCAAAGCAAAAATGATTACCCTTTCCATCTCACAATCATTTGTCACCCAAACCCTTTGATTTAGTTCACATGGACATTTGGGGTCCTTTTCATACCCTAACAACAGAAGGGTATCGGTTTTTTCTTACAATTGTGGATGATTGCACAAGGTGTACTTGGCTTTTTTTGTTACGAACCAAGTCTGAAGTTAAAACAATTTTTCCTAAGTTTTTTCATATGGTTTTAACTCAATTTCATGGTGCCATCAAGCCTGCTCGTTTAGACAATGCTCCTGAGTTGGCACTCACTGATTTTTTTGAGTCAAAAGGCATTGTACATTATTTTTCTTGTGTTGACACCCCGGAACAAAATTCTGTGGTTGAGCGCAAGCATTAACACATATTGAATGTTGCCCATGCCTTATATTTTCAATCTCATGTACCCGTATGTTATTGGGGGGATTGTGTGTTAACAGCTATTTATTTGATTAATCGTTTGACTTCCCCTTTGTTGAACAACGAAACACCATTTGAGCTCCTGTTTAATAAGTCCCCCTCCTATGGTCATCTCAAAGTCTTTGGGTGTCTTTGCTATGGTTCTACCTTAGCAAGTCATCGTTCTAAATTTTCTCCCCATGTTAGACCATGTGTTTTTCTTGGCTATCTATTCAGGTATAAAAGGTATAAGTTTCTCGACCTTACCACAAACACAACCTTTATTTCTCGTAATGTTGTGCTTCCTTGGTCCATTCTTGATGCTGTTCAGTCACATCTTCCAACCATTCCACTAAGTCCGTCTTTTTCAGCGCCCTCCTTGGTCAATTCTTCTCGTCCAAAACGTGCCACTAAACCACCTGCTTACTTGGCCGATTACTAGGGGTGGCAATTCGTGTTAACAGGTCGTGTTCATGTCGTGTTGAACCCCTGAGTTGACACGAATAGGTCTGACACGAACATAACCCGTTTATTAATTGTGTCAAAATTCAAAACCTAAACACGACCTGTTTATTAGCGGGTTGACACGACATGACACGATTAACCCGTTTATTAAACAGGTCATAAACGTGTCATGTCAACCCATTGATTACCTGACAATATGTTTGCGAAACAGGTCGTAAACGTGTCGTGTCAACCCGTTAATTACCTGTCAACACGTTTATGACCTGGTTACTGTCAACACGTTTGAACCTATTTCAGAACCTATTTCTAAACATGTTTCTCAACTTGTCTAAGATGATGTGGAAACATTACATAATCTAAGTTCAAAATTAAAATAAACACATGAAAGTCTCTCACAAATTAAAAAACAAACACATAAAAGTCTCACAATTTAGAAAACAAACATACATGATTAATAATTAAACATTTAAATAATTTGTTGCAGTGGGGGGACTCCAAGTGCATCATTACGTTCAGAAGAAGTTGATCCCTGTGAGAAAGGCTCTTTTTCTTTCAATGAAAAGTTGAAGATATCTTGTGTAAGATCCTCCACTCTTCATTGAAATCTACACAAAAATAAATATATATAGATACAAGTTAATTCAAAATCAATATAGAAAATATACATAATTTAAATAACTTTATTTATGAACTGCTTTGTGTTTGGAATTATTCCCAATAAGCACAACAACAACACAAGCTGTCTCCAGGGTTGTTAAGATTTAGAAAGCAACGTTGTGGCAGATTAAGCATTAAAAAATGGTTGTGTTATACCAAACAATGAAACTTTTCCAAAACAATTATCAGCCACACTAGGATTAGGCCGAAGCCTATAAACCTATGTTTTATGCATAACAATGCTTGATGTAAAAAGAGATGTTGTTCCTTAAAAATAGGAAAAAAAAAAGATGTTATTCCTTAAGTAAGTTTGAAACTACCTTTGTCTCCATATAACCAATCTTTGGTACAAACAAGTGCTTCAATTGTCTTTGGTTTAAGTGAGCTATGAAATGAATCAAGAACTCTACCACCAACACTAAATGTAGCTTCAGAAGCAACTGTAGAAACGGGGAACAACTAATATATCACAAGCGATAGAAGCTAGTGCTGGATATTGAAATTGGTTTGATTTCCAAAAGGAAAGGATATCAAGCTCCGCAGTCCTAGCCAATCTTGGCTCATCCAAATAAAGGTCAAGCTCTGATTTTTGTGATGTGGTAGTAGACTCAATTGAAGACATCTCATCAAATTCCTACAAAATGAGAAGGAGGTTGTATAAGAATACACAATCAGAAATAAGCATAGAACATCCGCATTACTAATAAATAGAGAAATTACATTGAATATAACATCCACATCATCATTTTCTTCTTTTTCCATCATAAAAGATTCAAAAGCATTGGTCTTTTGGCTAGTTTAATCATTTTTTTTTTTTTTTTGTTGTACTCTTCAAAAATATAGTACAACTTACTCCTCATTAATATGCATTCAAGACAATCATCTCCATAAAGCTTTTTGTAACAAGCCCAAGCTTAAAATGAGGATCTAGAACACATGCTATAGTCAAGGTAAGATGGAATTGAGACCAATACTTTTGAAACTGGCCCTACATTGTTGTTGCCATATACTTTAAGTACTCTTTATCACCTTCTGAATATTGTTTCAACATGAAGCAACAATGCCAAATGAAAGGGAAGTACAAGTTGGCAGTGGGATACTTTGTTCCAGAAAATTTAAGAGTTGCATCATAGAACAACTTCAAAAAAGTTTTAATCTTTTCAACTTTGTCCCACTTGGCACTAGAAGGACAATGCTTGTAGTTTGAATCACTCAACTCTAAATGTTGAAATACACGGCGATAGTAAAGAGCACTTTCAAGCATAAGATATGTTGAGTTCCACCTAGTTGATACATCTTGACACAACCCTTTCTTATCACCAATTACAACTAACTTCACACAATCTAAGAACTTTTGCTTCCTCACTTAGGATCCCTTGACATATTTGACAATATTAGGGATCTTAACAATTGAATCATCAATCTACTTCAAACCCTTTTGCACAACTAAATTTAGTATGTGTGCACAACATCGCATGTGAAATAGATTGCCATTGTGTACAAGAACCGCTTTCACAACTAGTTGCTCTCTTAACATGTCAACAGAAACACCATTCACAGAAGCATTATCCAATGTCACACTAAACACCTTGTTCTCAATTCCCCACTCACTCAAAAAGGCATAAAGTTTTTCAGACAAAGCAATGCCACTATGTGGGGGTGGCATAAAACTAAAATTTAACACTCTTTGCTGTAAGTTTCAATTCTTATCTATAAAATGCACAGTGAGACAAACACATCCATCACTAGTCAAAGAACTCCATGCATCAGAAGTAAAGCTAATTCTACCTGGGGTAGTCTCTAACATCAATTTAATTCAAAGCTTTTCCTTCTTGTAAAACTTTAAAGCGTCAGTCTTTGCAATATTTCTAAAGACCAATCGAATTTGAGGGTGCAAGTACTGAAATATAGACCTTATTCCTGCATATTCAACAAAACTAAAAGGTAGATCATGCATGATTATAGTTGCTACAACCAACTCACAAAATTTTTTGGGATCATACTTACCTCCACCAAGTGTCACTACACCAGCTTTTTGGGCAATGAGCATCTGTCCTATATCACGGTGGGAGGTTTTCAGAAAATTCACAAGATGGTGTTTCAGATTACAAGTTCCGTACTTGCTATCCGTGAGGTACACAGAGCTACAATGTTTGACCTTGGCCTTTAATTTCTTATCCAGACCCAAAAGAAGATGAACAAAGTGACTCCAAACTTTTGAGCATAGCTTCCTTTTTCTTTTTTGGAGTTTAGCGCCTTGAGTTTCGGTATTAAAACTCAATCCATTAATCTCTTCAACCTCAACATCCACACTTTGAAACTCAATGGACTCAAGATCAATTTCTATTGTGTTAAATTAATCTGCACAAAACATTAGTTTAGTCTAATATGCTTCTATAATTGTGGAAGAAAAGAGCACGACCCTCTTAAAAAAAGGCAACTCAAATTTGTTTAGTCTAATATGCTTCTGTAACCATACACACACACACACACACACACGACAGAAGTACCATAATAGTACCATACACACACACACACACGACAGAAGAATTACAGATGCTTCACTCCGTGTATGATACAAAATACTTAAACATTACTAATTACAGATGGTATATAATATATTTATGTCACCAACTAATTATTACTAATTAAACATTAATACTTAAACATTACTAATTACAGATGGTATATAATACATAAGAACAACACCAAATCTGTAATTACTTAAACACACGACAAAAGTACCATGGGGAAAACTCAGGAGGGTCACTTTGATCCTCCTCATTCATCATCTTTTTTTCCTTCTCATTCATCTCCACATTCGGATTAATATAAGCCCAGAACTATCTCACTTACTCCCTTACTATAAGCACTTTTCATCCAGAAAATATCCCTATTTCCTCGAACGAAGCATTAGAAAATTTACTACATTTTACGATCACAAGAACACATCACACTTAATAAATAAGTCTTCTTAACATTTTAAGATCACAAGTATACATTATACATCAGAAAAAGAAGAAAAGTAATTCAATTTTCACAAGTTCAATCAAAATAAGTGAGCCCTAAAACCGAATATGTAATACCACTATAACTATAGCCATCAATCTGTAATTATAGACTTAGGTTAATATCAATACCAAGGGGAAAGTGAACACAACATTGAATCTGTAATATCAATACCAGATGGTATATGATATAGCTATAGCCATCAATTTGTAACAACACCGAATCTGTAACAAATAAAAAAAATGGGGCGGAGAGGAGAAATACCTGTCAAAGAACAACACCAAATATGTTCCCCAAGGCTGATTTTGACGAAGAGTGAGAAGAGAGTAGAGAGTCCCTGAGGTAGAATCTGACGGAGAGAGTGGAGAGTCCAAAGAGAATGGGGTAGAGAGAAAAGAAGAAGAAGAGAACTGGTGGGTCTAGACTGAGAGAAACAACGGATTGTGAGCTCAGGCGGTGGTCCTCCGGTGGACTGAGAGCTTAGGCGGTGGAGAGTCTACAAGAGACCGAGAGAGTCGAGAGAGTCGAAAGACCGAGAAAACAAGGGTTTGGAAATTGGAAATTATGTTGGGCGGCTGCGAGAGATTAGAGAAGAGAGAGAATAATAATAGTGAAACATTTTTAACCTAGGTAATAAACGGGTTGTATAATCGTGTTACCCAAATATGACCCGTTTAATAAATGGGTTATCGTGGGTCAATTGTGGGTTGATGGGTCAATCTGAAACTGACACGTTATTTAATCGTGTTTCATGGGTTCGACCTGATTTTTACCCAAACCCATTTATGATAAACCCAAACCCGCTAATTTCGTGCGGGTTTCGAGTCGTGTCGTCGTGTCGCTACCCGAATTGCCAGCCCTACCGATTACCACTGCTCATTGGCCACTATTTCCAACTTTTCTTTTCCCTCCCCTTCCTAACCACCCTATCCCTTATCTTCTGTTCTTAGTTACCATCGTTTTTCTTACTCTCATCGTGCTTTTACTCTTGCCATTTCTTCCTCTTTCGAACCATAATACTTTTCACAGGCTAATGAACTTTCAAAATGGTGAGCTGCCGTGAAGAGGAGCTGCGTGCTTTGGAAGAAAATAAAACTTGGCATATTACTTCTCTTCCTCCTGGCAAGTACCTTGTTGGCTGTAAATGAGTGTACAAGACCAAATTCAGAGCCGATGGGATTGTGGAAAGGCATAAAGCATGCCTTGTTACTAAGGGATACACACAAAAGGAAGGTATTGATTTCCTATACGCTTTTTCACCTGTTGCCAAGTTGGTTACAGTCAAAGTTTTACTTTCTTTAGCGGCTGTTTATGCTGGTCACTCACCCAACTTGACGTCAACAATGCCTTTTTACATGGGGAGCTTCATGAGGAAGTTTATATGACACTTCCACCTGGTTACTCTTGTCGTGAGGGGGAGAATTTACCCGAAAGGGCTGTTGTAGGTTGACAAAGTCATTATATGGGCTGCGACAAGCTTCACGACAATGGTTTTGTAAGTTTTCAGGTGTTCTCCTTAATGAAGGTTTTGTACATTCGGCTAGTGATCATTCACTTTTTGTCAAGCATCAAGGTAACAATTTTCTAGCCCTCTTAGTGTATGTTGACGATATTGTTATTGCAAGTAATGATCAAGCTGCTGTGAATGATTTGAAATCTCTTCTTGCTAATCGCTTTAAGTTGAAAGACTTGGGGGCTTTGAAATACTTCTTGGGGCTCAAAGTTGCTTGATCTCACTTGGGCATTTCGGTTTGTCAACGCCAGTATGCTTTAGAGTTGCTGTTTGAAATAGGAAATTTGGCTTGTAAGCCGATTTCTACTTCAATGGAGCCAAATCTCAAACTTTCCCAATTCGACGGAGATTTGCTTAAAGATCCAACAATTTACCCAAGGCTTATTGGCAAGCTTCTTTATCTCACTATCACTCATCCGGATTTATGTTACTCAATTAATCAACTGAGTCAATTCATGGTTGCACCTCGGGTTCTTCATTTGCATGCTGCCCATTGGATACTACAGTACATAAAGGGTACCCCAGGCCAAGGTATCTTCTTTGCTGCCAATTCCCTTATACAGCTCAAGGCCTTCACTGATTCAGATTGGACTGCTTGTTCGAACTCTAGAAGATCCATTAGTGGGTTTGTGTGTTTTTAGGTGCCTATCTAGTCTCTTAGAAGTTCAAAAAATAACAAACCATATCTCGTTCGTCTGCAGAAGCCGGATACAGGTCTATGGCCAACACCACATGTAAGTTGATTTGGTTACTTTCCATGTTGAGAGATCTCAAAGTCAATCATAATGGACCAACTCTAGTATTTTGTGACAATCAGGCAACCCTTCACATTGCTGGCAATCTTGTGTTTCATGAGCGCATGAAGCACATAGAGATTGATTGCCACGTTGTGCGTGAGAAATGGCAAGCATGCATTTTGAATACGCTACACGTTTCTACTCAGAATGAACTTGCTGACATCTTCACAAAGGCTATTCATCTAACACAATTTCATCTATTGCTATCCAAGATGGGAATTCACAATTTATTTTCTCCATCTTAAGCGGGAGTATTAGGACAACTGATTGAAATTTGTTACCTCGAGAGTGGAGTTTGTTACCTCGAGAATGTTGATTTTTTGGCTATTCTGTTATTTTGTTATTCCTTTCTCTCTCTTTTCCGTTATGCTGAGATGTACGTCATTATTTTGAGGTTATATAATGCTTGGTTGTAATCAACACAATCAATGAGAATGTGCTCATTCTTCATTCTATTACTCTGCTTTCTTAGCTTTCTTTTGTAATTGTTAAAGTATAAAACTATTGTTGGCCCACCTCCTAATAGCTTAAGCTTTTGGGATTGATTGGTAAACTAACATAGTATCAGAGCGGGAGGTCCTAAGTTCAAACTCCTGTAATTGCACTCTTTATCCCCATTTAAAATTGTCATCATCTGTTGTGTCTTTAATATATCTCGGACTTAAATATTCACGTGTTGAGCTTTCTAATTAATTTACCCTCATGATTGCCTATTGTCCAGCTCACACGTGAAGGGACGTGTTAAAGTATAAAACTATTGTTGGCTCTATAATGACCGAGAAAATCCTAGAATTTAAATAATGTAAATTTATTTATTTAAGTCAAGGACTTTTCTCAGTAATAGACTGTCATATTTTGTGACTAAAAGATTTACAGAATTAATATCAATATTCTTAAATTTCGTAGCAAGTTTTCTCATTAGTTCATAATTTAAGAACAAGTAAAAATCAATTCATAGAACAATTTGAAAATCCTAATTCTAGGAATCTCTTAGTGCAGTATAATATTAGCAACATATAGAGAAATGCTCTGACATTTAAAGAGAAAATCCTTAATTCCCTATGACGACCCTGTTGATTTGGCCGTCACTGGCTCACCTCCTAATAGTCTAAGCTTTTAGGGCCTAACTCAATCTAACAAAACCAGCTTTCAGAGTTGAGTAAGTTTGATTGCCAAGGATCGACGAAGGAATAATGTAGAAGCTGCAGAAGTCAGTGATCTCATGAGTTTCTGGGCTCTCAACTAGATAACTATCCACTCCACTCCTCGTATTCTCCTAATCCAAGGCATCTCCAAGCTGCTTCTTCCACAGAAACCTTTGAAATTCTCACCCTAAATAATAAGGTCTCTCTCTCTTTCTCACCCAAAATCAGAATCAAGATCTGATTAGCTCTCATCAGAAGCTAATAATCCTGAATTAATAGGGGGAATGGGTGATATCAATTCCCCTCATGGGTCTGTTAAAGAAAACCCAGATCATGATTTTGATCAAAAACCGGTTTCCAAAGAGGATAGCTCACTTGAAACTATAGTCTGTAGGTTTCAAGATTCAATGTTTGTTAGCAAACGACACGTATTTTAGGAGAATCAACCAGTTGGGCAATTTAAGGATGTTGGTGATTATAGTTTGCCCGAGAGTCCCATTGAGCCTCATACACCATTATCTGAAGTCAAGCCTGAGCCTTACAACCTTCCCAGCCCTTATGAATGGGCAACTTGTGACATGGAATATGAAGAGACTTGCAATGAGGTTTACACACTTTTGATGAACAATTATGTTGAGGATGATGAGAACATGTTTACGTTCAACTATTCCAAGGAGTTCCTTAGTTGGGCTTTGCGCCCTCCAGGTTACTGCAAGAGCTGGCACATTGGTGTTCGTGCTAGGGTGTCGAAGAAGCTGGTCACTTTTATTACTGGAATCCATGCTAGAATTCAGGTTCGGGTGGGACCGGACCATGCAATTTATTTTTGGAAAAACTGAGAATATTTAATTTGGTAAGGTTTGCAATCCATGGGTAGAATTTGACTTTTTAGTTGATTCCCACCGAGTCATAAGACGGTTAGTTGCTTGAGGTTTTGAAAGAATAAAGGGGATTTTGCCACTGAAATTGTTGTAGGAAAGGTCCAAATAAGTGAGCCTAGTCAATTTACCAAGTGAAGGAAGAATCCCTTAAAATTGGATTTTGAAACTCTAAGAAGTTTCAAGGAATCAAGTTTTTCTATAGAATGAGGTATGTTACCAGAAAAACTAGTAGTACCTAACCACAGTTGTTTAAGAGGACTACTAGATCGAACCTCGGGTAAATGACCAACAAGATTTTGGTTATCCTGTAAGGATATAAACGAAAGTTTAGAAGTCGAAAAATCTTGTTGGGGTATTCTCCATATAGTCCGCAATTTTTTAAGGGAAGGTGTATGAAAGAAGAGAAATTTGTGAAAAAAACGAGCAGTTCGGAGGACATGTTAAGGTAAATCAAATCAAGTGATGATAAATTTGATAAATGTGAAATCTGTGATAGGACTGGACCAGTGAAATAGGAAGAAGAAATATTCAAATATGTCAATTTTGTAAGACGGCCCTATGCATATGGGATTGGAGAGTAATTGAAATAATTATCAGCCAAGTTAAGCCTTTCAGACATGGAAGTTGAAAAAGTTGACGGCTCGAATCAAGGGAACCATAAAGACAACTACTACTGTTGAGATTAAGAGAAATTACGTGACCGGAGTTGTTGTGGCACTCAACGTCATCCCATGAACAACAATCGGTTTCTACCGTCCAGGACGCAACTTTCGGATAGGCCAATGAGTCACGAGAAGCAAACTTGTCTACGGTAAAGCTATCTTCAGTTGCAGCAAGACAAGGCTCTCATTATTATGGCAAAGTGGCAGCACAAAATTAATGAACAAACAAGTGATTAGATAAAGAAATAGTGCAATTAGTGCTGTTGTAGAGTTAAAATTTCCAACCCTAATCTGAACATTAGATGAGATCTACGCATCATAAATGAGGACATTTAATGATTGGAGACAGCTTTGCCTTTAGTTGCCACGTCAGACGAAGGTTCTTTTGGGAGTAGAACTCAAATAAAGCAAAAAGCATACAAAGGCGGTCGATCGTTCCGAGGAGTCGAGGAAAACAGGAGGTCGACTGCACCATCAGTTGTAAGCGGAGATAGCTCTAGGAGCGCCTAGAAAGTCGAGTCCACGCAGATCGAGAGAGATACGGGGCCTGCCCAAGATTTGTGACTTGTAATTAAAATAAGCGGAAGTAAGTAGGGAAATAAGTGAGGAAATCCTGCTGATTAGCAAAAATCCTAACTAACCGGGGATATTATCCCAAAATATGGAGAAAATATCCCGGAATCAAATAAGGGGATTTATAGAGATTGCAGGGGATATATATGTAGAAAGGGTAAGTCCAGAAAAATATTCTGTAATCTTATTTTTGAGAACATAGTGAATTTTTCTCCTCCTTACAGTGGATGTAGCTATTGATCAAAGAGTAACCACTATAATTATGTGTGGTCTTGCTTTCTAACTCTTCTTAATCCTTCTTAATCGCTCTAAAGATCATAAAAATCACTTTATCCATCCTAAAATTTGAATTATTCTTGTTGATGAATTTCTACCGTCAACAAGTGCCATTTTGTTTTAATAAAAGTCAGAGACGAAGAAACTAGCCACGAGACACAAGTTATTCATAGATTTGAGCTTGAAGAATTTGAGAAATGCTAAAACATTTCTCAACTTAATTACTCTAATAAACTATAAACAGCACGTAACTCCAAATATGTAACTCCATATCTTCGCTCACTAAAAAAAATAACTAAAAAAAGTTATATAAGCCAAACACAAAAAAAGACAGACATTATTTTGGGGTTCTTTTAAGAGTCGTTTTTTGATGTTGAACAAAGATAAGGGTCTGATGAGTGAGTTTTACTCACTCATTTAGTATCGTTTTATACTTAATATCTAGTTGGTTTCGAGGTTTTTTGTTAGTTTTTATGTGTGTTTTCGTTCTTTGTTTGAAGGATAGGTGAAAGTCTATGATTTGGAAGGTTTTGGACAATTTGGATGAAAAAGATAGCAAACATAGCGTTTAGGCGCCCATCCGTAGCGTTTTGGCGCTCAAATGTGACAGAACAAGACTTTTGGGCAGAATGGGTGGCGTTTTGGCGCGATCAGCTGATTGTTGAAATCCGGCAGAAATTATGCACCGGGCAGAATGACCCGCGTTTTGCGCCAAGACAGCGTTTTGGCGCCCAGGAAATTTCCCATCCAGGCCGCGGAACATGCCCCAGCGCTGCGATCTGAAAAAAAAATCTCGTTTTGAAGACCAATCGTGAGAAAACTTATCCTTTTTGACCCTAAGGCTCTGAAACATATAAATAGATGAGTCTAGGGCAATAAAAAGGACTTTTAGGCGGTGGAATGACGGCTGGCTTTTGAGAGAGTATTCAAGAGAAGAAAAGGATAATTGGGACGGAGAAGAAGAGCGGCTCAAATCCGGAGGCAGCGACGCTTCAATTCAACTCAAACTAGTTCTTTTCTTTCCTTTCTAATGATTAAGACTTTGTTTAGGAATTTATTTTGTTTAGAGATGAACTAATTCCTTTTTTCTAGGGCTACGATGTAGCGGATTATGAATGTTGAATTCTCAATCTTCTTTTTAAGTAATTGATGTTTAATCCATATATCTTTGAGTATTTCAATTTATTCTTAATGCTTGTGATTGTTTGGCCAACTATTACATGATTTTGTATTTGATTTGAGGCGAGAGGTGATAATTGAATAAGCTCTTAATTGAAATACCATGAGTTGTTCATAGGATAAAGATATCTATGATGCTTGTGCAGTTCTTTTGAATTTCTTGCACTTAATGATTTTCAACAAGGTTTAGAAGTCTCGACGAGAGATGTAGATTTTGCTTGTTGGATTAATATTATTGTTGCTTGAGAAAGAATAATAATTGCTTTAGAGAAATTCTTTGTCGTTATAGGATTGAATGTTAATTTGCTTGAATTATGAGAATTTGAACATGATTAATTTGGTGAAATCGGAAACCCTAGAATCTTAATCTATTGAATTTTCATCCATTGCTTAGCATTGCTTAATTTATTTAATTGTTTTAGTTTTGCTTTACTTAATTTTATAAACTCTCTTTTCAATTATCCAAATAAAATTAGGGTTAATACAATTTCGGTAATTAGTAAACAACAATCCTCGTGGGACGATAATCTTATTCACTATTATATTACTTGATTGCGATAAGCGTATACTTGCGTTACGATTTTTCACAACAAGTTTTTGGCGCGCGTTGCCGGGATTGTTTTTTTGTTTTACTAATATCGATACCAAATAACTCTAGTTTTACTTTGGATTTTATTTTGTTATTTATTTTCTTGTTCTTGTTTAGTGCTTTGCAGGAGTTTACTTTACCGCATGCGAAAAGCTTGGGAGCAACAGTCTAGTTCCTCTTGATTCGTAAATTGAGCGCGTACTTGTCGAAGAAATAGAAAAGAGAGAGAAACTATCATTCGTCCGCAAGAAACTATGGCTGATCCTGAAGGGGCAATAAATGAGAACAACAACAACATACCATTGAACAATCCACGGTGGTCAATCACCCAATGGCTTTTGCGAGATTATGCATTGCCACCAACCGGGCGTTCAATCGGTGATAAGGAGGCCGGCTATTCAGGCGAATAATTTTGAATTGAAGCCGGTAATGTTGCAGATGATTCAAGCGATTCAATTTAATGGATTGCCGAATGAAGATCCTAATGCTCACATCGCAAATTTTCGGAGATTTGCGATCATCCAAATACAATGGAGTCAATGATGAAGCTCTTCGCCTTCGTTTGTTTCCTTTCTCTTTGAGAGGTAAAGCAAAAAATTGGTTGAACTCATTGCCTCCAAATTCGATCACTAGTTGGGAAGACTTAGTTCAGAAGTTCCTTTCTAAGTTTTTCCCACCGGCTAAAACAGCGAAGATGCGCATTGAGATCAATAATTTTGCTCAATATGAAGGTGAAACTCTATATGAAGCATGGGAGAGATACAAGGAGTTGCTGAGAAGATGTCCTCATCATGGTCTACCTAAATGGATGCAAGTCCATAATTTTTATAATGGATTGAGTGGCACTACAAGAACTCTAATTGATGCATCTGCAGGAGGAGCGTTAATGAAAAAAACTGAAGATGAGGCATATGAGTTGCTAGAAGATATGGCAACCAATAATTACCAGTGGCCTAGTGAAAGAAGCTTGCCAAAGAAGACAGCCGGACTACATGAAGTTGATGCCATCACTAATTTGACTGCCCAAATTGCTTCTCTGTCCAAACAATTACAGAGTACCCAATTGACAGCCAATGCCATCCAAACATCATCTCCAGTTTGTGAGTTTTGTAGCGGATTTCACCAAGGTTCTGAGTGTCAAGCGGACAACCCATTTGCACAGGCACAACTGGAGCAGGCTCAATACGTGGGGAATTACACTAGGCAGCAGAACAATCCGTACTCTAACAGGTTTAATCAAGGATTGCGTAATCACCCAAACTTTTCTTGGAGAAACAATCAAAATGTGTTGCAGCCCGAACAGAGCAACCCGCCACAAGAGAAGAAGGTGAATCTGGAAGATGCAATGGCACAATTGGCTACCTCTCACACGCAATTCATGAATGAAACCAGGACAAACTTCCAGAATCAATCGGCTCAGATCAGATGTTTAGAGGTACAAATCAGTCAAATGGCCAACATGTTTTCGGAGAGACAACAGGGAAATTTGCCTAGCACTTCTGAAGTGAATCCAAAAAGAGATGGAAAAAGAGTATTGCAAAGCGTATTACCTTGAGAAGTGGTAAAGAATTAGAAGCTCCGGTGAGAATTGAAAAGCTTGACAAAGATGAGCAAAGGGTATCATCTCAAACACAAGAGGCTACAAAAGAGGATATTGAAGTTAAGGCAGAAAATCAAGCACAACCTCCTCAAGAACCATCTCCTAGAGTTCCTTTTCCTCAACGCCTAAAGAAAAGCAAACTAGATCAGGTTTGCTAAATTCATCAATGTATTCAAGAAACTTCACATCAATATCCCATTCGCTGAAGCACTAGAACAAATGCCAAGTTATGTGAAGTTTATGAAAGACATCTTGTCAAACAAGAGGAAACTTGAGGACTATGAAACTGTTGCACTTACTGAAGAGTGTAGTGCCATTTTACAAAGGAAGTTGCCTCAGAAGCTTAAAGATCCAGGGAGTTTCACCATCCCTTGTTCAGTTGGGAATGCTGTGTTCGAAAAGGCATTATGTGACTTAGGTGCAAGCATCAATTTAATGCCTTTATCTATCTTTCAAAAGTTGGGTTTAGGTGAAGCAAGACCTACCACGGTGACACTACAATTGGCGAGATCGCTCTATCAAGCACCCTAGAGGAGTAATTGAGGATGTGCTCGTTAAAGTTGACAAGTTTATCTTCCCGCAGATTTCATAGTTCTTGACATGGAGGAAGATAAAGAAATACATATCATACTTGGAAGACCATTTCTAGCAACAGGAGAGCACTCATTGATGTCCAAAAGGGTGAACTGCGCCTTCGGGTACAAGAAGAAGAGGTAATTTTAATGTCTTCAATGCTATAAAATACCCAGAAGCAAGTGATAGTTGCTTTCGGATCGATGAAGTGGAAGCTATAGTGTCTAACCATGTGGATCAATCAGATCCCTTGGAGGCTAGCTTATTGCAAAGTGATTCTCCGATCATGGAAGATGAGGAGGTGATAGAGTATTTACGGTGGATGGATTCCTTTGAGCCAAATAGAAGGAAATACTTTGAAGCTCTGGGACAAAGCTCCTCACGTCCTATGCCATCGATTGAACAGCCGCCGAATCTCGAACTAAAACCATTACTGGCACATCTTCGTTATGCATATCTTGGTGAATCATCAACTTTACCGGTAATCATTTCCTCAATACTCTCTCTTGAAGAAGAAGATAAGTTATTAAGAGTGCTGAGGGACTATAAGTCTGCAATTGGGTGGTCTTTGGCAGATATTAAGGGAATTCGCCCTTCTATGTGTATGCATCGCATTCTGTTGGAAGACAACATCAAACCATCTGTGGAAGCACAACGAAGACTTAATCCAACCATGAAAGAGGTGGTGCGAAAAGAAGTGTTAAAATGGTTAGATGCAGGAGTGATTTACCCAATCTCAGATAGCTCATGGGTGAGTCCAGTGCAAGTAGTACCTAAAAAGGGAGGAATGACGGTAGTGAAGAATGAAAATAACGAGCTTATCCCTACAAGAACTGTTACAGGATGGAGAATCTGCATTGATTACAGGAAGTTAAATAAAGCCACACGAAAAGATCATTTTCCACTACCTTTTATTGATCAGATGCTAGATCGGTTAGCGGGCCATGAGTACTACTGTTTTCTAGACGGTTATTCTGGATACAATCAAATAGCCATAGCACCAGAGGACCAAGAGAAGACTACATTTACATGTCCCTATGGCACTTTTGCTTTTCGAAGAATGCCATTTGGATTATGCAACGCTCCTGGCACTTTTCAAAGGTGTATGATGGCTATTTTCTCAGACATGGTGGAGCAGATAATTGAGGTATTTATGGATAACTTTTCTGTCGTTGGAAATTCATTTGATGATTGCCTTGACAATCTTAAACAGGTGCTAATCCGATGTGAAGAAACTAACTTAGTTTTAAATTGGGAGAAATGTCATTTTATGGTGCGTGAAGGCATAGTTTTGGGCCACCGGATTTCTTCCAAAGGCATTGAGGTTGATCGAGCTAAGATCGAGACAATAGAAAAGTTACCACCACCAACATCGAGTAAAAGGGATAAGGAGTTTTTGGGTCATGCGGGCTTCTACAGAAGATTTATCAAGGACTTTTCTAAGATCTCCAAGCCACTCTCAAGTCTCCTGATGCAAGGTACTTCTTTTGTTTTCAATGAAGAGTGTCAACAGGCCTTCTCTAATCTCAAAGAGAAACTTGTGTCTGCGCCTATTGTTGTAACTCCAGATTGGGAGTTGCCATTTGAATTGATGTGCGATGCGAGTGATTATGCGGTAGGAGCTGTTCTTGGGCAACGCAAGAATAAGGTGTTTCATGCTATCTACTACGCCAGTCGCACTCTCAATGATGCCCAACTTAATTATGCAACCCAGAGAAGGAGTTATTGGCAATTGTGTTCGCTTTTCGACAAGTTTCGACCTTATTTAATCGGCAATAAGGTAGTTGTTTTCACATATCGTTCTGCAATTAAGTACCTTATGACCAAGAAGGATGCTAAACCGAGACTCATCCGTTTGGGTCTTTGTTATTACAAGAATTTGACTTGGAGATAAGAGATAAAAAGGGACAGAAAATCTCGTAGCAGATCACCTCTCTAGACTTGAATTACCGAAGGAAGAAGAAGTAAAAAAGCCTCCAATTGATGATAAATTTCCTGATGAGCAACTATTCACAATTTCCTCTACAAAGCTGCTTCCTTGGTATGCCGATATTGTGAACTACCTTGCAGCCAAAATTGTACCTCCGGAGTTTTCTTATCAACAAAAGAAGAAGTTCTTCTCTAATGTCAAGCATTATTATTGGGAGGAACCAGTGCTTTATAAACATTGCGCGGATCAAATTATTCGGAGATGTGTCCCGGAAGAAGAGATGGAGGATATCCTAAGGCATTGCCATACACTTGAGTGTGGAGGCCATTTCGGGGGAAATAGAACTGCCGCTAAAGTTCTCCAATCGGGATTCTATTGGCCAAGCTTGTTCAAGGATGCTTATGCTTTCGTGACGGCGTGTGATAGATGTCAACGAACGGGAAATATTTCTAGGAGGAATGAAATGCCACCGCAAACCATTCTAGAAGTGGAGTTATTCGACGTATGGGGAATTGACTTTATGGGCCCGTTTCCATCATCTTATAACAACAAGTATATTCTTTTAGCAGTGGATTATGTTTCCAAATGGGTGGAGGCATCGGCAACTCCAACAAATGATGGCAAGGTGGTGCTGAATTTTCTCCGGAAAAATATTTTCACTCGATTCGGGACTCAAGGGCTATAATTAGTGATCGGGGATCTCATACGCAACAAACTATTTGAAGCTCTATTGGCGAAATATGGAGTCAAACATCGAACGCACTAGCATATCACCCTCAAACGAATGGCCAAGCCGAGATATCAAAAGAGAGGTGAAGCTAATTCTAGAGAAACTGTTCAAAGATCCGGGAAGGATTGGGCAAGGAAGCTTGATGGCGCACTCTGGGCTTATCGGACCAACATTCAAAACGCCAATAGGGATGTCTCCTATAGGTTAGTTTATGGAAAAGCATGTCACCTTCCAGTCGAACTGGAGCATAAAGCATATTGGGCCATGAAGCAGTTGAATCTGGACATGCATGTGGCTGGTGAAAAGAGACTTCTGCAGATTAATGAGATGGAGGAGTTCTGAAATGATGCATATGAGAATGCCAAGATTTACAAGGAGCGAACAAAGGCTTGGCATGACAAGCACATTTCAAGACGAGAGTTCAAGCCGGGCCAACAAGTGTTGCTATATAATTCAAGGCTGCGGTTATTTCCAGGAAAGCTCAAGTCTAGATGGTCAGGACCATTTACAGTGGTGAGAATATTTCCCTATGGAGCGATTGAAGTCACTCATAATGAAAAGGGAACATTCAAAGTCAACGGACAACGTTTGAAGCATTATATAAATGATGGCTTTGATCAAAAGAAGACCAACATTCTCCTGAACTCACCATGAGAAGCAAGAATGATGACGTTAAACCAAAGCGCTTCTCGGGAGGCGACCGAGCCTTCTAACATCATTATTTATTTATTTATTTATTTTTATTTTTTTATTATTATCATTATTTTCATAATTTTTATTAGTTTATTTTCAGTTACTTATTGTGTGTTAAATTGATTGATAGGTTAATTAACAAGTTTGGGGGGTTTCTCTAAGGATTTACAATTGAAATGAAGCTCAAGAAGGCATGAAAGCACTGATTTGGCAGCAGCAGTGGCGTTTTGGCGCCCATCTGAGCGCTTTGGCGCTCAAAAACCAGGTGTTTCAGGCAAAAGTAACAGAGCAAGTAGCGCCTTGGGCGCTATGTTTTGTTAGGCGCTAAAAAAAAAAAAAAAAAAAAAAAAAAAAAAAAACGACAATCAGCAGAGGCACGGGAAGGCAATCATAAACCACGCCACACTTTTTTTTTTTCTTCATAACCCTCCCAAAACTCAGGCCACAACCGCCACCACCACCGCCCCAAAACACCACCCCCACTCCAAAATCTCTTACCAACATTCCCAAATCCACCTCTAGCTGATCTCCCTTTGATCCATTCTCATTGAACCCAAGAACGCACCGGTGGGACAAGCACAAACCGTGGGGTCTTGAATGCCGGGGTGATCCTCCATCCGAAGAAAGGTTAGCTTTTGATTCCCCGTGTTGTTTTGAGAATTGCTTGTTGATTTGATATGGAATGAGATGATTATTTGTGAGGGCTGAAAAATTCGGGGGCAGTGAGATGTTGTAAGCGTAAGAAACGTGAGCTTTGCTATCCTGCACGCCAGGTGTTTGATAAAAGTCCTGAAAGGACGTTTTTTTTTTTTTGGGTGTGCTTGAAAAAAAAAAAGGGGGACGTTAGTCTGGACTTGGTTCTTAGCTGGCATATACATTACCAATTTTCATGGCTTCCAAGCGTTTGCGCACTTCAACTCCGGACGCTTCATCTTCGAAGACAGCAAAATTTGACAAAGACAAATTTATTAGTTTTGAAGCATCGGAGAGGTATAAACATTCTGTAGTAACAAAAACTTGTGTTCCAGAGAGAGGGATTAACTGCCCCGGTACACTTGTGAACCAGCACATTGAGGGCCGCAATTGGCAAGAGTTTGTAAAGCAACCGTCGGCCGCGCTAGTTCCAGTGGTTCGAGAATTCTATGCCAATGCCAAGGAACATAGAAACAAGAAAGTTTTTGTCCGCGGTAAATGGGTAGCCTTTGACAGTAAAGCTATCAACAAGTACTATAAGCTGCCCAATATAGTGAATGATAGGTATACTCAATATCGACAGGAACCCAACCCGGATGAGATTATTCAGTTCTTGACAAGCTCTCGCGTGCATTGGAAGACATCCACCACAGATGTTATTAATTTCCCTTCCTCCGGATTAGCCCATGAGACAAAGGCGTGGCATTATTTTATATCTGCCAAATTGCTTCCGGCGGTAATAATACTCAAGTGACAAAGGGCGTGCTATTCTAAATTATGCTATCTTCGGGGGCTTTAGCATAGATGTTGGGAAGATCATTGAGCAATCCATTCTTGATACGATCCAAGGAACGACGACAGGGGGACTTGGACATCCTTCATTGATTTATGACTTGTGTCAACAAGTAGGAATTCCAACGACCGCAAACGAAGAAATTCAGCACCCAAAGTCAGTCATTACTCGGAAGAAAATAGAGAGCTATAAAGCTAATGCTCAAAGGCCTACTACAGCGCCAACCGCACCACTACCGGGCCCTAGTTCTTCTGGACAACCGACGAATTCCTCAACAGAACTGAATGCGCTGAGGCACTGCGTAGACCAATTACAACTTATGGCGCATGAACAACAACAGTGGCGGGAGAGAGTTGATCAACAGTTGGGCCAAATTCAATATAATCAAGATCAAATCGCTGCACGACAAGATGTGCAGTTTGATTACTTGGCACAATTCACTACAAGCTTGGGGGAAATGTTTTCCAATTGTGCACTTAATTCTGGACCTGATGGAATTGTCTTTCCTCAACCTCCGACTCTGCCGCCGTACACTCCAGTCAGACGCCACCATCCTACCCCCGCACGTTCTGCACCTCCTCCTGATGACAATGAAGACAATGATTGACAACTCCTCAGGGAAGTCCTTTAACTCTTGTTTTTCTTTTTTTTTTATTCTTCTTTCTTTTCATTGAGGACAATGTCAATTTCAAGTTTGGGGGGGTTAACTATCTCATTATATGTCGTTTAATTCAAAAAAAAAAAAAAAAAAAAAAACCTTGAGTTTTGGTTCGGCTTGTTTCACCCCGCCGATGATGAGACAACGATTGAACTTAACTATGGCTTTCGGGAGACAATGAATAATTTGATTGTTTTGTGCTTGACTTGTTTGTTGATTTTACTCTACTTATGATTTTCTTACATTGTTGAGCACATAATTAAGAGCACTTGACCATGTTGTGAACTTAGAGAAAGTTTATGTGATTGTCATGTTTACGGGGATCTCACGGATTCTAGAACTTGTTTGATTATCACTCGAGGCGAAATCCCAGGCAATCTATCACTAAGGAAATGATTTAGGCCATTTTTGGATCGTTTGAACCGTTTGAGCTTACCCTGTTACAATAATATCCCTAGTCACCTCTTTGAGCCTGTTTAAACTTCTCTTTGTCATCCACATTATAAGCCTAGCCTTTAAATAAATCCTATCATTCACCCTTTCCCTTGAGCTTGTTGATTATTCTAGGATGCACGTTGAGCTGTGTTTGGAATTGGGAGGTGTATGGATATTTTCTATATTCCATTTGTTGTCTCCAATGAAATTCTGTATCTATCGTTCAAAAAAAAAAAAAAAAAAAAAAAAAAAAAAAAAAAAAAGAGAAAGAAATAAAGAGTGGAGACAAGAATGTTGATGGCAAATGGCGGATATATTTGAGATATTGACTCAGAAGTTCTACAAGAGGATCCTAGAGTAATTGATGAGTTTAGGGAATTCAGAGCCTCATTGATATCGGTTTATCCTACCCTAATCCCTAGCCATTCAATTCAAGCTTAATAAAGTCCTATTGATCCTTGGTGGTTGGTTGACCGACATTAGTGGAGAGTGATAAGAACAATAAGCCTATGGAATTCGAAAAAAAAAAAAAAAATCATAGATCTACCTTGATTCATTTAATTGCATAAACTCATTTAAGTTGCATTTGGATATGTGTAATTGATTATTCACACACACACATAAGGAGTCATAGGTGGGGTTGAGATTAGCATTCGAGTTGAAATTCTAAACTTTCAAAAAGTTTAAAGTCTTTCTTGAGCTATAACTTATGTGAGATCTCTGAGGCAATTTTTGTGAAACGACACCGGCTCAATACTCAAGCAAGGTTTCATTTATTTATGTTTCATATTATTCGTGTTTTTATTTCCTTTTAGTTTTCCTTCTTCTTTTTTTTTTTTGTTTTGCTCGAGGACTAGCAAAATATTAAGTTTGGTATTTATTTGATGAGTGAGTTTTACTCACTCATTTAGTATCGTTTTATACTTAATATCTAGTTGGTTTCGAGGTTTTTTGTTAGTTTTTATGTGTGTTTTCGTTCTTTGTTTGAAGGATAGGTGAAAGTCTATGATTTGGAAGGTTTTGGACAATTTGGATGAAAAAGATAGCAAACATAGCGTTTAGGCGCCCATCCGTAGCGTTTTGGCGCTCAAATGTGACAGAACAAGACTTTTGGGCAGAATGGGTGGCGTTTTGGCGATCTTCTAAACTGAACCGCAGAAATTATGCACCGGGCAGAATGACCCGGCGTTTTGGCGCCCAAGACAGCGTTTTGGCGCCCAGGAAATTTCCCATATTCAGCGCTGCGATCTGAAAAAATCTCGTTTTGAAGACCAATCGTGAGAAAACTTATCCTTTTTGACCCTAAGGCTCTGAAACATATAAATAGATGAGTCTAGGGCAATAAAAAGGACTTTTAGACGGTGGAATGACGGCTGGCTTTTGAGAGAGTATTCAAGAGAAGAAAAGGATAATTGGGACGGAGAAGAAGAACGGCTCAAATCCGGAGACGGCGACGCTTCAATTCAACTCCAAACTAGTTCTTTTCTTTCCTTTCCAATGATTAAGACTTTGTTTAGGAATTTATTTTGTTTAGAGATGAACTAATTTTTTTTCTAGGGCTACTGATGTAGCCGGATTATGAATGTTCGAATTCTCAATCTTCTTTTTAAGTAATTGATGTTTAATCCATATATCTTTGAGTATTTCAATTTATTCTTAATGCTTGTGATTGTTTGGCCAACTATTACATGATTTTGTATTTGATTTGAGACCGAGAGGTGATAATTGAATAAGCTCTTAATTGAAATACCATGAGTTGTTCATAGGATAAAGATATCTATGATGCTTGTGCGTTCTTTTGAATTTCTTGCACTTAATGATTTTCAACAGGTTTAGAAGTCCGACAGAGATGTAGATTTTGCTTGTTGGATTAATATTATTGTTGCTTGAGAAAGAATAATAATTGCTTTAGAGAAATTCTTTGTTAAAGATAGGATTGAATGTTAATTTGCTTGAATTATGAGAATTTGAACATGATTAATTTGGTGAAATCGGAAACCCTAGAATCTTAATCTATTGAATTTTCATCCATTGCTTAGCATTGCTTAATTTATTTAATTGTTTTAGTTTTGCTTTACTTAATTTTATAAACTCTCTTTTCAATTATCCAAATAAAATTAGGGTTAATACAATTTCGGTAATTAGTAAACAATTTGGGGACGATAATCTTATTCACTATTATATTACTTGATTGCGATAGCGTATACGTTAATTTTTTTCACAACAGGGTCAATGCTGGTGGATGGTACCACTTGAATCACCTTTGTGATCATCTTGATTTGGAGCAACTACACTAAATTCTCTAGAACTTAATGATGGCATAACTTTAGTGACAAAAATAATGGCATAACTTTAACCGAATTTAACTATAAGAGAAAATCATTTTGCTAGTTTGTGTTATTTACGATCATTATAAAGGTATTATATGTTAGTGATAGTATTAAAATGGTATTTTACTATACATGTATATATGTACATATACCGTTTTGTTCCTTAAATATGTTCATCTAGAGATAAACTTCATTCACACATTTATTTTCCTTTTTATTTAATTACTTTCAAAAATTAGTAAAATCAGAAAATATCATTTATGCCACATGGATACGATTAAATGATACTTTCAGTTTTTTATCCTAATTTAGAGAAAGGAAACATATAATAGAGCATGTTTGGTAAAGTTTTCAAAATGAATTTGTTTTTAATAGAAAAGTAAAAATAAGACTGTTTTAAAAATCATTTTGAGACCGATTCTAAAATTGCGTTTAGTTGGTTTTTTAAGAGCTTGTTTTGAGTATAATAAAAAAGTTAAATCGTGTTTGGTTATAATTATTAATTAATATATTATAACATTTTGATAAGTACTAGAAAATGAAAACATAATAGGAAAAATAACTTTTAACCGTTTTTTAATTGCTTAATAAAAACCATTTTCACTGTTTTTTGTTTTCGTTTTTGTTTTCAAAATATTTGTTAAATAAACACAGTTTACAGATAGTTTCCATTTTCGTGCGTCAAATGACGTTCAAAAACGTTTTTAAAAACAAATAAAAATCAATTCCAAACGCACATGTTCTAAAATCAGTTTCAAAATATTAAATTGTATTTTTAAAACGTAGAAATATCATTTTATTACCATGAAAACACAAGATATCTTGTAAGAATTGTGAATAATAGAGGATTCCGAAATGATATTTACTCTCATCTATAATGGTATTCAATTAACTGTTCAAATTTTTAAGAATTGTTCCCTCCTTTTTTTTTTTTTACTAAAGCATTTTTTATTCCAAAATTATGTAAGGGTAGTTATGTATTTTCACTTTTAATTGTTTGTGACAACATGTAGAAGAATTTTTAACAGGATACTTTTATCTTTACAGAAAACCTGGAAGAAACTCACATATTACTAAAACACAATATACACACTCACACGTGTATATATATATATATATATATATATATTAATTATCTTTTTTCTTGCATTGAATGGTAACGTTCATTTAATCTGACCATTTTAACACTATCCTTCTGTCATTGTTTGGCATTAACCTTGCAACCATCAATGACTCTGACCATTTTAACACTATCCTTCTGTCATTGTTTGGCATTCATTAACCTTGCAACCACCACCACCACCACCACCTCCACCACCATCTATCTTACCATTTTAATAACCACCACCACATCATCTATCTTACCATTTTAATATTATCGCTGTTAATATAATACCATTTTAATATAATAAGTACCAATCAGACGGTATTGATAGTGTGAACTTCTTTTTTCTCTTTTTGAAAATGTAGTGTGTACTCAAATTATGACGTCAACCTCATATAGTGTGAACTGTAGAACGGGTGTCTTCTACCATAATATCTAAACCAATTATTGTTAGTAATATGGTATTTATTTTTTGGCAGTAATGTAGATTGCGAACGGTGCGTTAGCGAGAACACAAATGTAGTGTCTTATTCATACACATTTTTTTTAAATGTTCTACCATTACTAATTATATTTGGTCATAACCAAATTACTAAACTCCTGTAAGAGGGAAAAACAAAAAAAAAAAAAAAAAAAGTGGACAATGAAAATAAAATTACAAGCAATTTTAGTTATTATTGTTGTTATCTTTTTTGTGTATTTTTCATGTTTTTTTGGTTATTTTAATTGTGATTTGATTTGGGAGAGTTCCTGGATTTTTAGAATATAATGTATAATATTTTACTGAATCTTAGTTTAAATCTGATAAATACTGTATTTACGGATAAATATTTCACTAAGTTCGAGTTTGAATTTAATAAATATTGTATTTGCCGATAAATACTTTACTGAATTCAAGTTTGAATCTGGTAAATACTTTATTTACTAGTAAAATTTCACGGAAGTCACTTCTCAATGTGGTAAATACGATATTTATTGGTAAATATGGTGGTAAATAGTCGCCGGAGCCGATCGTCGGATTTTCGGACAAATATGGTAAATTCGTATTTACCAGAAAATGCAGTATTTAACAATCGCTAGAGTCATTCACCGGATTTCAAAGAAATATTGTAAATACGGTATTTACCAGTCGTCAGATTTTCAAATAAATATAGTAAATACGATATTTTTGCAGTAAATATCGTATTTATCGGTCGCCGGAGCTTGCCGTTGGGAGCCAGTCGCCTGAACCGGCCGCCAGCCGCCGAAGCAAGTTGTCAAAACCGACCATGGTGCATTTGACTATAAGGAGAAGAAGAAATAGGTGGAAAGGAGGCTTAGGGGTAGTTTTAGGTTTTTAATAATATTTAAAACTTAAAATATCAAATTATGCTATAATCTACCATTTTAAAAAATATACTATAATTTATTAAACATCCTACTAAATATGCTATTTTCTCCTTATCCCCTTTTAAAATGGTATGTTTTGCATATGAAAATGAAAAGAATTTTTTGAGAATCGTCTTAGAATCGATTTTAAAATTTCATTTGATTATTTTTTTGAAAGATTGTTTTGAGTATGATGAAAAAGTGAAAATGTATTTGATTACACCTTTGAAACACAATCAAACACCTTTGATTAGTAACACAAGCAATTTTATATATATATATATATATAGGCAAAATTTTCATATCATTTTTCATGAGGAAAATATCAATAAACGAATATACTAATTTAACGTCTAATATGCGTTTAACTTGAACATATATAGCAATTACGTCTTCTAGTATGAGAATATAACGGATAAATATAACCATCATATAATTATTTTTTCAAATTAAAACATTGGTAATGATCTTTCTATGTATAGGGACGCAAACATGGATAAATATAACAGTCCTAAAATTATTTTTTTTTTCAAATTAAAACATAAATATATAAATATCTTTCTAAAATAATAGTGTAAACTTATTAGAAAGTATAAATTTCAAACATATAAGATAATGATTAAACAAAAATTAAAAGAATATTATATATATAATGATGATTGAATAAATGCAAATTAATGGGAAATGAATTGGCTATGTGCAATATTAATACGCTTATAATCTTGGTTGAAATACAAAAATTGAAAAGGGAGGCATTCCCTCTTCGGTATGTCTAATAGACTATTTATTTATAATCAGAATATTGTCAAACATTCAATATATAAGTAAATAATTATAATAATTAATTAATTAGCTAATTAATTTCTGATATTTATTTAATAACTTATTATTAGTTATTTAATTAACAATTACATAATCAATTTGTGGTAATCAATCTTTAATATATAATTGATTACTAATTTTATTTATATATTACAAAATTAAATATGAGTAATTATTAACTAATTAGAGAATTACTATATTTATTTATTAAATAATTATCAATATATTATTATCAAGCTATGTAGTTAATAGTCAGCTATTAATTATTAACTATTTACTATAGAACTACTGATGAGTCCTAGAAAATGAAAACGAAAAGAGAAAATAACTTTTGGGCCTTTTTTTTATTTCTTTCACACACAAAAAAAGACTATTTCCAAGATATTATGAGTCATTTTGGAAAATACATAACATATGAGATTTAAATATTGTCACAGGAAACATGTCGCACGGATATTGGGCCGCTTGAGGCACTTTTATTGTGTGCTCTGAGGAACTCTGGTTAGAAGTCACCTTGAGTCCGCTAAGAGACTAGGGCTATGGTAACTAAACCGGTGTCGGCTACCGTTGACTGCTTCTTTGAGGGCTCTTAGCCCTAAGCCGAAGCGCTGGACTGCACTCGAACACTTCAAAATTTATTGGCAATTAAAAAGAAAAATATGAACAATAGTTTATTTTCAAAATTTTAGATTCATAATATGTGATTTTCTTTTCTACTATATGGACCATAGGTTGGTTTCGTAATATTTGTGCAAAAACATTTTGCAATTCAGGGAAAAAATGCAATTACTGCATAGAGATCGTGTTCACATCTAGTGTGTATATATATAAAACAACAATAACAAACCTTAATCCTAACTTAATTGAGGTCAGTTTGTGTGTGTATATATTATAAAACATATATATTTAAAGAACACTGCAACGTGAAACTTATTAGTGAAACTCGTATATATTAATGTCTGGCTCTCAGCTTAACAAGCGCACTTACATTTATCATATAATTCACAAGAACAACAATATGACTAGAGGGGTTATAATCAAGTACAAGTACTACATACCTTACAAACATTTCAAGCTCTATATACGTCTCCTCGCTTGCGACTTCTTGTTGCCCCAACAAGTTATCTTCTTCGCTAACCATAACACTCGGTTCTTTGTCATTATAGTGTCCTCAAGCATGACTCCAATAACAATTCCACCGCTAAGTCCAATAACAACCGCAAGCCAATTAAAGTCACGAAACAAAGAGTAGTCCCAACCTTTCTCTTCATGGTCTCCAAATCTTGAACTTGGTTCTGTAGGAGATTTGTCAGCATTATGTCCACACTTTTTGGACAAGGGATCACCACACAATTCCAAGTTTCCCATGTACGAGGTATTCTCAAATGTGCTGAGTTGGTTCCCTTGCGGTATTCGTCCTGTGAGAAGGTTGTTGGAGACGTTGAAGAAAGCAAGGAAAGTGAGTTCCACAAGACTCCGAGGAATCTCTCCGGAAAGTTTGTTTCGCGACAAGTCAATCGATTCGAGGGATGTCATGTTCCCAAAAGAATATGGAATTCTACCATTAAGATTGTTGTTGGAAAGGTTGAGTAGTCTAAGCCCTTGTAAGCCCCCAATGCATTGCGGAATCTCACCTTGGAACCTGTTGATATAAAGGAAAAATATTGTATCAAAATATCTTTAATTTGGATTTGCATCAATGAAAGATTCGTTAAGCAATTGACAAAAATTTCCTCTCTCTCTAATTCTCATACCTGTTGCTAGAAAAATCGATGACGACAAGAATTTCTTGGATCCTTCCATAGTGCAAGTTCAAGCCTTTAACTGTTATTGTGGTCGAGTAGGCATATTCTAGAGTCCATGTACGCCTTACAGCTTCAAAACTTGATCGTGTCTGCATATACGTTACCGGTGATCTTCCATAATCAGTGACTTTCATGGAATGCCAAGTTCGGAGGTATTCTGATGGCAATTCGCCATGGAAATTATTGTAAGAGAGGTCAATAACACGCAAACTTTGAAACTCATGAGTAGAGGTAGGGTTCCTGATCACTCCATGAAGGCGATTTGACCGAAGTGTGAGCAGGCTCAACTTTGGAAGACTCCCTAGCCAGGATGGGAATAGATCAAGCAGTTGATTGTTTCCGAGATTAATGCTTTCGAGCATCATACAATTTCGCCAATGACCGTGGTAATTGCCCCTTAAGCCAGTTATAGCTAAGATCAATCATCCTCAAATTGCTTCCATTTTTTGAGCAAATTTGAGGAATGGTACCATGAAAGGAATTGTTTCTAATACTCAATATGGAAAGGACATTTTTGGGATTCTCCAAACATTGTGGAAGTATTCCACTCAACAAGTTATTGGACAAATCAAGAAGTACAAGGGAACTTAGCTCGCAGAACATTGTTGGAAATTGTTCAATGCTCGTCAAGAAGTTATCATTAACGGCCAAAAAGACAATAGTATGCATGCTTGCATTCCATACCCACTTGGGCATTGGACCATATATATTGTTTCTCCCAAGATCCAAGAATCTTAGTTTGTCTTGGTGTTTTAGGAATTCAGGAAATTCCCTTAAATTGCAGAAAGTCAATCCTAAGATCTCAAATTTAGGGTATGTTGATTTTGTATTGTTGGTACGGTTTGTAAGCACTGACAAATTTTGATTGTTGCCAAGTGCGAGTTCCATAAGATCTTTCATGTCATCAAACATGCTAAAATCGACCGTGCCATTGAAATAATTTTCGTAAAGATTAAGTGTTTGGAGTTTCTTTAGCCTAGACAATGATTGTGGTATGGGACCATTCAATTTGTTCCTTGCAAGGCTTAGGACTCTTAATTCCGTAAGGTTTCCCATCCATGATGGGATTTGGCCAGTTAGTTGATTCCCGCCGAGCCATAAGATGCTTAGCTTGGTAAGGTTTTGAAGGAAAGTAGGGACTTCTCCGCTAAAATTGTTGTAGGAAAGGTCCAAAAAAGTGATATTAGCTAGCCTGCCTAGTGAAGAGGGAAGAAACCCCGAAAACTTGGACTTTGCAACACTCAAAATTTCCAAGGATTCAAGTTTTCCGATTGAAAAAGGTATTTCACCGGCTAAGTTTGTACGGGAAAACCACATTGTTCTAAGAGGACTACCTGAGCGAAATTCGGGGAACTGACCGGTGAGATTTGGATTATGTTGTGCAGCAAGAATCTGAAGTTTGGGAAGGTGGAAAATCTCTTCTGGAAAGTCTCCATACAGTCCACAATTTTTCATGAGAAGGTGCTTTAAAGAAGAGAGATTTACCAAAAACTCAGGCACTTGGGACGATATGCCGACATAGCTAAGGTCGATTGTCGACAAATTGGAGAGAAGTGAAATTTCTGAAGGAAGCCCACTAAAAAAGGAATTCGAGAGATTGAGATATGTTAAATCTGCGAGATGGCCTAGTTTAGCTGGGACTTGAGAGTGATTGAAATGATTATCCGCCAGGTTTAGCATTTGAAGATGTTTTAACTTAAAAAGACTAGTACTAGAGCTGATAGAACCGTAAAGACAACTACTACTAAGATCAAGAGATATTACGTGACCAGTTTTGCCATCGCACTGGACTCCGTCCCACGAGCAACAATCAGACTCGGCGCCATTTTGTTCTGCCTGATCCCATGACGCAAGTTTCGGATAGGCCCTAGGGTCACGAGAAGCGGACATGTTTATGGTCAGGATCTCCTTCAATTGCAATAAGGCAATGCTTTCATCCTTGTGGCAAAGTGGCTGCACAGGAAGTAGGAACAGATTAGAACTACAACTGAGTATTATAATGTGTAGTAATGGGAACAAGTATAACTCCATATTCACGTATGTTAGATACTAATGTTGGATCGTTTTAACTGGCCGGGATAAATATTTATAGAGAGCAAAAAAGAAGATTCTGATAAAAATATATCCCATCGCTATCATTTAGCAGCCACCTTGAGTCAATTAAGCCGTCGTGCCATATGTCAAAAGTCATTGCACTCGTTGCGTGGTGAAGGCAATCTAAACTTAGCTAGTAAATGACATTTATTAGATGGATTCCCTCAAAAATAGAAAAATTGATGGATTGTTTTGACAAAGAAAAATGCTAAAAGACACGGCTGGTATTAGGAGATAGTAAAACTGTTTGGGGGAAACATTGGTGTTAATAACATTTATAATAAAATGTTATATACTAATTTTATATTTGGCACCAAAAAGTGTAAAAAAGATATGTTATTTTTATTTGTGCACTAATTTATAATATTATTTGTGTTATATCTATTTTTTGTTATTAAGTAGTTTTGAACGTTGTAAAAGTAATATTTTAATTTAGAATAATTTAAACATATGAATATTGTAATGATTAAATAAAACGTAAATAAATCAACTCAACAATAATTAAATGTTAAAAATTCATTATATATCTTACACTAAATAAATTTACCACCAGCAGAATGATCGTTTTAATAAGATAAATTTAACTTGCTTCTTTCTATAGCATACTTAAGACTAAAGGCTTAATTCTCAATTTATGACAAGAAAACGTTAATTCAATTTACCGACTATTATCCGAAAAAATTTCATTCATTATTACTCATGTTACTTGATGATCAACTTACTTATGTTATGAACATCCATTTAAAAGAAGTTTTGGAATTAAAAGCTATTGCTGATCTTGTACAAAAAATAAATGAGACAGAAAAGGAATGAGATATATCTATTAGTTTATCAGCTTCTGACATTAATATTAATTTACTTGTTGTTATTGTTATTGTGGGGGAGGGTATTTTTCTTCGTGAATTTTGTGAAGAATTGGCTACGCAATCGAATTAGAAATCAAGGCATGAAAACCCGTTGGGTTGGGGATAATTTGTAGTACGTTAACAAATGATTGTAATTAAATTTTTGTTGCACTTATAATTAGTCTTCCTCACAAAATTCTTGATTTTGTCACTGGTTAATGAATCTAGTCATACCTTTATCACGTAAAAATGGGTTCAGCAATTCATGTTTTTCATTCCTCCTTATAAGAAGTAAACTCGGTAGCCATGGCCAAATTAATGTAACAAATAAAATAACAGTGAGTTACACAGTGAAACAAAAAAATGTTATACAAGCTAAACACAAAAATAGACAGACATTTTTTAGGGGTTCTTTAAAGAGCCGTTTTTTGATGTTGAACAAAGATAAGGGTCAATGCTGGTTGTTGCTACTACTTGAATCACCTTTGTGATCATCTTGATTTGGAGCAACTACACTAAAATTTTTGAACTTAATGATGGCATAACTTTAGTGACAAAAAATAATGGCATAACTTCAACCGAATTTAACTATAAAGAAAATCATTTTCCTAGTTTGTGTTTTTTACGATTATTATAAAGGTATTATATATTAGTGATAATATTAAAATGGTATCTTTACGTTTACTATATATTAGTGATACATATATATATATATATATATATATATATATTAATTATCTTTTTTCTTGCATTGAATGGTGAAGTGTGACCCCGTAACGTTCATTTAATCTTCCTATTTTACTGTATCCTACTTTGATCACACTCGGATAATTGATACGCGTTTCTTGAAGAAAACAATGTGTCCATACAATGATTCTGACCATTTTAACACTATCCTTCTGTCATATATGATATAACCATGCAACAAGTATCAAGTAAACAAGATAAGAGTAAATATTAATTAATTATCACTGTATGAACGGCCATCTGATTATCAATATGTTCAAATCTTTGTTTGGCATTAACCTTGCAACTTGCGTTTTATTATTATTATTATCAACATCATCTATCTTACCATTTTAATATTATCATTTAGCAGCCACCTTGAGTCAATTAAGCCGTCGTGCCATATGTCAAAAGTCATTGCACTCTTTGCGTGGTGAAGGCAATCTAAACTTAGCTAGTAAATGACATTTATTAGATGGATTCCCTCAAAAATAGAAAAAATTGATGGATTGTTTTGACAAAGAAAAATGCTAAAAGACACAGCTGGTATTAGGAGAGAGTAAAAATGTTTGGGGGAAACATTGGTGTTAATACCATTTCTAATAAAATGTTAGATACTAATTTTATATTTGGCACCAAAAAGTGTAAAAAGATATGTTATTTTTATTTCTGCACTAATTTATAATATTATTTGTGTTATATCTACTTTTTGTTATTAAGTAGTTTTGAAAGTTGTAAAAGTAATATTTTAATTTAGAATAATTTAAACATATGAATATTGTAATGATTAAATAAAACGTAAATAAATCAACTCAATAATAATTAAATGTTAAAAATTCATTATATATTTTACACTAAATAAATTTACCACCAGCAGAATGATCGGTTTTATAAGATAAATTTAACTTGCTTCTTCCTATAGCATGCTCAAGACTAAAGGCTTAATTCTCAATTTATAACAAGAAAACGTTAATTCAATTTACTAACTATTATCCGAAAAAATTTCATTCATTATTGCTCATGTTACTTGATGATCAACTTACTTATATTATGAACATCCATTTAAAAGAAGTTTTGGAATTAAAAGGTATTGCTGATCTTGTACAAAAAAATAAATGAGACGGAAAAGGAATGAGATAGAAAAGAAATGAGATGTATCTATTAATTTATTAGCTTCTGACATTAATATTAATTTACTTGTTGTTATTGCTATTGTGGAGAGGGTATTTTTCTTCGTGAATTTTGTAAAGAATTGGCTATGCAATCAAATTAGAAATCAAGGCATGAAAACCCGTTGGGGATAATTTGTAGTACGTTAACAAATGATGGTAATTAAATTTTTGTTGCACTTTAATAAGTCTTCGTCACAAAATTCTTGATTTTGTCACCGGTTAATGAATCTATTCATACCTTTATCACGTAAAAATGGGTTGAGCAAGTCAAATAGTCTTGATGTTTTGCATTCCTAGAAGTAAACTCGGTAGACTTTTGACAAAAGCCATGGCCACATTAATGTAACAAATAAATGAACACTGAGTTACACAGTGTTTCTCTAACCACTTGCACATCTAAAGACAGGGCAGCTCAAGGGTAAGGCAGCTAAGGCCGCCTTAGGCGTCACCTTGACTTTATAATAGTAATAAAAGATTGATCAAGTCTTATTAGAATCGGCCTTGTTTTAGTGTACAAAATATTAATCTATTAACAAGAAGAAATTTGTTGATCTTGCCTCTGATGTACGTGAATTTAAATTTTTATCATTTATTCTTAAATAATACCCTTTTAATTAATATAATTATTTAACTAAAAAAAATACTTAATAGAGATAAAAATTCAGACACATATACTCTCAGGTATATTTGTCTCAATACATGGAGATTTCTTAAACGTTGGATGCTGTCTAATGTAAAAAGTTTGGATTTCTCCAAAAAGTAAAGAAGCAATACAATCTGGAAACCACGAACCAGAAGAGGAAAAATCTTTTTGTTCACTTAAGAGTACAGTTGAGTTGTGTTAGGCACAATAATAGTAGTTGCATTAATTATCTGCCATCCTTTAAACACAATGGAATGCACAAACTAAGCTCTAAAATGGAAACGGAGGGAAAACTAATCTTGCTAAGCTCGTCGCTTTCGATCATCTTCCTCTTCATCATCAGAGTCACCACTCTCACGAAACCTTGGATTCTTTTCCTGTTGGATCATATCAATTCAACATAATCAAATACTTTCCTCGAAGAGGGAGGAATACGAAGGATAAATAGAGAACAGAAAAGAGAAGTGACTAGGAAATAAAGCAAATACTATCGTCAGAAATTACCGGTCTGGAGTCAGGATCAGAGTTCTTCCGCGATTCAATGTCTGCGTGTCTCTTAGAGGACTCATAACGGCGATCATCATCCCGGTATCTTTTCCGATGATAATCTGCTTTAAAAAAAAATGTCAAACAATAATTCACAGATATTCAAAAACATGTAAAATAGGTTCATCCAATTATAGAAATGCTGTTGAAGGGAATACCTCTACCAGGCCGATAAGAACCCCCGTGACCATGACTTCCACCATGTCTACCATCTGCAAGAGAAAAGATGAGCTGCTGAAACTATAATGCGCAATGGAAGGCCGACGATTAGAACAGGCTCCAATATTTTTCCTTTGGGACGAATGGGGATTAAATAATCTTTTTCGTTACAGGGATGGATAATCCAAATGATCCCACTCATCTCCCTCAAGCATGGTTCTATAGGATGAGGAAAGGATCAAATAGACAAATACCATAATTAATGACTGTGACAAACTTCCTGATTTCTCTCAAGCCAATGCCATTGAAAAAGAAAAAAAAAAAAAATCTAACATTTGAAAGAAGGGTGCATACGCAAAACTATGTATTTATGTGTACATATAATTTTGATCTTAAGTAATTTTTATTTATAGAAGTAAAATGCGTCCCCCATTATTCCATGAATGCTTAAAATTTAAATGAGTCCCTACGCATATTTGGACTATTTGGATGCATTGTACGGGAATTAAGATGTATGAACCTATACAGCATCTAGATGTGAGTGCAACTAATCATGCATAAACATCTCAGTAAACTACTTGGAAAAATTATGAATAAACTAGCAGCACTCAGTCTTGCTTCAAAAACCTCTAGTACTAGATAAAGCCAAAGAAAAATATTCAACCAAACAAGTCAAGTTTTGAGCATTTTAGAGGGAAAAAAAGTAGTCAAAGTTTTAAGCAAAAGGCATAATACACAAGTCAAAGGGATCTCTGCAACTTACAGTGAGGTGGCATAACGGGCAGGAAAGAGCCCAGCGATCCAGCACCATAATCTACAAGCTGTCTCTGAGCTTCTAACTCTCTCTGAACCAATTTTCCATAACCACCTCTACGTATAACATATTAAGGAAACTATAGAGGGTCTTTTAACTCACATGTAAAATAAGATTATGAACTTTTTCTCGTTAAAATAATAATAAAAAGAAAGAAAGATCTCAAAAGGAACTATCTACATCACCATAGATATCTACATCACCATAGAAAAGTACCAAGTACATT